>VWZG01012699.1:198743-260031 GCA_013396735.1 Grallaria varia | reverse complement strand
AATTATATATACAATATAATATATTACTAAATATATCCCCTTGTTGAGATGGAAGTTCTAAGTGGTGCCGTGGAAGGAAGTGATTTGAAACACTCCATTCTTGTTGCTTGTGTTGAGTATTAAATCAAGATTCCCTGAGGCCAGTTTGCTGAAAAATGAGGGACTTTGAGGAAATAAAAATCCACTCCCAGTTTTATAGGCTGGTTTTTGGTGTAATGTAGGTCAAGTAGTTTTCCATATTAAAAATTGTGTCTTCGTCATTTCTTTGGGGTTGAGTTGCAAGATATTTTCTAAATACTCGGTCTTGTCCTAAAATACCTGGTAAAATCCTGTAAATTCTGTGATAGTGGAGGTGGCAGCTTGTAACTGTGCTTGTTCCAAATGGGGGGAGTGGAAATATCATAAAGACACAGTGGAGGAATTTAATCTTTGCTTTCATTACAAAAAATTTAGAAATTTGGTGGTCGAGCTGTTCATGAAGAGGAGTCAGAGAGGTTTGATAATTACATGGGACTGTATTTTGAGGGTGCATTGCTGTACGTGACAAGAACTGCCAAGTTATATTACTTGCAGGAAATTATTATAGGATCACAGGATTATTTAGGTTGGAAAAGTCCTTTAAGATCACCATGTCCAGTGGTTAACCCAGCACTGCCAAGCCCAAGATCCTGTAGAGCACCTACACCAAATACTTATAATATCTTCTTGTCTCATGTTATTTATTTCTTACCTTTATTTTTCCTAATGTTTGCCTATTGCAGAGGCAGAAGATGCTTTTACCAACAAGGAGAAGGTGCAGAAGGAGGTGAAAGCTGCACTTTCAGAAGATGCCACACTGAGCTGCGAGGTGGCCCAGGAGAAGACAGACGTGAAGTGGTACAAGGAGGGGAAGCTGATCACCTCCAGCAAGAAGCTGAGGGTGGAGTCAGAGGGCAAATGCCGTCGCCTGGTGGTGGGTGAGGTGGAGAAGAAGGATGCTGGGGAGTACACCTGCGAGGCTGCTGGCCAGAAACTCACCTTCAAGATCAGTGTCGCAGGTGAGGGATTGATTTGTTACACCCTTTTTTGCTGTAGCTGTAAGGGAAGTTTCCTGGTGACACAGGGTAACTTCCAGGCTTGGTCTGTGTGGGTCTGCAGCAGAACTCACATGGTTATTCTTAAAGGTCAGTATTAAGGGCATGTGATTGGTTGCTTTGGATAAAAGCCCACTTGGACCAAGTAGTCTTTCCCTGATTTTCACCAGGAATGGTGATTAGGAGAAAGGATGTAAGAACAAGACAAGCTCAAGTCATTCCCCTCTTTAAGGGCTGTAGTTCCACTCTAAGAATTTGTAGTTTCTGTCTCTGCTGGGACAGAGTTTTTATGTCACATCTGTACAAGAGCTGTGGCTTTGCTGAGTTTTGCCAAGACAACTTCATGTGGAATTGCACCTCATGTACAGGTTCAAGTGCTGGTTCAGATCAGTGTCCAGGGGTTTGTGTGTGCTGGTGAATCCTCAGTGTGCCCATTCCTGCCCTTGCTAGTTACTTTTGTGGAAAAATCACCCATTTCTTCCTTTCTCATCTCCCTTGCTTCTGTCCTGCTTGGCAGTGTTTTGAGGGAACAGTAGCTAAATTTGATGTAGATGTTTCCTGTCCGACTGTGGGCCAGAAGAAAAGCTCAGAGGAGCATCCAGCTAAAGGCATATTGATCCAAAGCCCATCCCAGTGATGTGGGACAATAAGCCTGGCTTTGGCGCAAAGGTTCCCCCATTCTTTCAAGGTATTCACCCAACATAAGAATCTAACCATGTCTCTTTAGAAAGACGTGGCATTTTCCCAGCCTGTGTCACTGGCCACACCTCTGAGCCTGTTGGTTCAGACCCTGCTCTGAGTGTCATGAAGTCCCCTCCACACTGGAGGTGCTTTGGGGCTGACCTGCTCCCAGGTGTCTATCCCATGATATCCCAGCACTGGCACTCACGTGACTGCCACTCGTTGGCCTCGCTGAGGTACAGACTATTGGGTTTCATGGCTCTCGCTCTGCATCCTGTGATGTACATCACTGGGGAATGACCCTGCAAGGAAATCGGAGACAAATCTGCCTCGTTATCCTCTGGCAACTCCTCTGTGTGCCAGAAAAAACTGTGGTGATATTCATTCCACGTGGCTTTTTTTTTTCCCTACAGCCCCGTGCAGGTTGTAGGAAAAGTGCAGGGTAAGAGCAAGGGCGTTATTTTATTTCAAACAAGGAATGCGTCTGATAGCAAAAGCTCTTGGAAAAACTTCAGCAGATTATAAATCAAACTGTGAGAGGCAGAAATTAGAAAAGACTCTCATCACGCTGCTTGAAGGCAGAGGGTTTTTTAGCTTCACATCTGGAACCAGGAGATCTTTAGGCTTTGCTGGATGCAGCAGGCACTGAAGCGCTCGGGACAATTCTCTGTGTGCAGCTGAGCAAGCGAGGAAAGCTCTTGACAGCAATAATGGGAGGTTTTACGAGGCTGTTGGATGAAACCCCAAAGGTTGACCTGCTTTTAGGACATCTGAAACGCAGTCATATTGACGAGACACTTCTTTTTGGAAATAGCCCTGTCTTCTGCAGGTTGCTGTGGTGGGTACCTCACTACCCCCAGCCTTCTCTGCTTCTCCCATCCTTTCTGTAAACAGGGAGAAGGAGGATGTTGTTCCTCATGGAAGAGTTTTCCATATCACAGGCTTTGAGGTGCTTGGAAAGGGGGCGAGGCGTTTTATCTGCCAGATATGAGTGTTGCCCAAGCCCATTGCTGCCAAGAAGAGGCCCTTTCTCAGATTTTGCAAATGGGTAAATGCCAGAAAGTAGAGAAGAAAAGTCCCCTCTTGCCGCTGTGGAGGCAGAAATGGGGGGGTTCATTGAGGTCCCTCCTTCAAGACTGCCAAGGGAGCATGCTGTAGGACCAGAGCTGGGAAATGGATCTTCTGAACCTCTTGCTTTAATCCCAGATCATCTCTTTTATCCCCTTCCTGTTGATTAAAGATACAACTGAGCAAGAGAACCAACAAGAGCTTGTATAAGAAGTGTCATTCTCCTGAGGGAAATCTGAGCAACTGAAAGCTCTCACTGAAGAGAATTACCTGGGGTGGAGCATAAATGGGAGCTCAGGAGGCCCTCATGCAGCCTCCTTGTGTGTGCCAGAGTGATCTGGGTTGGAAGGGACCTTCACCATCATCTCATTCCTTCAAGATCATCACCTTCCACTAGAGCAGGTTTCTCCAACTTGGCCTTGAACTCTTCCAGGGGTGGGAAGTGTAACATCTGTTGCTTGTAACGAAGGGGAAAACATCTGCTTGGAGTGCAGGTTAGAGCCAAAATACAGAAATTAGCCTGGAGGGCAACACTTCCCAGGAGCCTTGGCTTGTTTTCTTCATAAGTGTGATAGGAAGGGCTCTGAAACTTTCACTGTTTTGCCCCATTGTGGATTCCTAACCCCAGAGACACAACTTTCCGGCAGAGTTCTCCTCTTGTCATTCCTCACTTGTGCTCTGTCTTTTAAAGGATTTTAAAGGGCAGCTATATATATATTTTTTTTCTGACCCTACTAATCCTTTCCTTTCTGTTCTTCTGCCAGGTAAGGTATAAATTCTGAACACTTTAGTGGGGAGATACCACTGAGTATTGAATAAATTATTGATATGCTCTTCATGAACCAGTTCTCATAATTCATACAGGTTTGGTAGTTCCAAATAAGTCCATTACAGGGATTTATTTTTTTTAAAATTCCCTTATTCACTGTATCATATTAAGATCTCTATCTCAAATGTTGTTTCCCATGAGCAGCTTCTAAAATTACGTCCTTGGAATCCTTGGAATTAATCGAAACCAGGCCTAAAATCAAATTACTGTTCTTAATTCAGTGTCAGTTTGATTGGAGTGTCTGGCAGCTCTTCCATCTGGAAATCCAAGATGCTACTGGCACAGCTCCAGTGGAGGCAACCAAGGTGATTAGGGGGCTGGAGCACATGTCATCTGAGGAGAGGCTGAGACAACTGGGTTTGTTCAGCCTAGACATGAGAAGGCAAAAGGGAGCTTTAATTGCTGCCTAAAACCTGCTTAATTAGAGGATATGGAGTCCACAGCTCTGTCTTATCAAAGATCCACAGTGACAGGGGGAGAGATAAAATATACAAATTGGAACTTGTGTGGGAGGTTCTGAAGAGATATCAGGAAAACTCTGCACCATGAGGGTGGTGAAGCTCTGGAAGAGGAGCCTTGAGGTTGTGGCATCTCCGTTGCTGGAGATACAACTCAGTGGGCTGTGACTGTGAAGGGCTTGGTGTAATTTTTTCTTCTGGGGAAGTGGGACTGGATGGCCTCCAGACATCACTCCTAACCTCAATTACTTTATAATTGTGATTTTTTTACCATCAATAGCATATGTTCTGTAGAATATATCTGGGAAATGGCGCCGTTCCATAAGGACACAACTCCATGTAAATGTCTGTGAAGGTGCTCTGCTGTTATATGTTTATTTCATAACTTTTATTGGGGTTTTTTTCTGACATGTTTCTTGGCCCCAGCCATGGGGTCTGCTTTGGGAGAAGGAGGATCCTGCCCTGCAGCCTGTCCTGTTTGCTGTGACTGTGCAGCCCAGACCTCTCTGCAAGTGAGCAAAACACACCCTGCTTTCCCAAGAGAGCCCATCCTGCTTGGCCTGTAGGGAGAAGATGCTCCAGAGGGTGTGCAGGAGAGCTGGAGCCAGCCTAGAGGTCGGGCATGGCAGTTCCTTCTGCCCAAACGAGCAGTGGCTGCAGCCTGGGCTGCCTGGAAGCAAATCGTCCCTTCCAGTGCTTCATCAAGCATTTGCTCCATCTTGGCTCTTCAGCCTTTCTCATTTTACAGCTGATTTATTTAAGCCGTGACCTACCAGGTGGTGGCCCATGGAAAACCCAACACCACGTTGATCTTGGAGGCAAAGCTTTTGATTTCCACAGGCTTTCTCCTGTTATTTTTCTCTGCTTTCCAATCTTGCAGATGACGCGTTCGAGCACAGAGACAAAGTGCAGAGGGAGGTGAAGGCGGCGCTGAAGGAGGACGCCACGCTGAGCTGCGAGGTGGCCCAGGAGAAGACAGACGTGAAGTGGTACAAGGAGGGGAAGCTGATCACCTCCAGCAAGAAGCTGAGGGTGGAGTCAGAGGGCAAATGCCGTCGCCTGGTGGTGGTTCAGGTGGAGAAGAAAGATGCTGGGAAGTACACCTGCGAGGCTGCTGGCCAGAAACTCACCTTCAAGGTCCATGTCACAGGTGAGCAAATGTTGCTTCATCTCTGTTTTACATCCTGAAAAACTGAAGGAGGGGAAAGTTGGGGGGGCTTGGCAAAGTCCATCCCAACGGGCAGTGACTGAGCCAGCACGTCAGTGGTGTTGGTTCACTCAGGAAATTGTCTTCATGCTCCATTCGTTATATTAAATGTCCTTTGGAAATTAAGAATGCAGTGGATTTCTGTAGGCCATCCTCAGGTCAGGATGAAGAACACCAGGGAATTTCACAGGGAATCTGGGGAAGATGCACTGACAGCAAGCTGAGAATTCAGTCATTGCAGGAGGAATTAAAGGGCACAGCAAATGTAAGGGCAGGAATTATCTTGTGAAAGCTCCTTCCTGAAATAAACTGAGTTGTAGAGGAAACCTTTTTATTATGAATGGAAATACTACAACTGTTCTCAGAAGCAGCAGGTGAGGAAACCAGGTCTTTTCACCGTGACATCAGCAAGGACAAGTTTTAAGCTTGACATCTCCCAGTTGGATCTTGATGAATTTAAAGCAAATCGAAGAGTTCCTACATTGAATTTCTTTTTGATTGTGACGTGGTGCAGCGCGAAGCGGATCCCGTGGGAGCTGGCTGACTGTCATTCATGAGACAAACATGGTTTTGGGTTGTCACATCTTTAGAACATTTGGGAAATAAAGATAAGGACACAAAGTAGGCTCACAAAATCTGTGTCCCACCACTGTCTTTGCTTTTTCTGGCAAAGCAAATTGCACCTCTTGGCAAAACTGACTCGGAGTCAGCAAACTGACTTCTTACAGACCTCCTCCACCCGTGTGCTGCTGGATTTGGGGACATGTGAACTTTTCCTGCAGATTATGGAGAATGATAGTGGTGGAAATTGACAGCAACTTTGGGGTCATGTCTTGGACTGCCAGTAAAGGAGTCCTTCACCAGCACTGGATGTAGTTCAAATGTTAACAATTCAGTTGATGATCTGGGCAGGGAATGGGGGGATTCCTTTCAGGACCACAGTCCAAAGGCTGATGTGTGCATTTGGGAAGGGATCTGTGTGTGAGAGCTTAATTTTCCGAATGTGCACTTGTACCCTTAATTGCAGAGGCTGAAGATGCTTTCATCAAAAAGGAGAAGGTGCAGAAGGAGGTGAAAGCTGTGCTCTCAGAAGATGCCACCCTGAGCTGCGAGGTGGCCCAGGAGAAGATGGACGTGAAGTGGTACAAGGAGGGGAAGCTGATCACCTCCAGCAAGAAGTTGAGGGTGGAGTCAGAGGGCAAATGCCGTCGCCTGGTGGTGGGTGAGGTGGAGAAGAAGGATGCTGGGGAGTACACCTGCGAGGCTGCTGGCCAGAAACTCACCTTTAAGATCCATGTCACAGGTAAGAGGAGACTCTTCAGCCCATCATTCCTATTTCTGGAATATTTGTAAAAATTATTATTATTTTTTGAGACTTTTTCATGTTACACCTCAAATTTTTGGGGAACACCTTTGGGATGCCCTAGTTATGATGTGGAAACAGGACAAATAGTTACAAATAGTTACCTTCATATATTCTATGTAAAACATTACTAATTCTTAAACCAGGGATCTTTGGAAGACCTTGGTAGCTGCACATCTCTGTAGGGGAAGTCCTGACTGTGGATGTCCTTCCTCACACCACACGTTGGTGCAATGAGAACAAATCTGCACCACAGCTCGTTCTCAGGGCAGGGTCATGGTGGAGTGTACTTGGGTGTCTGCCCAATGTCTGCAGCGTTTGATTTCCCTTGGAATGGCTCATTTCAGCCTGAAGGGAGGATATGGCAGCAGGGCTTGATGCATGTGAAGGTCTCTAAGGTGTGAGGTGAGGGACAACTGAGGAGAGAAGGTGTCATGGAGACTCACTCTGGATACATCGCCCTGCTGGGGCTGTAGAGGGGTGGAATGGATTAACCTTTCCAACTCCCTCACAGCCTCCTGATCCTCTTCCAAGTGCTATGACTGATGTGTGTTCTGGAGAACCAGGGGATTTCACCGTTGGCATGTAAGAAGAGCCAAGTTCTTCTCAAAGTTGCACTAATAACACAGTCCTGGATATGTCAGTCTTGGTTTAGCACCTTTGTATCTTACCTAAGCAGCAGAAGCAGCTACTGAGAGCCAAAGGAATCATGATATGGGACTGTGGTGCAGCACAGGACAGCTCCTTCCTCTCAACATTTCTTACTTTGCACTCATCTTCAACCAGAATGTGTCCTGCCCTGACTGGACCCTGGCAGACAATGCTCCTGTGAACCTTGTGGCAGTTCTTCTAGATTACTGCTGTCAAAAAAACCAAAGTGGACTAAACCCACCATAAAAACCCCACCACAAAACGTTTGCATGTTCTTCCAACAGGTTTAAATGTGCGTCTTCAAATCAGAGGTGGTTTTCCAGGGTTGCCATGCTGAGGGGATCGGGCAACATCACATTTTGGAAAAACCCTGCATTTCTCTCTCCTTTCAGAGCCAGAAGTTGTGTTCACAAACAAGGAGAAGGTGCAGAAGGAGGTGAAAGCTGCGCTCTCAGAAGATGCCACGCTGAGCTGCGAGGTGGCCCAGGAGAAGACAGACGTGAAGTGGTACAAGGAGGGGAAGCTGATCACCTCCAGCAAGAAGCTGAGGGTGGAGTCAGAGGGCAAATGCCGTCGCCTGGTGGTGGGTGAGGTGGAGAAGAAGGATGCTGGGGAGTACACCTGCGAGGCTGCTGGCCAGAAACTCACCTTCAAGATCCACGTCACAGGTAAGATACACCTTTATGAACTATAGGAGAGGATGATAATGTAATAACTGTGATAACTGTTGCCCCGTGGCTCAGTTGCTGTAGTCTGGGTTTTGTTGCGGCACCTGATGTCCTGTACCTCGCTGCCTGCATTTGTAGAAACGGCAATATTTGGCTTTGGATGGCATAAAGGCCCCTCTCCTCCTCAGCTGAGCTATGTCGTAACAGTTGCAGATATAAATATAATAATCAGCACATTATTCAGAGCCCTCCTGTTCCTGGGATCCCAAAGGGTGGTGCTTGTGCCTCTTGAAAGGAGAGAACCATTCAAAAATCCTTTCCTTGTTGGACTCCCAGTCCCATTTATGAAAACCGAGAGGCTGGAATAGATTTTGCCAGTTGCTGTTTTAGCAGCAGCACATCTCAAGGTGACGGGTTGGAAAATTCAGCGTTTTTCCTGAATTTGGGCTCTTGTGCACTGGAGATCTCAGCCTTGCCAGGTGCCTTACGAATTCTGCCGGGTGCCAAATGCACCTCTGCTGTGAAAAATTCCAAGAAATTAGTCTTTAGGAACAGGATCCCCATGGTACCCAAGCTGCTTTAAGCATGTGCTGTTAAAGGGAGTTATGACATTGCAGGAGCCCTTGGGGATGTTGCCAACCATGATCCTGACCTACCTGAGCCCTGGAGGGAGATCATATTTCCTTTGTCCCTTTGACAGTCACCTTTGTGACCGTGAAGAGTCCATTCCAGAAGCCCACACTGCTGTATTTGTGTCTTATGTCTTAATAAGAAGGAATCTGGGAGCTTTTGATGGTGTTCTGCGGGAATGTTTGAATCAAATATTTATTTTTTTTTTTTATGGTGACTTGGAACCTCAGGGTTAATATCAAGGACCCTTTTGGTCCTATCCATTCCCAGGCTCTTAATTCCCAGTTTTCCTCATGGTATTTCAGTCCCACAGAAGGGTGGATATTGCCCAGTGACAGAATTTGGGTTTGGCAGCCGACAACTTAAATATTTTCCAAACCTGCCTACAGAGGTCTGTAGGATCAATCTCATTGCAGTCCCTCAATCATAAGCAATCAATTATTTTCTTCTTTCTCTGCTCCCAGAGCCAAAACCTGCATTTATAAACCAGGAGAAGGTCCAGAAGGAGGTGAAAGCTGTGCTGACCGAAAGCGCCACCCTGGCGTGCGAGGTGGCGCAGGATGCGACCCAAGTGAAATGGTTCAGGGACGGGAAACTTCTGGTTTCCTCTCGAAAATTCAAGATAGAAACCGTGGGCAAGACCCGGCGCCTGGTTATAGAGCAGGTGGACAAGAAAGATGCTGGGGAATACACCTGTGAGGCTGCAGGCCAGAAGATGACCTTCAGACTGGCACCAACCGGTGGGTACCCACTTTGTGGTGTTAAGCACCAGCCTGGGAGGAAAACATCCTCCCTGGAGCAGCATCAGGGAGCCACATGGCATGTTAATTTTTAATCTGGACTTCTTTTTGGCTCTGGAAATGCTACATCGTTGGGTTTTTTTTGCTCCGTCTCCTTTGCACACTTCATCACCCAACCTGTTTCACTGGTGGGGGAGATGAAAGTACAAGCAAGAAGTTTTTGAAGAGCAGCAGTAGAGAAAGGTGACTAAGAAAAGCCAGGCTGCTGCTGTGTGTGCCCCAAAAATGCCCAGTTTTGGGGCAAAGTGATGTATAGGACAGAGAAACGGCCAAGAGTAAGGTACTGCAATCACAGAATGCTTTGGGTGGGAAAGGACCTCAAAGACCACCTGTTTCCAACCCTCCTGCCAGTGAAGCAAAGAGAAAACAGGCCTTAAAATCAGGCTTAGCATATGATTATTCCTTATTAACTTAAATCCTAAAAGTGGGAGAGGGAAGAATTATACAGGGCATTTCACTTTTAAGAAACAAGCTTGTTGTGGGCAGCAGATAAAATATATATATTTGCATTTCTTTTCCCTGCTTCTCTTCTAAGCAGAAGCTCTGGGTTATCTGAGAGATAATTTTCATCCTTCCCAGTAACAAAGTCATGTCAACCACAAATATTCACCCAAATTCCCTGGATTGTTGCAGGTTATGGGTGAGCTGGTGTTGAGTCAGGGAGAGAGAGCAATAGAAAAGTGCCGTGTTAAGACTTTGGTATTTAAGTTCTTAAATGTTTTAATGTCCTTTTTTTTTTTAGAACCAGAGGCTAAATTTGAAAAGAAAATTGTCCAGAAAGAGCCTCTCGTTGTTCAAGAACACGAGAGCATCACACTGACAACTTCAGTGACGCCCGAAACTGCTGCGGTGAGGTGGTTCAAGGACGGGACAGAAATCAAGGCGAGCAAGAAATGTGTGATCAAGAGTGAAGGGGCATCCAGGACCCTGGTGGTGAACCTGGCTGAGGGCACAGACACTGCTGTCTACACCTGCCAGACCAAGGATGACAAGCAGGAGTTCAAAGTGCAGGTGAAAGGTGAGCAGGGAGCAGAGCACAGGTTGTGGAGCCAGCCCGACAGCCACAATTCTCTCATGGTGGGAAGGAGGTGAAGTCCAAACTATCCCTAAAACTGTTCCAAGGCTTGTTGAACTTTCTGTGGATGTCAGCAAAGTTCTCCTGTTTCCAAATATCCAATTTTTTGTCCTTTTCTGGCTGCTGAGGGAACAAGGAAGCCCATGTTGGTTGCTTGTCCTGATCTCTGCTCCTCTCCTGTTTCTGTGTCCTCCTAATCCAGACATGACAGGGACTCAGCCCTTCCCCACTGTGCTCCTGGGAAAAGCTGGTGAGGGTGGAGTGGGCTGTTGTGTGAGGAGCAAATTGGTGAGTCAATCACGTGGGGAGACAGGACCTGAACTGAATCCTCCTCTTTCCACGGGAAGGTGCACCTGGGATGCTGTTCCCTGCTCAAGGCTATAAACTGGCAAGCAGGAGGAAGCAGAGCTGACCCACAGATGGGGAGATGAAAGGGGTGATGTCCCAGAGCAAAGCCCTGCTCCTTTCTCTTCAGACACCCTCCCCAGAGGTGTCTGGGGCCAAGACTTGCTCCCTCAGCACCCTGAGGAGTCAGTGCAGAGCAGAGGCTGCTGATAAAGTCATGATAAGTCCAGTTTCTTGAAATGTCTCTCTGGGACGAGAGAAATCCCACCCTGGATTTCTCTGCCACCACTGCCTGTGTCTGCAGTGACACAAGAGACAAAGGGGGCTGGGGTTTGTTTAAAATCATACAGATTTTAACATTTAGTCAGGAAAATATGGCTCAGGTGTAAAAACACTACACGGTCTCATCAGGGAAAAGATTAGGAAGAAAGGAAGACGATACCCAACCATGTTTGAAGATGCCCAACCATGTATGAAGACACTGTTCTTGCCTCACAGAATATGGTATTGATCTGAAAATACCATGTCAGAGAAGTCTCAATGAATTTCCACTCTCCATGTTTGTTTCCATCCACTTTGATCCCAGATGTGTTCTAGAGCCATTTATTTACTTACTGATTTCCAAAGTTGTCCATAAGTGGTTCCGTTGAACGGGCTTTCTTGTCTTCTCCTTTCTCATGGTGATTTGCCCTCCTCCTGGCTCCCAGAGATCCCAGTGAGGTTTGCCAGGAAGCTCGAAGCCGTCAAAGCCGAGATCGGAGGGAGCGTCTCGCTGAGCTGTGAGCTGAGCCACCCCAGGGGGAAGGTGACGTGGCGCAGGAACGGGGTGGAGATCAAGCCCAGCAAACGTTTCCAGATTCACGAGGACGGGGTCAAAAGAAGCCTGACAATAACAGGGATCCGGGCTGAGGACGAGGGGGAGTATTCCTGCGAATCCAGAGATGACAAGAGCAGTGTCACCATCACCCCCAAAGGTACATCTCCAGTGGTGACAGTGTGGAGGCATCCTTGGGTTTTGCCCTCTGTGTCTGTGCTGCCTCCTGTGTTGAGAGCAAAATAACAAACTCTTTACCTCTTGGTGTCAGAGGAACCTCTACTTGTGAAAAACATAATGATTATGAGACCTGTCGAGCTCAGCTCTCTTAATATTGACCTTCATGTTGCATTTGAGGCTGGAATTCAGCATCCCAAATCCAAGATGGGAGTTTTTTCCCCCTCCTGTTTTGTTTGCCTCTTGCTCTTGGTCTCTTTATACACAAAATTTACTCAGACAAGGGAAACATCATCCAGTGATGTCCTATTACTGTGCTCACTTACTGTAAGTAATGAAGGTGACCAGGGACAGGACCTGAGGGAATGGCCTGGAGGGCAGGGTTAGGTTGGATCTCAGGGTCTCAGTACAAGGTTCTTCCCCCAGAGGCTGGTGGACACTGACCAGGCTCCCCAGGGCAGCGGGCACAGCCCCAAGGCTGCCAGAGTTCCAAGATTGTTTGGATGATCCTCTGGGGCACAGGGTGTGACTCTTGGGGTGTCGTTGGCAGGGCTGAGAGTTGGACTAGATGGTCCTTGTGGGTCCCTTCCAACTCGCTATATTTTCTGATTCTATGAAATATTAACATTTCCAATAAAATCAAAGGGTTTGGCTCTTTGAAGGTGTCTCAAAGGCATGCTCTAAATGTTTTATTCCCATCCGTTAGCTCCCAGAGTGGTGAAATTCGTGACAAGCCTCAACAGTGTGGTGTCTGAGGAAGGGAAGGAGGCCCTGTTCAAGTGTACCGTCTCTCCCAGTGATGCCGTGGTCACTTGGCTCAGGAATGGTGTCAAGATTGAAGCCAGCAAGAAATATGTGATCTCTCAGAAGGATGCCAACCACAGCCTCACCATCACTGACTTGACGCTGGAAGATGCCGCTGAGATCTCTGCCAATGCTGAGGGTGTGGAAAGCACAGCCAACCTCAGAGTCCGAGGTAAGAGGTGACAAATACCCCTTTGGTAGGCTGTCACTGATGCCCTGGCCGTGGCAGGGGGTTGGAACTGGATGATCTTTAAGGTTCCTTCCAACCCAAACCATTCTGTGATGACGATTCTGTGATATTTTATAATCATGTAAGGAGTTGGGAAATTCTGCATTTGCATCATTAGATAGGGATGCTTAGAATGCTTTGGGACTGGAATGAGCCACCACCCTAATTTTCCTCTGAAAGCCTCTTTTCTGGATCCTCTACGTTCTTACTAATACTTCTTCCCCTTTGGCAGAGGCCTCGATTTCATTCAAGAAGAAACTGGAGCCCAGAACAGTTGAAGAGAGGGAGACAGTGACCTTGGAGGTGGAGCTGACCAAGCCTGCAGAGGTGAAGTGGATGAGGAACAGCATTGTGTTGAAGCCCAGCGACAAAGTGGAGATCAAAGCTGAGGGAACCAAGCACACCCTGGTGGTGAAGGACATCACCTTCGCAGACCGGGGCTTCTACTGCTGTGAGAGTCCCGATGACAAGACCCAAGCCAAGATCAATGTGGAAAGTAAGTGCAACGATTCTCCAGGTCTGTAAATACCCTGGGCGGGGTTTGGAGGTGAATTCTGGTCTCTGCCATTATCATGGAGACACAGGGACCCAAGCTTGGGCTTGGCCACCACTCTAATGACCAGGAGGTGGTGAAAGCAAGGGCAGTAAGCAGAGAATGTCTGGATGGCTCCTGTTTTCTCCATCTCATCCCACCAGCTTTGTCATTCTGTTGACCAACAAGCTCCGTACAGATTCTGCTCTTTCCTCTGAAATTTCTCCCTCTGGTGGGCTCTGTTTTTCCCTTCGTATTTTTTTTTTTTTTTTAGCAAACCATTCCTTCCTCAGCCATCCATTGCCTTAATTTTCCCCTACAAATGACCTCTCTCAGAATGTCCCTTTATGTTCAGTCAGGGTCAAAAAAAACAGAAGAGCAAGTCTTCTGTGGGGGGGGTGTTGCCGTTTCAGGTAATTTAATGGTGCCCCACCTGTAGCCCTGCACTTCTGTCCCTCTCCCTACACCCTTTTGTCATGGTTGTCACAGGATAGATGAAGGTGGGATTTAAGGACTGATTTTTGTCTGTAAAGCTCCTGCCACCAACTGGGCTTGTGTAGGTCCTAAGTAAGAAGTAAGTCATAAATAGAAATAATAACTAAATCAATCTTGGTTTATGCTAGTTGGAGAATTGCACAATGTTGTCATAGATTAACTTTATTTGTTTGGGTTTTTTTCCATGGGAAAACCTGATAGAAAAGGGGCCAATTTTCTCTTTTTTCTGTGATATTTGGTTGATCTGTTTGTCCCACCTGAAAACATTCATTTTAAAAAGAGCAGCCGCGTGTGGTCACACACAGGATTTATTTCCTGCAGAAGTGATTGTTTAATTGGTAGATACCAATTAATTGGCAGGTGCCTGCATGAATAACAGGGAAACAATCCATTTTGGAAGCCTGTGGGATATTTCACAGCTGTCGGTGTGAGGTCTCCAAGTTGTCCATGTTGTTTTCCAGTGAGGCAGATCAAGCTGGTGAAAGGCCTTCAGCCCCTGCAAGTCGCTGAGAAAGGGACTGTCACCTTCGAGGTGGAGGTGTCACACGAGGACGTGGAAGGCACCTGGCAGAAGGATGGAGTTCGGCTCAAACCTGCACCCAACGTCACCATCGGGGTGCTGGGAAAGAAACATTCCCTGACACTTTCCTCGGTGGCTCTCGAGGATGCAGGACTCGTCTCCTTCCGAGCAGAAGGCATTAATTCCTCGGGGAGACTCACCGTGACAGGTACGCTGACCCAAAATGCTTCCAACTGTGCTTGGTGTGGGCGCAGTTGTCTTCTGCTGACCTGGAGAGGTCAATGAGCTGTCCTTGTAGCTGCACAGGGTGTTAAGCCCTGGCCCCCCATCAGTGGCATATCCTTATGCCAACGGGATTGTCGTAGCATTGTTGTCTGCAGAACAACTCACGATGAAGTGCCCAAAACATTGTGATTCTGTTGTCGCAGGTTTTATTAACAGTGGAAGTCAGGCCCTGCCTACCCATTAGTGCTTGTCTCGGGTGGTCCTGCAAACCTCATTCCCCACTCACGGGACTTTCTTTCCCCCCTTTTCCCACCCCCCAGAATTGCCTGTGAGGATCAGCAAACCCCTGGTGGATGTCAGCGTGACTCAGAAGGTCGAGGCCACGTTCGAGTGCGAGCTGTCCAGGCCCAACGTGAATGTTAAGTGGTTCAAGGTACCACTTCAGGGATAGTGATATTTTAATTTCTGGCTTCTCTGGAAGGGAATGAGGGGCTTTAATTTCACTTCCAGCAGATGTGAGTCTGGGCCTTCAAAAGACAGCTCTCAGCACTGCCCTCTTGTCCTTATGTTCATTTACTCTCCCAGTTTGTTCCTGTTGCTCGTTCACTGGGTATGTCTACGGAGTTGAAAGTTAAACTTCTTTATTCTTGCACAGAGCTTGCTGTTACAGCAGTGCAGTCTTGTGCTTTACTTTGTGTCTAGCAGTTCTCACCCAGCATTTATAAAGCCTTTCAGAGCTGTGATAAAAGGGAAGCCTCAATTTCCTTGGTCAGTGACAGTCCAATTCCCTTTCCCTCCCTGGTGTTTCAAGTGCCTTCCTTGGGGCTCGGCCGATGCTTCCCTTAATTTGGGATAACGGCAATTCTTCAAGGTGAAGCTTGGGCTGGGTGGGACCTTTAAAGGTCATCTAATCCAACCCTCCTGCAATGACTAGGGACATCTTCAACCAGATCAGATTGCTCAGACCCTCATCCAACCTGACCTTGAGTGTTCCCAGGGTTGGGGCATCCATATCTCCTGGCAACCCGTGCCAGTGTTTTACCAAGCTCATTGCAAAAAGAATTCCTTATATTCAGTTTAAATCGACCCTCCTTGAGCTTAAAATAATTTATGTCTGTAGGGGGCTTATTGCCAACCCTGTAGGGTGTTTTAAGCCTTCAAATAGGTGTCTGAGATCATCCAAAAGCCATTCCAGCTTCTTGAAGGCTTTGCACTGTGATGAAGTTTTGAGACGTGTTCCATTAACACAGTTCCATTAAGTCCAACGAGGCAGGTGAATTAAGCCCAGCTGTATTTTACTCACTGCAGATGTACAGGAGTTGATGGTGATCTGGTTTGGCCTTTTCCCCTTCTAGGATGGGAAGGAGATCCGGCAAAGTAAAAACGTGGGAATTGTTGCCCAGGGAAATAAGAGGAGCCTCATAATTCACAAGTGTGAGTATGAAGACCAGGGAACCTACACATGTCAAGCAGCTGAAGACAAGACATCAGCTACTTTGAAAGTTCATGGTACGTTTGTCTGACGTAGAAAATTACAACTAATGCAGTATTTTTGGCTATTCTTCATTGACAGTTTATGTATTTGATAATTGGTTAATCTTTGGGTAAGTTTTTCTTCCTAGTGAGAAAGTGCTGGCAGAGCTGCCCTGTGCTTGCTCTATTTTTGCAGTAAAAATATTTAGTTTTCCATTTACCACAAGTGATTTCTACTCTCTGGGATATGAGTGGTGTTTCTGGAATGGTAAATTAACACATAGTGGACAGCCTGGCACAAAGCAGGTTTATCTATTGTCAAAGGGGGACTTTGCCTGACCAGGAACTGGAGAAGCCTTGGGGATGAGCTAAAGGGGTGCCTTAATTTTTAGGCTGCAGATGCAGAAGAAATGGCCGTTGTTTCTGCCTGCATCTCTCCTTTCTGCTCAAGGCAAGTTTTCCCTCCGCGGGTTGTTCTGTGCAGCTGCTCGAGCACCGAGAGGGTTTTGGCACCAGGCACTGAAGCACCAGAGATAAGCTGGTGCTAAAGGCAAGTTAGTCAACAGACAGGTTTGCCGTGCCCTGACAGATGTCATTTCCCAGAGGGACATCTGGAAAAAAAAAATCAGGTTCTTCTTATTGAAAGACAGAGCCTCTTCCTTATTGCTTACCAGCTGCTGTCTTCGTGTGGCCGGTTGGGTTTAGGAAGATCTTCATGAACATCTGCCCTGTCTCTTTGCTCTGCTGAGCTTCCCCTTTTCTCCCCGGCTTTGTGACTGGAAGGGGTTGTTGTTTGCATTTTGAGGTGTATCAAGGCCTTCCTTCTCGAAAGGAAAAGGTTGAAATAGCACAGAAAATTCTGACAAGATGAGTGCCAAGCTGCAGACTTCAAGAAGCTCGTACTGAGTTCAGAAGACTCTGAAGAAAGGGTTTTTTCCTATTTAGAACAGGAGAGCATGAAGAGAAGCACGTGAACGAGGCAGATTTATAGTGACCCTCGAAACTGTAGGCTTGTGCTTAGTTTCCCTTGGCAGATTTTCTTTCATTAATAAGTTTAACTTCTTTTACAACGTGTATGACATCCACAAAATCCTCTGGCGTTGCTCTCCCCTTTACCTGGTAATTCTGCCTGGAGGTTCAAATATAAAATATCTTCACTGTGTTGAGGAGAGAACTACCCAGAAGAGAAGGCTGGGCTGGAATAAAACACAATCCCACTTTTTTCCATGTGATTATGCAGAAGGTGAACACCACACACTCTGTTACGGAGGAAGCTCAAATAAATATTTGTCACTTTGATTTCACAGCTCGAGACATCAAGATCGTAAAACCCCTGGAAGATGTGGAAGTGAACGAATACGAGAGTGCCTCTTTCGTCTGTGAGATTTCACACGACGAGGTCGAAACCCAGTGGTACAAAAATGACAACAAGCTGAGGACTTCTGACAACATTAAAATGCGACAGGAAGGTAGGATGGGAAAGGGGGATGTCCTTCTTGGGTGGGGGTGTTAGAGCAGGTTCTGGGATGGTACAGGGTTGAAAAAAAGGTGTGACCTCCAAAATGAAGGCTCAGCAGAGAGTCCTGCTGTGGTTTTGGGGTTGCAGCTGTGCTGGGATTGTGTTGTGGTGGGAACTTCGGCGAGGCAGGTTCGGTGCCATCCCACCATCCCACTGCCAGCAGTGGGTTGGAATTTGTACCACCGGGCACTGGGTGGGACTCTCATGTTTCAAGCCCTTTCCTGATGGTGTGAGGGCCAGGTTAAGTTAGTTTTTGGAGGAGCTGAGCTTGGCTTACCCTCTGATAGAGCCCTGGGGGAGTGGTTGGCCTCGCATGGTGGTGCTGGGCTCAGAGCACACGGGCGATGCTGAGCCTGGCAGAGCAACCTGGGGAGGGTTTGCCCGGGGGGAAGCTGAGCAGTGTCTGGGTGTGTGTCTGTTCCCAGGGAAGACCTACTCGCTGACCTATGCCCGTGTCCACGTGGAGGATGCAGCAGAGATCAAATTCGTGGCGGAGAAGGCAGAGTCTCGCGCTCAGCTGACTGTGAAAGGTAATTATGCTTTTGTGCTCTCTCACGTTACAAACCAACCTGCGAAGAAGGTTAACCACCACCTTACAGCTTCCAGGGAAAGAAAAACATCTGCCTGCCTTAGTGCCTGTTAAATATCAGCCCCTGAATTTATTTTGGTGAAATAACAGTTAATTTTTCTATTTTTTTTTTGTTTTCAGGAGGTTGGTTTTGTACCTCTAGGCTTTAAAAGCTGTGTGTGAAATTTGAGGGGCAAAAAGCTGTAGCTTGACTTTCTCCGGTGTTTTCACTTTCTGGTGTATGTTAAAACAGAAAACAGCATTTTTGTGTGTGTGTTAAACTAAAACAGTGTGATGGAGGGAGAAAGAAGAAAAACGTTTGGCTTAACGCGCTGATGGGGAGCTCAGGAAACAGGAGATCAGGCTGAAGAAATTACCTTTATCTCTGCAGTTCAGCCACTCAAGTGGTAAAACAGGGAGAAAAAGCATCCCTTTAATGAGCTCTTTGCTTGCTGTGTGTCAGCTGAGTGCTCGGCATGGCGGGAGATTCTTCTCAAATAACTGGCCATAAAAGAAACGTTGCTGATTAGTTTTTAATTGTCAACCTTTACGGAGACTGTACCAGTAGTTACATCTTTAGGGCTTTTTTTGGTGTTTTGTTTTTTTGGGTTTTTTTGCTGCTTTTAGAGCTGCCTGTAAAAATCGTGAAGCCTCTGCGAGACAAGATCGCCCTCGAGAAGCACCGGGGGGTCCTGGAGTGCCAAGTGTCCCGTGCCAACGCCAAGGTGCGGTGGTACAAAAAGGACGTGGAGATTCACCCCGGTGACAAATACGAGATCGTGAGCGAAGGGGTCTACAGGAAGCTCATCATCAACGACGCCGACTACGAGGACGAGGACATGTACACGTGTGACGCCTTCGATGACAAAAGCAGTGCTAATTTCTTTGTTGAAGGTAGAGGACCTTTTTTTTTTTCGCCCCTGGAAAGAGGATTGGCTGATTGACTTTGTGTTTGGAAATGCGATGCCGCTTAGAAAGTGGTTTTGTTCAATATTGGTTTATCCTTAAGTCCATTGGTTCTGGACACTTCTAGAATTATCATTGCAGGAATATCCCACAGACTGAACACTTTCTAAGGAAAGTGAATAAATTCCTGTTTCCGGAGAAGTTTATCAAATGTATTGGAGCAACCTTCTTTCTCAGACGAACGTTGCAGTTCCCATTATCAACATTTCAATGACGCTTCTTTTCCATTTTATAGTGCCACAAGTTTGATATCAGGACAGGGAGGTGGCTTTGGAAACAGGACTGGGAATCAGGAGATAGGGATTCTCGAGGCAGTGGTCTCAGTCTCGCTGTCTGGCCCATGACCAGATATTTGTGTTTGTTTTTATATAAAAAAGGATGTTCTAAGGCTTTTTGAGCTAATAAGCGCAGAAGAGATGGCGTGAGTATCCAGGTTGATAATGGAAGAGTTTTCACAACTCCTAAATCCCTGTTCCCTTGATCCATCCAGAGCAAGCCATTAACATTGTGAAGGAGCTGTGTGATGAGGACGTGACTGAGCCCGAAGAAGCCAATTTTGAATGCGAGATATCCATCCCATCTGTGAAGCCCCCCAAGTGGTTTCTGCGTGGGGAAGCTTTGCAGGCTGGCAGGAACTTCATCATGCGTCAGGAGGGCACCGTCCACAGGCTGACAATAGTGAAGACCAGCACTGATATGACGGGCACCATCCAGTTCTCCATTGGCAAATCAAAATCCACAGCAAACCTGCTTGTCAGAGGTAACGTGATATGTCCTGGCTTGAACTAGAACAAAGATCTTCCCTCTCACAGCCGCTGGAGAGCAATTTGTTGAATGCGCTGTCTAATGTGCAAAATCCACTGTCTGGGTTCTTGGCAATGTGTGTGTACCTGGAAGATCTGCTGAGCTCCCAGTTCTAATTCACTGGGAGCAGTGTTGGCTGTACTAAGTGAGCCAACAATGTCTTAGGAATGACTTCAGTGACTTTGCTGTCCCTGGTATTCAAAGCTGGTATTCAAATCTATCAAGCTAAAACCGGTTTTTGATTTATTTTTATCCTCTTGACATTACCAAAGAGGACAAAACAGATGAAATTTGCCAGGAGAGTTTATTTTGTCCCATTTCTGAACTAGACAAGTTTGATAGCTCATTTACTTAATTTGTGTTGTCGTTGACTTGATCTAGGACAAAGCTTCAGGCTTTTTGTCTTCCGCTGTCACCACAGTAAATATGTCCAATCCCATCCTGAAGTCCTTGTTCTGTCTTTAATTTGCTCTTACTTGAATAAAAACCTCAATTAGAGAGCAGTCCAGTAAGCACCGAACCAGAAGTGGACCATGAATTTGGTGGTTAATACAGAGTATTATCTTACAGAATAAAGTCTGTATGATCTACAGATAGCTGTGACAATGTGGCTTCAAAGCACAGCAGCTCTGAGAGAGGCACCTGTGCGGTTCAGAAAAGTTGTGAATGTCATGTATTACATTAATCAGCATGAAATAGACTAGAAACCTTCTTCTTCTTCAGGCTGATCCTCAGTTCTTTCCCAACCCCGCAGATTACCACATACAGATCACCAGGAAGCTGGAGGACAAGACTGTCCTGGAGAAACACTCGGCTGTCCTGTCCTGTGACTTCAGGCCTTCTCCAAAGATCGTCAAGTGGTTCAAGGACCACGTGCTCATCGAGCCCTCTGAGAAGTACAAAATCAAGCGGGAGCAGCACTCAGCAGAGCTCAAGATCTTGAAGGTGAAGCCCGAGGATGCCGGAGTGTACAAGTGCAGGGCTGGGAACACCGAGACCAAGGCCACGCTCAGCGTCCAAGGTATGAGAGGTTCCCAGCAGCAGGGCTTTCCTCCTGCACATCTGCATGGCTCGGTTGTTCACTCTGGGTTTGTTGTCTTGGGTGAGAGGTGGATTCCCACAGTTGTCTTCTGATTTTGCGTAAATGAACTGGCAGTGCTGATATTCCGTGGTAGTGAAATCCAGCCCTTGTCATGAAGTAGGTGAAACGTGTGGAAAAGCACTGCCTGGGTAAGGTAGAAATTAATGTTTGTCAAGGCTCATTATTTTCAATTTATTCTGAGGAATTAGACATCTGGTGCTTCTAACAAAAACTGTTCTATATGTTAAACTGCTACAGGGCACAGACTCTCATGGCCTTGGTTGGCATTTTCATTTCCTGACCACTGCGTCAGCTTTTAGATCTGCTATGCATTTTTATATCCCCTATACATACATTTTATAGTTGCTGTTTGATAGCTCAATAAATTTTTCTTCATAATCGTTAGCCCATGTGGGTATGGAATTGTTTTAAGCCAGTTCTCCCCCTCTGGCAAAGCTGTAAGATGCTCGCTGAGTCACTTTCAGCAAGACTTCTATCATTTCCAAAAGTTCAGGGAGCAGCTCTTGGGAACAGTTTGGCCTTGCAGAGGTTCTTCACGGAATGTGTTTTCAAACACTGAAATGGGCTGCCCAGGGCAGTGGTGGAGTCACCATCACTGGAGGCTTTTAAAAGACGTGCAGATGTGGCACTTGTGGGGACATGGTTTTGTGGTGGCCTTGGCAGTGCTGAGATAAGTTAGGTAACAGTTAGACTCGATGACCTTACAGGTCTTTTCCAACCTTAGTGGTTTGATTGGTCTATTCTCTCTGAACAAAAAAAGTATTTAATACTCCAAAACACTCCCCTGAGTTGTCTAATCCATGAGAATTAGCATTACCTGAGTAGAGAAGCTGCAAAGAGAAACCTCTAGCCGAGGACTGGGAAAGAAAAGAATTAAATCCCAGTTGCTCCCTCAACCTGAGCAATCTCTTTGTTATTCTCCTTTGTGGCCAAAATCATCGTGTTCATCTTGTCCTGTGTCACAGTTTCCCTGGAAGTGAGTCAAGGACACTTTAGTCATAACGTGTTTATTTGTGACTGTAGCACACGGGGGTTGGAGCTCTGTGGGATGTTTAGACATCTCCGTAACATCATTTGAGAAAGAATGACTTAATTTTAAATTAAAAATTAAAGAAGGGAAAAAAAGAGACTTGATTTATGCGTAAAAAGAGAACTGAGGGTTCTAGACAATCTAGTCTTTTTAATGGCTTTTTTTTTTAATGTTGGAGCAAGTGCAGAACGAAGTAAATGGAATGTGTTGATCCACGGGTTGCAGGTGACCACACTAAGTCATCTAATAAACTCAAAATATTGTGAAATTCTTAATGGCGACAACTGATTAAGGATGATGGTGGTGATGGTGCCCCTTGGTTTCCCACAGCCCGGAACGTAGAAGTCCTCAAACACCTGCAGGACGTGGAAATAGAAGAAGACAGTTCCGCTGTGTTCTCCTGCGAGCTGTCCCATGATGATGAGGATGTGGAGTGGTTCCTCAACGGCACCCTCCTCTACACCAACAACTTCAACGACATCAAGAGCGTTGGCAAGTGCTACACGCTGACCATGAAACAGGTCAAGCCTGAGGACACTGGCACAGTGATGATGAAGTCAGACAAAGTGTCAGAGAGCGTGCGGCTGAAGGTCATAGGTGGGTCGTGGTCATGTTCCTCCTGAATGAAAATTAGACATGCAAATGAGAGGTTATTGACCATATCCATGCAGCAATCCTGCTTAAAAGCTTCATCTCTCTGGGGCTGAGTGAAAGGCGTGCAGGGCCTTTCTTCCTGGGCAGGTTTCTACTGAGCAGCTGATTTTTCTATGGAAAATTGTTTTGGTGTGCTGCTAAGACTTTCCATAGATCTTTATAATCCTTTCACTTATCAGGGCAGTCTCAAGAGCAGTTTCCCTGTACTTGTAGGTCTCTTCAATTGGTAAACAGTCTATAAACTGTTGTTTGCAAAGATTTGTGGCTACAGGGAGCTGAGCTTCAGTGTACCCCCAAGCGTGGGGCACGCTGAGTTGGGGGAGGTTTAGGTTGGATATCAGGAGGAATTTTTTCACCCAGAGGTGGTCAGGCACTAGAACAGGTTCTCCTGTTGGAAATGGTCACAGCCGCAAGCCTGCTTGAGATCAAGAAACATTTGGACAATGTGGTGGGATGGTTGGGGTGTCCTATGCAAGGCCAGGAGTTGGACTCGATGAACCTGATGGGTCCCTTCCACCTCTGATTCTCTGACTTAATAAATCATTTGTGGAGCTGGACTGACTCTGCAAAGAGAAGGCAGTTTGCTGCTGTCCTTCCTACATCATAAAGTTCGGTCACACAGCTGAGTTTCTGTAGTTTAACATGTTCTTCTGCACCCTCATCAAGTTTGACACTGGTGCCTGAGGGTTGGGATAGCATCCAGAGGGACATGGACAAGCCCATGTGAAGCTCTGGAGGTTCAACAAGGCCAGGTGCAAGGTGCTGCACCTGGACCAGGGCAGTGTCTGTACCAGTCCAGGCTGGGGGATGGAGGGATTGAGCACAGGAGATGAGAAGGACTTGGGGGTGCTGGTGGGTGACACCAGTTTAGGCTCTGCTTTGGTATCAGCAGCATTGCCATCACTTAATCTGTCTGTAAGTACCTGAAGGCAACTGAGACCTCTTGACTGAGGCGTCCTGGTTGGTCTCTGTTTTGCCCTTTAACCTTCAGAGAAACCTGCTGTCTTCATGAAATCCTTGGATGATGTTTGCGGTGAGGAGCGAGGGGTGATTAAACTGGAGTGCGAAGTCTCCAAGGAGAAGGTCAAACCTGTTTGGAAAAAGGATGGTGTGAAGATCACTTCCAGTAACAAGTATGAGGAGACACAGTCCGGGAAGACCCTGTGCCTCCTTATCCATGATCTTGAAAAGGCAGATGCGGGTTTATACACGTGTGACATCGGCACTGATGTTGCCAAGTCAAAGGTCAGCGTGCAGGGTAAGTGTTGTAGATGATGGCCAGTCAAGGGGTGCTGGAAATTAGGGTGGGATTGGTAACTCAGTGTCACAACTAGTCCTGCACAAGCCTCACATAACACGGCGATGTCTGGACAATCCCTGTTATTTTTGATATAAATATATGTGGGATTTCAGTGGAAATCAGGTGTCAAGAATGTAGGGGACAACCTTTCCTTCCTGAACATCCCTAAGATGCAGGAATCCTCCCAGAAGAGCAAATACTTTCTCAAAAGAAAAAATCCCAACCAACAGCAACAACAAAAAAAATCACTAAAAAATCCCCCTCCAAGCAGCCCATGTTACATATTTTGAGCTATTAATTTGCAGTCCATTGTGGGGACAAAAGAGTGGCACCACATTGTCTACTGAAGAACCCAGTCCTCTAATCCTCTAAACCTGATGGAAGAAGAATTGTTCATGGCTTCCATACTCGTATTGGTAGTGAGAAAATTTTTGAATTTGTCTGATTTGAACACCCGGAGTAACAAATGAAAAAATTCAAGCCTCCCATTCCTCGTATCAGCGTGGAGAAGGACCTCACGTGTCATCCCAGAGGTTTCTTCTCTCACAGCTTTCTCCCCTGTGCCTCATTGAATCTTGACTCTCCCCCACTCAGTGAGCTGGTCTTCATTCAGTCCTTGCAGAGCAGAGCCAGGAGATTCACAAGTCCCCTTTTTCTGTAACTTTGTGGTGATTCTGAGTGGATAATACCCAAGAAATCCTTCCCGTGTCGCAGAGATCCGTAAGGAACACGGTGATGTCCCTCCAATCCAGCAGATAAACCACTCCTATGAGTTACAAATGTCATTTCTCTACTCATGCCTGTCATAAAAACCTTTTTCCCCTCATGTCAACCTACATTTTGTCCTCCAGAACTGAACATCGGCATCACCAAACGGCTGAAGAACACCGAGATCCAGCTGGGGGAGGACTGCACTTTTGAGTGCATCTTGTCCCACGAAAGCATCGATGACTTCAGCTGGACCCTGAACGGGAGACAAGTGGAAAGCAGCGGGAGATTTAAAGCGTCCAACGCGGGTCGGAAATACACCCTCAGCATCAAAAATGTGGCTCCCGAGGATGCCGGGGAGGTCGTTTTCACCGCCCGGGGTCTGACCTCCAAAGCTTCTCTGGCTGTGAAAGGTAACGAGCTCAGAAAGGTTCTGGGGGGGTGAATTTCCTGGGGGGTGTTTTCAGCAAGGTGTGGAGGCAAACTCGTGTTGTGATCAGAATAACAACCTTCCCCACGAGCCTTGAAGAACGGAGATGTTTTTTCCTTAAAAAACAGTGAAAGGCTGAAAGTTTTAATTGATATTTGAGAACTGACTATACTGGGTAGTGAGTACAGATAATTTCAGCCCAGACTGTCTTCAACAGAGGAAATCACCCGAGGCTCTCTGGGTGGTCAATGGAGAGAAGAAATGGTAGTTTTCAGACATGGTTCATAACCTGCAATTAATCCTTTTTGCACAGAATTGGAGAATCCCAAAATGGTTTGGGGATGAAATGGGTTGAAAGGGACATGAGAGATCATCCAGTGCCACCCCCTGCCATGGACAGGCACACCTTCCACCAGGCCAGGTTGCTCCAAGCCCCGTCCAACCTGGCCTTGGACATTCTAGGGATGGGGCAGCCACAGCTTCTCTGGGCAACCTGTGCTGGGGCCTCACTAAGTCACAGTGAAGAATTTCATTCTGATATCTAATTTAAGTCTATCCTCTTTGATTTATGACAAAACAAGTTGTTCCTTGAAGTCTGTATGTAGCCGTGTACTGACTGTACACCCCTGGGGTGTCTCTGTTCCTCTGCAGCAGAGGTGTCTGGGTTTAGTGGGATAGATCCCACCGTAACTGTACCCCTCCAGTAACTTCAGTGATGGCAGAAATACATCCCTCCGAATTCCTGCTGTCAGGATAAGTCCTCAGTTCCTGTAAACAATCATTAATATTCACTGAGAACCCATAACTGCAACTAATGTGAGTGCAAAGCAAGTTTGGATTCCCCTCCCTTCCCTAATGTGAATCATTCCCTGGGGAATGCAAAATCTTGCTGGATATTTGGGTTCAGACTGAAAGAAGGGGAACTTAGGTTGGATATACACAAGAACTTCTCTCCAGTGAGGGTGTGGAGATCCTGGCACAGATTGCCCAGAGAAGCTGTGGCTGCCCCTGGATCCCTGGAAGTGTCCAAGGCCAGGTTAGACAGGGCTTGGAGTGACCTGGGCAGGTGGAAGGTGTCCCTGCCCGTAGAAGGGAATTGGAGCAAGATGATCGTGAAGGTCCCTTCCAACCCAAACCATTCTGTGATTCTATGATTGGAATTGCAACCCCCCCAACCACATATGGATCATGATTTCCATTCAAAGTTCCTTTTTTTTTGTTGTTTTTTTATCCCCTTCTCCAGAGAAACCTACAGAGGTTACAAAACAACTGGAGGATAAAACATCACAGGCAGGGCAGGACATCAGCCTGAGCTGTGAGTTGTCCAAAGCTGATGTGAACATCAGGTGGTACAAGGATGGCAAAGCAATCCGGAAAAGCCAGAAATACGACTTGCAGCAGGAGGGAACACGGGCCCTTCTCATCATCCGTGACTCCACAGTCAAGGACAGCGGGGAATACACCTGTGAGACCGAGGTCTCCAAAACGACCGCCAGGATCACAGTGCAAGGTCAGCTGAAGAGAGTCAATTTTTACTTTTCAATGAGCATTATGGACTAAAAGCTTAAAGAAAATAAGGAATGAAAAAGCACCTTGTAGGCGCTGAGGAATCTCATGTGCCGTGTAACGAGCCAATCAAAACTGGCAATTTGAATTGGTCTTTTTTGAATATGTGTGACCAAAACTCTGCACGTTCTGCAAGATGAGACCTCACCAGTACCTGTACAGTGTCAAGAAGCTTTCCTGGAGATATTTCACCTGATATCTCCTGTGACTGGATGTGGACCTGGTGATCTTCTTAGATCCATTCCATCTGATGGGATGAGAGGAAATGTCCTCAAGGTTTAGATTGGATATCAGGAGAAATTTCTCCATGGGAAGGGTAGTCTGGCATTGGAAAACAGGATGCCCAGAAAAGAGGTGGAGTCACTATCCCTGGAGGGATTTGAAAGACATGTAGATGTACCACCTGGGGATGTGGTTTAGCAGTGGGCTTGGTAGACTTAATGGTTGCTCGATGAGCTTAAAGTTATTTTTCAGTCTAAGTGATTCTGTAATTCTTTACTCTGTGATTCTCCACGGGGAGGGGGCAGTGGGGATCCAACACCACTCTGTATAATTAGGACTAATTTGGATAACAAATCTGTCTCTGTCTCACTATTTTTTTTTTTAATTTTTTTTTTTCCCTTCCAGAGAAACCTAATTATTTTGCCAAGGAACTTTCAGACCTGAAAGTCGATGAGAGTGGAACTGCAGTTTTCACGTGCCAGAGCGAGAGAGCTGCATCCTCTGTGGTCTGGAGGAAAGGCATTGCTGAGCTCAGGGCTGGCAGGAAATACGAGATCACCCAGGAAGGACAAGTCCTCCAGCTGACCATAAAGAACCTGGAGAAAAGCGACAGTGACACTTACAGTTGTGACATTGGGGACGCCCAGTCCAGGGCCAAGCTGGTCGTGCAAGGTATGAATGGGACCGATGTGGTTGTACATCCCCTTTCTCCATGGGGAATGTTATAGGCACACGCAGATCAATTCCTCTTCAGATGGGTGGCAGATCAGCTGATTTCTGGCTCTGTCTCGCTCATGATGTAAAGATCAAAAGTGGCCAAAAATATAGATGAGGAGATGGACATGCCGAGCAATTTGAAGCAATTACACCCAGAGTGCTTTGGGTGTGTTTTAACCCCAAAATGCTGGTGTGAGGAGAGGTTGGTGGTCCTGTGTGAACATAGGATGGATGTGATCCAGAGTGCCTGCTGCTGGGTTTGGGGAAAGATTATTCTGCATCCAGGCTTTTCTCTGTATCCCTTGATGCCTCTTCCCTGTAGTGGTTTCCAAGAGGTGACAGGTAAATAGTGGTCCATGGAATCATGGAATGGTTTGGTTTGGGAAAGACACTAAGGACCATTTTGTTCCACCCCACTGCCATGGGCAGGGACACCTTCCACTAGCCCAGGTTGCCCCAAGTCCTGTCCAACCTGTCACTGGACACTTCCAGAGATCCAGGAGCAGCCACAGCTTCTCTGGAAAACCTGTGCCAGGGTCTGTCCAACCCTTACGGGGAACAATTTCTTCCCAATATCCCATCTAAGCCTGCCTGCTGGTCAGTTTAAAGCCATTCCCTGTGTCCTGTCCCTCCATTCCTTGTCCCCAGTCCCTCCCCAGCCCTCCTGGAGCCCCTTTAGGCACTGGAAGGGGCTCTCAGGTGTCCCTGGAGCCTTCCCTTCTCCAGGTGAACCCTCTCAGCTCTCCCAGCCTGGTTCCAGAGCATCTCCACCCCTCGGAGCATCTCCGGGACCAGAATCTTGAAGTGTTTAATGTCCCTTTGGTCCTAAGAGATGAAGGGAAGGACTGAAGAGCAGAACCAGCCCAGTAGCTTTTCTGTGACCTCTGAGGCAGTCAATGAGCTGTGGTGGCCAACGCTGATGGCAGGGCAGTGTTTGAGGGGAAGGAGCGAGGTCTGTTCCTCAGGGTCCCCAAACAGGAGGAGCCCTTGGGATGAAATTGGGAAAACGACAAAGAGAACAGGAGAATAATGCAGGGATTTTCAGATGGAGACACAGAGGCAGTGTCCACTTGCTAATTATTATGAGTATTCAAGACAAGGGGATGAAGTTGGACTCCTCCACCTCTGGCCACCTGCTAGAGCAGTGCTGAGAAACAAAGAAATGTACTTAATCCCCCTAGTGGGACTCTGAGCACCTGAATTCCCTTTGAACTTCCTAACACCAGCTTTTCTGAGTGGATTAAAACTTCACTGTCAAGAAGACAAAAGTAAAAAAATCCCTATACCGGTTTTGTGTGTAGGAGGAACATCAGAGTTTTTTTTGTGTACAGCAATAATCTTATTTTATATATATTTATAGTTAGGTTTATATTTATATATATGTGTGTGTTTCTAGTTAGGTGTATATCTACCATACAGGCAGGTTTTCAGGGCAGATGCTTTGTTTCTTTTTACAAAAACCTGCAGTTGGACGCTCTCCACTTCCCACTGTGTTTATGGTTGGACTGAACTCTAAGGAGGTGGGAGCTCAGTAGTCTTATCCCATAGGAATAAAGCTACATTTGCTCTAGAAAAGCAGGGAGGGTGTCAAGGGAGGGATCATCTGCTTAGTGATGATGTCCAGAACCCAACAATTCTGACAGAGACTCATCCTCTCCACCTTTTCAGGGAGTTTCATTAGTAGAAGGTGCATAACCCTGGATCTGCATTGCACTTGTTCTGCTTTATGTTTCCTGTTGCTTTAAAGTTGTCCTCATCCTGTTTTGGTGTGTCTTCATCCTATTCTGGTGTGTGTCCTGTTTATATTCTCTTCCTGTGAGTGGGTTTTGTGTTTGGTAACAGGACAATTATGTTTTGGTCTTCTGTATAGTGAACATATTTTTTTCTTGGGAAAAACTCTCTCTTGGGAGTTTTCCATATGGATGTTCATGCTAGAAACGGAAGATTCCAGTAATTGATGTGTCTATGTTCCTTTCAGGCCAGAAAGTGCTAATAACAGAAGACCTGGAAGATGTCACTGTGTTAGAAGGAGGCTCTGCCACGTTCAAGTGCAGAATCTCTCCCGTAGACTGTAGCAAAGTGCAGTGGTTTTTGGATAAGACCCCACTCCATACCAATGAACTTAATGAGATCCAGTCCCAGCCCGGGGGATATCATCTGCTAACACTGAAAAAACTCTCACTGAAGGACTCGGGGCTCATTACATTTGAAGCTGGTGATAAGAAAACATCTGCCAGTTTGGTTGTGAAAGGTAAATCAATCATAAAAAAAAAAAAACGCAGGAGAGGAAATAATGAGTAGAAATAAGTGGGGTCGATGTGGGTAGGTAGAAAAAAAAAAAAAGGGATAAAAATGCTACAAGTTTAGCCCCATCAAATGTATGTCTGTGGATGTTCAAGAATAGAATTACTTATACCATGAAACTACAGCTGGAGAAAGAACCCTTTGTAATCCTGGACAGTTCTGGGAGTGTTTATTGGATCTTAGGTGGGAATGTTACACTGCAGTGATGGGACATTGGGTGCCTTGCTCAGTTTTCCTCGAGTGAGCTGATAAGGTGGTGGTTAATGAGGAGAAATCAATTAATTCAATGTTAAAAACCCAAAGCGTAACCAGTAAGTTTTAAATTTAGTGTCCGTTGTTTGAAAGGCAACGTTGCGTGTGTTCTCTGTTATTCATTGTTGATGGTGGATTGTTTTCTCTGGAAAGGTTAAAGGGAGTTAAAACTGCAGTGTTAGTCTAATTCTGTAGCAAGGAAGGGAAATGAATGCCAAACAGCCCAAGAATGTGGGATTAGAGAGGTGTTTTCTTACTGGAAATATAAATATTTCTCGTTGCCTGGAGATGTAAAACACACAGGCTCCACGGTGTCAGATCACAGTCTCATTTTTCACAACTACCACGTTTATTTCAAAATTTGAAAAATTTCCCAAGCCACAGAAATGCAAATATTTGAATTATGTTTGGTGGTGGTTTCTTTTTCTTTTTTTTTTTTTTTCCTGAAGGAAAATGAAAGGGTTTATTTGAAAAAGGTTAATATATAGTTAATATAACCAGGTTTTGGTCTCCTTTTTGGTTGGATTTTTATGAATTAATAAGCATGAAGCTGGGAGGGATAGGATCTGCCTTGGCTAATTTCACTGTTGTTGTGTACCTTAGGTTACTTTTATAAGCTGTGTAGAAGGACAAACACTTCGAGAGCTGCTTTGTCCCAGTGGCCTACTGGAAGTGAATATCTTGTCTCTGAAGGTGTCTGTTACCTTCCAGTGGTTGTAGAAACACCTTTAATGATCTGTCTGAGCTATCTGCCTGGTTTTTAGGGACCTTGTCCTGAGGAGACCTGCTCTAGATGAGAGAAACCCGCATTGCATCTCACTTCATTCAGAATTAACTTCTGCACAGTCAGGTAGAAGGTTCAAACTGATCCCATGGGGAAAAAAGCTCAGAAAAGTCGTGCCTCAGTCTTATTTACTGAGATGTGAGAGAGAACTTATTGATGTTCTTCAACGGGAAGGTTCCTCCCAAGCCAAACTGTTCTCTGATTCTGTGATCTGAAGGGTTGTTATCCAAGCTGAAGCAAAAGCTCTCCTCTTAGACAAGTCTTTACTTCTCTGGGTTATGTAAGAGTTGGGTCTGAGCCACATCAGAACTGGACTCATCTACACTGGGCCACCCTCCAATTGCTCCTGCCTGGCCTGAGATGTCACCCCAGCCCAAGGTTTAGGAGGAGCTCAGTTTCTGTGAGTTAAATCACTTGTCCTGCCAGGGCAGGTTTCAGCAGGTACAGAAGGTTTTCGAGGCTGTGTTTGACCAGACCACTGGATGTCCTGGGTGGGATTAGACACTTGGGACAGACTGAGCCAGAGCTGCACCTGTGTTAGAGAAGTCAGCACAGATAAAAAAGCATTTGGGTTGTGGGAATGGTCAACGTGAACCTCAGAGAGTGGAGTGGGAGGACAAGCTGCTCACAGGACTTACCTGGAGCACCAAGAAACAAACCCACTTTAGGCTGAGGTCTGCTGTGCAGGGAAAGAGGAGACCTTGAGGATGTAACGAAGAAGAGGTGGTGGTTAAAGGTCCCAGTTTTCTCTGTCTTTCTCTACACAAGGATGTTTTCTCAATACCCATTATATGCAACAGAGAGACCCGTGTTGACTTCAGTAGGACCTGGATCTCACCCATGGTGTACAATTCTCTGTTAGAAAAACCCCCACATTTGTGGTGTTCCACATCAGCCCCGTTTTTCCCTTCCCAGAGAGAAGGGTGTGGGATTTGTGATGTGAAGGAGCCATGTCATAATGATGTCTATCACAAACTGCACTGTTGGAGCTTCCCTTTATCTGTTTGGGTCACATCAGAACAGCAGAATGCAAAATCAGAATAAAAAATCAGTAGCCATGTGACAGTGAGCATCCCAAACTAGGGATAAAAGGGAACAGAAGAACAAGCTGTAGTTTTTCAACAGTCCAGGTTGACACTGAGCATCCCAAACTAGAGATAAAAGGGAACAGAAGAACAAGCTGTAGTTTTTCAACAGTCCAGGTTGACACTGAGCATCCCAAACTAGAGATAAAAGGGAACAGAAGAACAAGCTGTAGTTTTTCAACAGTCCAGGTTAAGTGCATCATGAATCAGTAGCTGATTTGCATATTCAGGAAGAATTTTTTATCTCATTATTTAAGGGGAGAGCACTTCAGTTGAGGTTTTTTCCCCCCCCCAATAAATCCCTTCCCTGCACTAGCTCAGCTTAACGCCTGGAATCGCAGGCTGTGGCAGAGCCACAGGGGTCCTGTCACCCACAGCTGTGCTTCCCCCTCTGTCTTTGCTCTGTGCTTGGTTTTGAGTCTACATTCGTGTTGGGTTAAAAAAAAAAAAGGCACTGTGAGCTTTGGTTTTTTTGTGATGAGAAATCAGCAGTGCTGGTGGTGACAGAAAGCGCTTTTGCCATCGCTGTGTCCTCCGTGTCGCCTGCGAGTCGACCCTGGTGAAGGTTTGTGGTTTCTGTGCCAGTGGTGCAGCTCTGAGCACCCGCCTGTGGCAGGGTTTGTGTCACTGTCAGCGGGGTGGAACGTCTGCCACCGGCGCCGACAATGAAAACACTCACGGCAGCAAAGTCTTTGATAGTGCAGACAGCGGTTAAAAGGAAAATAAACACCCAGCCTTGATGTTTTTGGGTTTTCTCTTCTTGCTGCTGTAAAGTTCTGGCAGCCAGATGTGAGATGTCAGGATCTGTTTACTCTTTGCCAGTGCTTTTCCGCTCCTGCACTTTTCCATCTCAAAAACAAAGCCTGATGCTAAAAGGGGAGAGAAGGATTTCCAGCCTCAGGTGTTTCCTACACCGTTCGTTTTATTCTTTTTTTTCAGAACCTCCCCTTCTTTTCAAGCAAGAGCTCCGAAACGAAGAGGCTAAAGAAGGAAAAGAGGTCAAGCTGAGCTGTGAGCTCAGCAAACCCGGCACCCCGGTGCAGTGGATGAAAGGAGACACCGTTCTCTGTGCCAGTGAGAAGTATGAATTTCGGCAGCATGGAACTGTGGCAGAGCTCGTCATCCGAGATGTCAAATCTGCGGATGCTGGGGACTACACCTGCAGCACTGGGGACCTCAGAACCACTGCCCGGGTGAAAGTGAATGGTGGGTGGAGTCAGACACATTGCTGCCCTTTTCTTAAGTGCTTAATAGATCTATTAAAAAAAAATAAAAAATCACATAATGTGTCTTTTAGTGGCAATGCCACGTTCAATACGTAAAATTTAAAGGTAGTATTCTACAGTTGTCATCACCTGTATGTGTTTCATTTGTGTAATCTCACATTCTGTGTTTGGGGTTTTAAATCTGTAACTTCCCACTGAGCAAAAAGTAATTAGGTGAAGTGCAGAGGATTAATTTCCTCTGTGCTGTAGTTCCTGACCTATCAGCTCTTTTACACAGAATTATAAAATCAAATGGGTTGGAAGAGACCTCTGAGATCATCAAGCCCAACCCTTGATCCAACACCACTGTGGTTACTAGATCATGGCACTAAGTGAATGTATTAGGACTGGAACTAGAGATGGAGCACAAGAAACTTAAATCCAGTCCCTGAAAAATTGCAAGTGGCCAAGTGATTAATGTTTAGGTCCCCAGACTCCCTAAAATGTCCTTTTTAAAGGCTTTTCAATGCCATCTGCATGTCCCAAATATCCTTTTCACAAGCATAGCAGCTTTAGTGAGATAGCAAAAGCAGTATGTGCTGGAGCAGAAAGCAGGAGAGAGAGAGAGAGGATATAATTACTCTTGCAGATCTCTGCAGGAACAGGGAATGAATTGAAAACAAAACTTTGCCCATGTTGCTTGGAATCCACAACGAGATGCCAACATCTGGGGGGGAGGTTTATTCCTGCTCCCAGGCAGGATCATGTTGATGCCCCCAGAGCCAAGGGAGGGTCTAGGGCTGCTCTGCTCCTTTGGAAAAGGGCTGGCTGTAGGTGGCAGCTCTCACAGGGACACTTGTTGTAGGGCAGGTCGAGAGGGCATGTCCTAATCCCTGGGTCTGTGTTGCAGCTGTGCCTGTCCTTTTTAAACAAGCCCTGGAGAACACGGATACGGAAGAAGGGAAATCCGTCTCCTTGCGCTGCGAACTCACAAAAGCTGATGCCCCCGTGGTGTGGAAGAAGGGAGGAGCCGCGCTCCAGGCAAGTGCCAAATATGAAATGAAGCAGAAGGGGACAGTGGCAGAGCTGGTGATTCATAATGCAGAGCCAGAAGATGCGGGAAGATACACCTGTGACACTGGAGACCAGCAGAGCACAGCCCAAGTCAAAATCCATGGTAGGAATGAGACACCTGCTTGTGACCATTTGTTGTTGTTCTTGCCATGGTCCTGCTACCTCCTGCACACTTAGAGTTGGGGAAATTCAGGATCACTGCAGACAGATGGGTCTGTTATGCTCTCTGTTTTCTGGGATGGTAAAACGTATTAGTCAAATGTCCCTGATAACAAAATATCTTCTCTTCCCTAAGAAATATCTCTTATGCTTTGGATAGAGGTGACTGTCCAAGCTCTAAGCCAAGAGGTAAGAAGTGCCTCAGCTGCCCTTTTTATTAAAGAATATGAGCGTCTTTTCTCCACTTCCTCAGCAAGTTTTTATGTGTCCGTGACCAAGAGCAGAAGGGTAATTACTTCGGTGTTCTAATTATTGGGAAATAATTGCTCTCTTTTCCTTTGGTCCAAAACTCTTGGCGTGTTATTGCAAACAGAAGCAGAGTCCTGGAAGGGCAGGTAGGTCAGAGCTTATTTGCCACGTGTGCCAAGAGGGTTTGCTTTGGCTTTGAGTCCTGTAGGAGGTCATCGGATGGTGATGATGCTCCCGAAGTAAACTGAGAATGCTTCATTCCTCAGCTGTCTCCGTGCTCTTCAAGGAAGAGCTGAAGGCTGTGGAAGATGTGGAAGGTGGGACAGCCACCCTGCACTGCCAGCTGAGCAGAGAGGCCACCGTGGAGTGGAGGAAGGGGCACGCTCTTCTCCGCCCAAGTAACAAGTACAAGATGAGGCAGGAGGGCACGGTGGCTGAGCTGCTGATTCATGACCTGGACCTGAAGGATGCTGGAGACTATTCATGTCTAGTGGGGAACCAAAAAACCACAGCAACCTTGTCAGTGAATGGTAAAAAGGCAGAAATAACCTGTGAAACTCTGGAATGGTTTTTGTCCGTCCCTTCCCTCCTCCTTTCTGTACATTTCCTCACCACACCCACCTTTGTCCTGCTCCCACTGCTTTCATCCATCCATCCACCCATCCATCCACTTTTTCATGTTGCCGTGTCCCTCCCGTCCCCAATCTTTGTCCTCCATCAGCTTTCATTATGCCCAGTGTTGGGGTGTGTGTGTCTTGTTGTCTTCTTCCCTTTCCTCAAGTGAAGGGCGTGTGTTTTCCTGAATTAACATGGAAACATAAGATTCCTTGGGAATTTTGTATTAAGTAGGGTTTAATGATGAGTTTGTCATTTGTGTGCACGAACCCAACTGAGGTCACGAATCGATTCCTGCAGAATAATTTACTGGAGAATTTCTTTTGCCATCCATGAAAAAAGACAGGATGTGCTTAAGGATAAAGGGTGTTGGAGGAAGTCTTGGATAGATAGACAATAAGTCACTGTTGAGCCTCTGAGCAGGGTCTTGGGCTGCAACCCCTTTCCATTCTGCATCTCTCAGCCCTGCCAGTCCGTTTCAAGAAGGAGCTGAGGAACGAGGAGGCCACGGAGAGCGGGACGGCCACGCTGCAGTGCGAGCTGAGCCGGGCAGGGGGCTCGGTCCAGTGGAGCAAGGATGGGAAGGTGCTGGTGCCAAATGGAAAGTACAAAATGAGGCGGGAAGGGCGTTTTGTTGAGCTGGTTATCCAAGACCTGGACTTGGCGGATGCTGGGAGCTACACCTGCCTCTGCGGAGACCAGGAGACAACGGCTGTGCTGAGAGTGAATGGTAACCCTTCTCCCTGTGTTTCTCTTTAAGCCCCAAACGTAGCTTAAATGGCAGCATTTTCTGGCCTCCCAAAGCTTGGTCAGTGCATTTTCTTAGAGGTTTCAGATTCTTGGCTCTATGATGCCAAAGAGTCACCCTGCTAGGGAATGTTCCCTTTTTTTGCCTCAAGACAGCACATCTATGTTGTATATTGTTTTCTTTGATTTGTTTCTCTCTCCTCTAGGAGGTTTTACCCCCTCCTTTCAGCACTAAAAATAGTGTATTTTTGGTTAAATGTGTTGACCAAACCCAATAACTCCCAGCAGAGTCCAGTTCATTTCATTGCAGTGCTGATTCCCTCTCTGTTGGTATTGCATCCTTCAGCCTTGCCTGTCCTCTTCCAAGAAGGATTGTCCAACAAGGAAGCCACAGAGGGGGAGGCGGTCACTTTGCGCTGCAAACTGAGCAAATCGGCCCCCGTTGAGTGGCAAAAGGGGAATGTGGTCCTCAAGCCAAGTGAAAAGTACAAAATAGAGCAGGAGGGTCCCTTTGCGGAGCTGAGGATCCAGGATTTGGGACTGGAGGACGCCGGAGATTACAGCTGTGTGTGTGGAGACCAACAGACTACGGCTGCCTTGGCAGTACATGGTAAAAAAGAACTTCTCAGCACGTGCCCAAGTAATCCTGTGTAATTCCAAGACCTCTTCCTCCTCTTCCTCTGCTTCCTCTGATCCCTGCACAATTTCACTCCTCCCGTCTGCCAGTTAATCTTCCTGTCCTGTTTTCCTTCTCTCTCTCCTTCTCCTTTCACCTGATGTGCTGTTTGCCTTCTTTGGTGCTGAGTTCAAATGACAAGTGGAGCGCAGGTCCAACCTCCCTAGTCCAGAATAGCTGCTGCTTTAGTTTTCCCACAGGAATTGACCTAAAAGTGGGAAAAAATATTTACTTTTTGTGACCCAGACTGTTGCACTTGTTGCTCCTAAGAGGAACAAGTTTTCCTCAGTGTATGATGCTACACAAGGATGATCTTAATGAAAAATAGACTTTTTTCTTTTTTTTTAATGCTCCTGCTATTCCCAGCCCTCTTTTACCCGGTTTGGCTTAATTCTTCCAAAGCAAATGCTTTATCTCTTCAGGAAACTGGCAGCATGTTTGTAAATGTGCTGCTTTAAGGGATTCTATTTATAACCATTCAGACAGTGCCATGAATCAGGCACTTCTGCAGAACTGCTGCTCTTCTCAAGGGACACAAAATGCTCTGGGATCTCATATTGAAATGTAACCTCTTATTTTACGTCTTTGATTTTTATGGCATATAAAGTAGAGGATGGAAGGCTTGGCAACTACGTTTGCAGATCAGATTGCTTTTAAAGAGTGTTAGTTATAAAGCACATGATAAAATATCAAGTAAAAATCAGAGGGAATTATCTTTTGAAGTGTTAGAGATTGGAGCAAAACCGTGGAGGAACAAAATCCTGGAAGGGAGACCAAGGAGGTCTTGCGGTTTCAGGTTGATCAGAGAGGAATTAGACCTTGGGCCAGGCTTTCTCAGGATTGATGCCATGTCCGTGTTGCATTTACTCTGCAGTCCTGCCTGCTCTTTTCACCAAAGAACTGACAGACAGGGAAGCCACCGAGGGCCAAAGCGTCTCTCTGCGCTGCGTGCTCAACAAGGCAGCTGCCAACGTGGAGTGGAAGAAGGGCTTCAAGACCCTCAAGCCGAGCGGCAAATACCAAATGAAACGGGAAGGGGCCGTCGCGGAGCTCACAATCCAAAGCCTGGACATGGCGGACGCCGGGAGCTATTCCTGTGTGTGTGGAGACCAGCAGACCAGGGCGGTACTCACCGTTCATGGTAAAGCAAACCAAACGAGCCACGCGCTGAGAGTAACGCCCGTTTTCTCTGCTCCCCTGGGTGGATGGCTGGTTGCACCACCATCTCCTTCTCCTGCCAGACCTTCATCTACAGCTCCAGCAGCTGGGTTGTGTGGCACAAGACGGGCATCGGCCAAACAGAGTTGCTGCCACTACTTTAATTAGGATCTATCCATCTATCCTTTTGCTTTTCCCTGGAAAGCTCCTTTATTAGTTTTCCCATTACGCTCAAGCCCCAAAATAGATTGCCTCAAAGCGATTATGAGTTAGGTATTTTAATTTCATGAGTTAGGGATTTTAATTTCATTTAATTTCAATTCCGAAAGGTGAGGTTATTCCCTGGAATCTTATTTTCCGCCCCTGAGACAAGGTGATGTTATACTGACATTGCAGTCAGTCCTGTGTAAGAGCCCAAACCTTCTAAGGGCTGACCAGTCTCAGGGACAACTTTGATTTTTATCGAACCTGACATCTTTGAAAGGGCATGTCAGTTCAGGTGAAAATGCCTCTTTTCCCACCGTGTATTGAAATGAACAATTTCATTTCAAACTGACATTTAGAATGAAACTCCAGCGTTTCTTTTTTTTTTTTTTTAATGTGAAATGTCTCTTTGTTTGCTTGAGGATGTGAAAACACAGCAAACATCCTCCCCTTATGGTTTAAAAACTTGTATAAGAAAACCATTTTTTTCCTCAGATTTCAAATGATTCTTTTTGCTTGCAATTTCACAGGAAAAAAAATGGTTTTCTACTTCTGTTTATATCAATTTGTGACTCTAAGTACGTGTTAAATACCTCTGTGGGTTACTGTACACGTTAAACCCTTTCCTGGTGATGACATTTCTTTCCTAACGCTGATCTGTGGAGGCTCTTGAGAATCGGTGTTCTTGTATCTATGAATCAGTTCAAGATGAGAGGGAAAAGGAAACTTAAACATGATTTTAACTCTTTGGAGAGCTGCATCTCACTGCTCCTGTTGCTGTCCTTCAGCTCTGCCTGCGTTTTTCAAAGAAGGGTTGAAGAACAGAGAGGCCACGGATGGTGGAACAGCCACCCTGCGCTGCGAGCTGAGCAAGGTCGGGGTCCCCGTGGAGTGGAAAAAAGGGGGCAAGGCACTCAGACCCAGTGAAAAGTACAGGATGAGACAAGAAGACACGGCTGCAGAGCTGCTGATCCGAGACCTGGAGGTGGAAGACACAGGAGAATATACCTGTGTGTGTGGAGAGCAGAAGACCTCGGCTGTCTTGACAGTCCATGGTAAAAAAGCCATTCTCAGTTGTGACAACAGTGTCCCCAGGAGATCCATGGTGAAAAAGCCATTCCCAGTCGTGATAGCAGTGTCCCGGGAATATCCATGGTATAAAAAGCAATTCCCAGTTGTGATAGCAGTGTCCCGGGAATATCCATGGTATAAAAAGCAATTCCCAGTTGTGATAGCAGTGTCCCAGGAATATCCATAGTATAAAAAGCCATTCCCAGTAAAGATAGCAGTGTCCTGGGAATATCCATGGTATAAAAAGCCATTCCCAGTCATGATAGCAGTGTCCTGGGAATATCCATGGTATAAAAAGCAATTCCCAGTTGTGATAGCAGTGTCCCCAGGACATCCATGGTGAAAAAGCCATTCCCAGTAAAGATAGCAGTGTCCTGGGAATATCCATGGTAACAAAGCCATTCCCAGTCATGATAGCAGTGTCCCAGGAATATCCATGGAATAAAAAGCCATTCTCAGTTGTGACAACAGTGTCCCCAGGACATCCATGGTGAAAAAGCCCTTCTCAGTTGTCCCAGGGATGTCCCTTTTCTCTTCCTCTCTCCCTCTTGCTTTGGTGTTTCGACTCTGCAGCATTTTCTTGGTTTGCTGGGGGTGTTTCATCCCGTCTCCCACTGCCTGTCAGTTTGAAACCCATGGCTTTATAGCAAAGTAAAGAAGAGTTGGGAGAACTTCTCAGTGTAGACACACCTGCACGTGAGGCCAAGAGGGAGCAAGACTGTTTTCAGTGTCCCACTGACACCAGTCAATTTTCCTGCTCAGTCTGAAGGAAAGTTCTTTAGAACTGCTGAGTGAGGGGTTTTCCATTCCATCCTGCTGAGGATAAATTAAATAACGCCCTCATCCCACGGTATTATCCTGCAGGTCCTGACTTAGGGAGCAGTGGGACAGATTTTGTCCCTGTCTCTTCTATGGTGGATAGTGATGAGCTCTGGTTGCCTCTCCAGAAGAAACAGTTCATGTGAAATCCAATAGGTAAAAGAGCAGGTTTTATTTGAGATATATCTTAGGATTAAGATGGTTCTATGGGCAGGAGAAAAGCTGTGGAGTCAAAACTCTTCTCCTGGATCTTCTGCACACTTTTGCTTCCTCTTCTTTCTCCCACCTGGAGGGTATTTCTCTTCCTCCCTTCCTCTCAGCCAGCACTTTCATCCCTGTGCAATTCCCTTCCTTTTAACTTTAGTGGCACATCCCAAAGCAACTTGTTGAATGCTGCAAAAAAACTCCCCTGTATTCCTGGTATTAGAACCATTTATGTACTTGGAAACTGTGGCTTAGAGGTGCACCTGAGGTTGTATTACTAATTTATTTCCTGAACCAAACAGAGAAATGATGGTGCCTGGGAAAGGGAGGGACCTCCAGATGGCAGCGCTGTCACCTGGGGCGATGACTTTCAATCAGAATTCAGGCCTTTAGGGCTCAAGATAGGTGATTTCAGACAGAAATAGGCAGAGAGGACTAATGGAACCATCTGGGAAGTGATGGGCACGCTGATAGGTCAATGTCAGAAGCAGATCGTGGTGGCCCTGTGAGATCCTGCAGTATTTTTTCCGACAGGTGGATTATATGATCTGTTTTCCTGTAGCAGCGAAGGACTGGCTTTGGGACCTAGTTCTGAGTTCCCCAGGGTTTGGTCAGTGGTTTTGATGCCCTCTCTGTTTGTGTCACACCCCGTAGCTTTGCCCGCGCTGTTCAAAGGAGCCCTTGGCCATGTGGAAGCCACGGAGAGCGGGGTGGCCGTCCTGCAGTGTGAGCTCACCAAACCCGCCCCGGTGAGCTGGAGGAAGGGGCAGGAGCAGCTCCAGCCCGGCGAGAAGTACAAAATGAGGCTGAAGGACACCATGGCTGAGCTGACAATCCACAGCCTGGAGGAACGGGATGCAGGAGATTACACGTGTGTGTGCGGAGACAAGACGACCACGGCCTCCTTGACAGTGCATGGTAAAATAGCTGGGTTGGACAGGAATTTTCTGCCTTGTCATCTGTGATCTCGTGGGGGATCATGGTGTGGTCTTGGTCCCATTTATTGTTTTAAATTGGTATGGCAGCTGTGCCAACCACTGGGAATATCCTTCCCTTGGGACCGATAAAGAGCATCACAAAGTCTTTTCAGTCCCTGCTCTTCCCCGTTGGTGGATCTGGAAGTGGATAACGAAGAGCTTGATGAAGTCATAAATAGCACTTGGGGTATTTCCACGAAATAATTTCTTTAGGGCTTATCACTGAGATTTCCACTTGTTTTTCTTGAATGGAGCTGAAAAGTTATGAAACGTTGCAGCCTGTAATTTTAAAAGAGAAGGTGTTCGTTTTGATTCTTAATCTGGTTTTAAGAAAGAGCTGTGCACAGTTCCTTGAGTCTTGGGATCAGCTTTCTGTTGTTTGGTCTTAACTTGCCTTTAAAGCAGACCTGCAAATGCTGAAATTACAGTTCTACAACCCTGATTTCCAAACCAGTGGGAGCTGAGAAGCTGAGGCTGGTCTGGTTGCCGTGGACCACACCATAAAAAAAAAAAAACCTCTGATTTAGGAATAAGGTGTTTTCCAGCTGTCCAAAGCCAGTCTTTTATGGTTCTTGGATTTTTTTTTTTTTACTAATCGACACCGATTTCCCAAATCACCCTGATGTGCCCAATTCAAGGGAGTGCCTGAAATAATCCTTTGCCTCTCAGGTGCTGTCTGTTGGACCAAGGGTTGGACTTGAGGATCTCAGAGGTCTTTTCCAACCCAATCGATTCTATGATTCCAAACCTTCCTAGGTTAAAGGGTTTAAAGGCAGCAGAGCTGCCAAAGCACAGTTTCCCTTCAGTTTTAAAGCCCTCTCTCTTCACCTGTGACCTTCAGCCCTCCCTCCACGTTTCAAAAAGGAGCTGAAGAACGTGGAAGGCACAGAAAAAGGCACGGCCACTTTCCGCTGCGAGCTGAACAAGCCTGGAGCTGCCGTGGGCTGGAGGAAAGGAGACAGAGCCCTGGGGACGAGTGACAAGTTCACCACGAGACACGAGGGCACGGTTGCTGAGCTGGTGATCCGTGACCTGGATCTGGCAGATGCTGGAGATTACACGTGCTGCTGTGGAGATCAGAGCACCACGGCTGCGCTGAGAGTGAATGGTAACAAAAACCAGACCGAGGAAACGTGTGACAAATTCAAGGGATTGTTTCCCAACAGCTGTTTTTTGGAAAGCGTGGTAGAGTCAGCTCGGAAAGGGCAGCCCCATTTGGGATGATTTTAGCAGGATGTTGTTGGGTGTAAATGCCTGAATGCATTGGGCAAGTGTCCATGGCAAAAAATCAGGGATGTTCCTCTTGGTGCCAACTCGTTTCTTTGATGCTCAGATTTAGCAGTAGGTGCTGAGAATGGGAAAATCATATTTTTTGTGGTGTTTGTTGTAAAGATGTTACGGTCCCAGAGCTGAGAAAATTGCCATTTGTGGCTGAGATGTTTTTGATACAATTTTCAGTGTTTCAGAATAATTTTGGGGTCAAGTTCTGCCTGACCGCTGTCTGAGGAGATACAGAATTCATAGAGGAGCTGGTTTTGGAAGGGACATTTAAAAGTCCCTCATGGTCTCAAGGAATGGAGATATTGATGCCTTGGATACAGTTTCATTTGTGAACTTTTAAAGTAATTATTTTGATTTCAATAGAGTTAAAAAAAAACCTTGTTAGGCTTTGTTTTCCATTCTGGCAGGCAATACCCACAGTCAGGTAGGGCTCAGCCTTGCAGGTCCAGAGAAGTTGAGAGAGATGCGATTCTCTATTTCATGCCATGGACTTTACCATAAAAAAACCCCATCATATTTATGAATAAGGTGTTTCCCTACTTTCCAAAGCCACTCTTTTGTTGTTCTCGGAGAGGTTCATCAGTCCTGCTTGATTAGGAAAGGATTTGCTTGTCAGTGTGGTTGATGACCACAGCTTGGTGGGTTCCTTCAAGAGCCACCACGGTCACACGTTGTGCTCGTTTTGAACCCCTCAGCCTTGCCTGTGCACTTCGAGAAAGAGCTGATGAATGAAGAAGCCACAGAAGGTGTGACAGCCACTCTCCAGTGTGAACTGTCGAGATGTGCCCCCGTGGAGTGGAGAAAGAAGCACAAGGTGCTCAAAGCGAGTGACAAATACACGATGAGGCAGGAGGGCACCACAGCACAGCTGCTGATCCACGCCCTGGAGGTCAGGGATGCCGGGGAATACACCTGCGTGTGCGGGGAGGAGAAGACAACTGCAGCACTGACAGTGCATGGTAAAGGCAGCAGAAAGGGGGCATTCTGGTGTGGTGTTCCTCCCTTCTCCTCTGGAAGCCTCAGTACTGACACACGTTGAGTCCACCCTCTAATCTCGCCATCATTAATCCTGTTGGTAACAGGTTTTCTTTGTTTCATTGTGGTTTTTTATCTAATTCTAACTGGAATTATAGTTGCATTGATGACACTAATATTTCCCCTGTTTTCTTCTCCCTGCTTTGCACCCCACCAGAGGCTGAAGATGCCACACACTTGCTTTTTTTATTCTGTTTTACTCACTTTTGCCTTGAGCCCAGAGACGTGGAGCAGCAGGAACGTTCATACTTCTTTAAAAAGGTGATTAGGTTGCAAGCTGTGTTAGGATCTGAGAAATAATTTTAAATAACGCAAACAAAACCTGGTTCAATGAAACTTTTCTGTATGACTCTGGTCAAGGACAATGTAGATTTGTATTCGGGTGTTGCAGAATACTCAGCGTTACAGTGGGAGAGTAATTCACAGACCTCACTCAAATTCATCCGCAACTTTCCTTGGAAGAAGGGGAGACTTTATTTCCACTGTTAACTCAGGACAGACAGAAGTATTTTCAGCCTCTTTCTCACCTGGAAAGTCAGTAGGTCTGAATTCAGGGAGTCCATTTCTTTGCTTTACTGTCCGACCTTTGGATCTTTGTATTTACCAATAAAACAAGGTTTGCTTCAGTCTTCAATTTAACCAAATATAAAAAAAAAATTGGAATGGACTCCCTACAGGTCAATAAGTCCATCCTTGAGCCCCAATTTGCCATTGATACTGCCAGAAAGGTCGTCTTAATTTCAAAAGAAGTCTTTCTTGAGCTGTCTTAAGTCATTATTTCTTGTTCCACATTCTATAGAATTGTTTAAATATTTGCTTTTTCACTTAATTGTGAGACTATTTTACGGAATTGAAGACTTTTCTCGTGTCTCCCTTCTGTCTTCACTTTCCTGGACTGAGAACTTTGAATCCTTCTACTCTTCCTTCAGAGGTCTTGTTTGCTGGACTTCAGCCCATCTTTGTAGCTTCCTGGACCCTCTTCAGTGGATCCATGTCTTTCTGGAAGTGTGGTGGCCAAAAGCAGAACTCCAGCCCTCCATCTGAGGCTTTGGAAGGACTTCCACGTGTCTTGCATGGGACACTCCATTTTGCACACCCCAATTGTGACGATTCCTTTATTCACACCAGAGTTGCATTTTTTCAACTTGCATTTGTCCCGTGACCTCTCGGGATCCCAAACCCCTCTGTGCGGATCTGCTGCCTGTTGCTCTCCATCTTGTGTTTGTGGTGTTGGTCCTTCCTAAACAGGGTGTTTTCCACCTGCTCTTGCTGAATCACAGTCCTGTTTTTCCACCGCTACATCACTGAGGTCTTCTGTATCTTAATCCACTTTAACAAAGTGCTTTTACCTTCTCTTCTTTCCCACCTTGGGATCATCTGCAAAAATAATGACAACTCTGCATTTCCTTCTCCAGGTCACCAAATAAAATGCTGAGTCTTCTGGCTTCCAGGGCACTGAGGAACATAAATCTGTCCTTCATTGTGGGCATAAATCACAGCTGAAGATTCTTTCACTGTGGTTTTCAAGTCAGTAGCACATTCCTTCTGTAGCTCCACCTACATCTAATTAAAAGTAAGGACTTCATTAGAATAATAATCTGCAGCATGTTCTGTGTCTTTCTGCTAGTGAAGCTTAATCTACAGCAAGAAAAATTACACTGGTCCACTCCTTCAGGAAGAGAAAGGCAAGTCCAAACTTTTTCAGAGTTAATTTAAGAAGACATGGTCACAATTCCTTGGATCCTCTCTCTGCTGGCCCCCTCTTCTCTGTTTTCCAAGACGAGCACTACGAATGGGATATGTCTTGTAGATCAAGACTGGTGAGTATTCCTAAATTCCCATTTTTGTCCAAGGAGATCCAGCCAACACAATCCATGGAAATCAGAGATGTGTCCAGTTCACCTTGTAGCAGACATTTGGCCAGAAGGCACCTCTGTTGGCTCCACTGATTTCACCTGGATCGTTCTTGGCTGTCTGGGAGTTTGGACTCTTGGTTTACATGGCATGAACTGAAGGTGCATATTTCAATCTGGGACACCTTTTTCACCTCTTAGTTTCTATTTTTCCCGTACTTGTGGAACGTCTCCCATTGTCTTTGATTTCTCCACTGTAACCAATAATGTCTGATATTCACTGATCCTGTACCTTCCATGACAAATTTCATCACATTAAGATGCTTTAAGAATAGTCAGATTATTTAAATATTCTCTAATTTTTTTCCTTATCCTAACCAGAATTTCTATTACTTTCTTTGCTACCCTTAGCTTTTAGTATCAAATAAAAAGGAATTAAACACTTCGGCTTTCCCACGTCGCTCACCATCGACTCCTGAAAGAGTGGCAGACCAACATGGTTTAGTGGTGGCCTTGGCAGTGCTGGGTTAGTGGCTGGACTCGCTGACCTTGGAGGGCTTTTCCAAACTAAATAATTCTACAATTCCATGATATCACTGTCAGTATGCAGATTCCCTTTAGCCCCTCTTTCATGTTGGTCTCTTTGTCCAGGAGGTGACAGAGGTCAGGAATGGGGAGTGCCCTCAACCTTCTTGACCTGCCCTTTCTGGGTTTACCTCTACACCCTGTAGTGTTTCTTTTGCACTCCCCAAACCCTCCTGGATTTTACAGTCCTCTTGAGTTTCAGGACACTGAAGAGTTTGTGACTCAGGCAGGCCATTCCTGATGATCTTTGGAGCGAGGTAGTCTCTGCAGTTACACTCTTAATTTTATTTCTTTAAGAAGTTTTCCACTCTCTTAAACTGTCTTGTCCTTTAAGTTGGCACCTGTGTGATCATAAACAGCAATTCTCAGATTATTGGGGCTTGCTTTCTTGTTATCCACTGAATTTTCTTTTGTTCTTCTCCATCGCTCCTTGGCCTAAAATCCTTGAGCTCTCCTGCTTTATAATCAGTGTCTGCCCAATTATCTTCCATGTCCTTATTCTCAAGTATTTACTTCTTGGTGGTCAGAGAATGAACTGGAGACCCTCCTCTCCTGTTCTTCATATCTATTCTGTGTCCAAATGTGGTTTCCACCCCATTCCCAACCTCCTGCTTCCAGAGTGCATGTGGGCACGTTGCCATCCAGGCTAACACTGGGAATGAGTCTATTTGTTGTTCCTAAGGAGGTGGGGTGTTAATGCATCTCAACATCTTGGTGTGAGGGTTATGGCAGATTTCCACCGTGGAGTTGTCATCCTTCTCTTTCCTTTTGTTACTACACAAGCACTTTGAAGAGGTCCCTCTAGTTCTGCTCTTCATCTTATTCTAACTCTTGGTTTGGTCTGCAGGTGTCCTTTACATGTCAATTAAAACCTAATAATTTTTTTCCTTTAGCTTTTTTTTTTCCCCTGATCATGGTGTAACCTGCTGAATTAATTTTCCGGACTGAATTATGCTGAGAAAGTCACAGTTTTGGCCTTACATGAAGTTCTCCCATTCCTGCTGTTTATTCTCCATCCATCTCTAAACCAATGAGAAAATTCACTTAAAAAATTACAAGACCCCTTTTCTGTCTGTGATACAAATTAATGTCTTCTGTGAGATGACCCTCATGTCAACAGCTAGGCATGGATAGATTGAAACCCCAGGGTCATTTGTTTTGGTGGCCAAGAACTGCTGATCATGAGAACGTTTGCTGCTCTGTTTCTCAGCCCTCCCCGCTCTCTTCAAAGAGGAATTAAGGGACGAGGAGGCCAAGGAAGGTGAAGTGGTGACTCTGCACTGTGAGCTGACCAAACCTGCCTCGGTGGAGTGGAAAAAGGGACACACAGCGCTCAAACCTAGCGACAAATACAGAATGAGGCAGAAGGATGTCACCGTGGAGCTGGTGATCCAGAACCTGACGGAGAGCGATGCCGGTGACTACACCTGTGTGTGTGGGGACGAGGAGTCCACAGCTTCCTTAGCAGTGCATGGTAATGCCCAACTCCATCAGGATGGCCTTGTTGTCAAGCTTATGCTTTGAATTATTTTTATCACCATGTTCATCATTACCTGTGCATAGTTCATACGAGCCTGACTTCGCAGGGAGTCGCCACCGGGATCGATTTTTTTGCGATTTAAGGGTAAAACCTCCCACCAATTCTATGTGCAGAGTGGTTTTGGGACCCCTAAAGCAGATGTGAGATCAAGCCTTCTGCCACCCCTGCCCTCGGCAGGGGGATGTTTTCCTGCTCCGTTTTAACCCTGTTCCCGTTGCATCCTCAGTGTTGCCTGCTGTGATCAGGGAGAGCCTGAAGGACCAGGAGGTGACAGAGGGCCAGGAGGCCACTCTGCGCTGTGAGCTCACCAAGGCTGCCCCCGTGGAGTGGAGAAGGGGCAGCGCTTTGCTCCGAGCCAGCCACAAGTACAAGATGAGGCAGGAGGGCACAGTCGTGAAGCTGCTCATCCATGACATAGAGATGAAAGATGCTGGAGAATACACATGTGTGTGTGGAGAGCAGGAGACAAGGGCTGCCTTGACAGTGCATGGTAAAAACCCCACGTGTAAATATCTGTATTATTACATGTTTTTCTGTCAGCTCATTAAGTTATATCCCTTATTTTTATTTGTAAGCTCTCTGTGAGGTCTGGTTGCATCCAGGCTGCTTTTCTCCTTCTCTCTGTTGGTCTGTCCAGTGTCCCAGAATTAAAACCTTCCACCTTCTCCATCCACCTCTGTACCACCCCATTCCTCCCATCCACCTGCATGCCACGTGTTGCTTTTAATGTCCCGTGTCCCTTTTTGTGACCTTCAGCCCTGCCAGCGCTTTTCAAAGAAGGCCTGAAGGACCTGCAAGCCACGGAAAGCCAAACAGCCTCTCTGCGCTGTGAGCTGACCAAGGCTGCAGCCGTGTCCTGGAAGAAAGGGAACAAAATACTCAGGGCGAGCGAAAAGTACATCATGAGGCAGGAGGGCGCCCTTGCTGAGCTGGAGATCCACGACCTGGAGCTGCAGGATGCGGGAGATTACACCTGTGTGTGTGGAGAGCAGCACACCACGGCGTCTCTGACCGTGAAGGGTAAATGCAGAGGAGTGTGAGGGGCTGGAGCGGGGCCAGAGAAGAGCAACAAGGCTGGGAAAGGGACTGGAACACAAATCCTATGGGGAGAGGCTGAGGGAGCTGGGAGTGTTTAGTCTGGAGAAGAGGAGGCTCAGAGGTGACCTCATCGCTCTCTGTAACTACCTAAAAGGAGGTTGTAGCCAGCTGGAGGTTGGTCTCTTCTCCCAGGCACTCAGCAATAGGACAAGGGGGCACGGGCTTGAGCTCTGCCAGGGGAAATTGAAGTTGGATATTAGATCACTGAGAGAGTGATCAGGCATTGGAATGGCCTGCCCAGAGAGGGGGAGGATTCACCGTCCCTGGAGGTTTTTAAACTGAGATTGGACGTGGCACTGAGTGCCATGATCTGGGAAATGGACTGGAGTTGGACCAAGGGTTGGACTTGATCTCTGAGGTCTTTTCCAACCCAATCAATTCTATGATTCTATGAAGCCTCCTGTTGGCTGTGTGAAGTATCAGCATTTTCCTGGGAATTAATTTGCGTCCGGGAACGGAGAACTTCTTGTTCTGACATTTAGTTTTGGTCTGGTGTTCTTGAGAAGGGAGTTGAGGATGTGAGTGTCTCTCCATGGAAACTTCAGTGCTGTGGGTTTCGGGGAATAGCACCCAGGAAGTGCTCCTGTTGGAGCAGCTCGGATGTCCTGTGCCTGTGATAAATCCTTTAGATTCCACCTGGAATCCATCCAGGCTGTTGTACTTTGAGCTGTCACCTCAGCACCTCTTGTCTTACTGTCACTGCTGGATTCAGTTTTCCAGGTCATCGAAGCAATGACCTCGAACCCTTTGATTTGGCTGGATTTGAACTTCATGATGCTGGTGGCTTAGTTTAAATACACTGTTGACTTTCCATTCCCAGCCCTGCCAGTGCTTTTCAAGGAAGGCCTGAAGAATGAAGAAGTCCAAGAAGGAGCATCAGCCACTCTGAGCTGTGAATTAACCAAAGAAGCTCCAGTGAAGTGGAAAGCAGGGCCCAAAGTGCTCCAAGCAAGTGACAAATATCAGATGAGACAGTCTGGCACCTCCGTAGAGCTGGTCATTCATTGCCTGGAAGTAAAAGATGCTGGAGATTACACCTGTGTGTGTGGTGACCAGAAAACAACAGCAACCTTAACAGTTCATGGTAAAAAGACCTTATTAAAATTAATAACTCTAGACATAGACCCCACTCTGAAGTCCAGTTGTTTCTTCCCTGGGTCAGTAGCTTGTCTTTGGATTTTATCCCTTTTCTTTTGTTCTATTTATAACTCATTTCTTGCCGATAGAGAGTCGCTCATGGCAAATTTTTAGGTCATCGTTAATCTGTCCTTTAAAAGGAGGAGATGAGATGTTTCTTTCTGTCCAGGTTCCCTCTTCTTGGATATTGACATTTCCCAACCCCATTTTTCTCCCAAACACTCTGGTCTGGTCTGTCTGATCCTCTGCTCTCCAGGAACTGGACAAAGGAGAAGTGAGAGTTAAATAAACCAACCTGCAAATAAATCCTTATGTTAATAACCTCGTTATCTGATTTCTGCTCTCCTTCCATGGATGAGTATCCATTTTAATGGAGTAACAATGGTCAGAGATCCAGTTCTGTGCCCTCCAGATTTTTCCCAAAACAGGGATCTGGGCTTTCCTGAGGCACAGACTTTTCCCAGACAGGCATTTGGGGTGTACTGTTTGTATTCTGTACCCCTTTACACAAGGGATAAATGTTAATAATTAGGGTTTTTTTCTGAGGCTTGATTCCTGTAGGTGGTTCTGTCTTTTGGTTATGATTTCCAAAATGGGAAATAATAAGAATCTGTAATTCTTACTACGTGTCATGGCCTTTCAAACTTCAATTTAAAACTGGGAGTAGTTTTATTTTGAAATCCGTCTGCTTTCGTGTAGGTGGGGCTGTAACATTTTAATGATAACAAACCAGAAAATAACAATATCAGCCTCCAAGAAATTTTATTTGTGTGGGTAAAACAGTCCTGTATCCAGCAGTGTTATTTGTGAGTGCTGCTGATCTGAGAATCTGGGTCTTTCTGTCTTGTTCTTTCATAATGAATAACAACAGACACCCAGGGAACTGTCCCTCAGGGTGAGTGAAGTCACATCACACTTGAAAAAGGATGCTTTTGGAGTCCCTCAAGTTGGTTATGGCTCAGCATGTCTGTAATAGACTGCAAAAAAAAAAAAGGCATGAGGGGAAATGATCTCAAGCATGAACAAGAAATTGGGCATTTAATCCTGTTTTTCTGATGGCCATTTGTCCATTCATCCTTCTTCAGCTCTGCCCCTGCTCTTTAAGGAGGAGCTGCAGGCCAAGGAAGCAGAAGAAGGTGGAGAAGTCACCCTGCACTGTGAGCTCACCAAGGCTGCTCCAGTGCAGTGGTGGAAGGACCAGAAGGTTCTCAAAGCAAGTGAGAAATACAAAATGAGACAGGAAGGGTCCGAGGTGGAGTTGGTGATTCAGGGGCTGGTTGAGGAGGATACAGGAGCCTACACTTGTGTGTGTGGAGAGCACCAGACTACAGCCATCTTGGCAGTCCAGGGTAAAGCCATCCTGACCTCCTGTTTGCTGACCAGAAACCTCTGTCCTCTGCTGCAGCTGCTCCATTTGCACGTCTTTTTGTTCAGCCTTATTAACTGAAGTTCCATTCCTTTGAAAACGTCCCCTGCCCCTCCTCACTGCGGGCTGTGCAAGTTGGAATATCCCGGTCTGCGTTCTCCGTGCCATCCTCTTGTCTTTTCCTTTCCTTGAACACGTGCCTGCTGCCCTTTCATCTTTCCCTTCTGCCATTCCTTTCCCAACGTGTAAACCCACTGCTCTTTGCTCTTTCCTTTCCAGAGTTTATTCTCTAAAACACAAATCTGTTTATTCTTTGCCATTCCTTTCCGGCTTTCTCACTATTGACCATTTTAATACGGGGAAAAAGGAGAAGTATCAGGTGGTTGTCATTTCTTCTGTACTGAGTTATGTTTCTTGCTGGAGTTTGTGCCCGTGACCTCTTTCCTAATGTACAAAGATAGATTTCCATTGGGGGGCTGATTTTCTAAGGCTGTAGATTTCCTGCTGGTCTTATTTTGTTGGAAGAACCGGTTGCTGTGCCAACAAAACCGGTGTTTCAGTTTAACAGTGGTGGAGATGGGAAATAGGCCACATTTGGCTAAACCTGGTTTCTAGCCTGGGTATTTTAACTTGGTCTCACTGTTATGGACACTGAGCTTGAGATCTGAGGTATCCAACCTCATCAAACAGGTGGGATGTCCCATTATCCCACCTAGTGAATAGAGGGACACACATGAAGGTCACTACATCTGTTTCAAGGACACAACAGTGGGTCCAGGAATTATGTTAAGTGGGGAAAAAATGATCTGAGACAGGAACACAGGCTGGGATTCAGCACCTGGAGATTTTCTATGGAGTCAAGAAGCATCTGTGAGTCCTGGATGAAGCTTTTCAAGGGTAGCTCAAGGAAGAAGGAGTGAGGATGCATAAGGAGCTGTGCCAACACTCAGAGCATGGTAGAACAGCTCAGTAAAGAGGAAAAGAGACTGCAAAGGTTTGAAGTTTGGGGAAGGCACCAGCACATGTGAATTAACAAGGTCAGAGATGGTATTCTTGTTTTTTTTTCTTAAATGGAAACTGTTGAGAGTTCAGGTATCAATCTCTTGAGGACAGTGTGATTTTGCTAGTGGGAAGCCAGCATGAATCCAAAAGGATTAGGATGTAGATTCCCACTAGGATGTTTTCATTTCTCTTCCATCTCTTTGTTGCTGATGTTCATCCTTCCATAACCTTCACAACTTCCCCCAGCCAGTTCTTTGCCCATCCCTGGGGCCATCCTCGCTTTGTAACACTTTTTACCTGCATCCTTCAGCTCTGCCTCCATTTTTCCAAGAAGAAATGACCAGCAAGGAAGCAGCAGAAGGTGGAACAGCCACTTTTCACTGTGAGCTCAGCAAGGCATCTGCCCCTGTCCAGTGGAAGAAGGACCACCGCGTCCTCACCGCGGGCAAGAAGCACAGCATGAGACAGGAGGGCCGTGTTGTGGAGCTGATGGTCCATGATTTAGGCTTGGATGATGCTGGAGATTATACCTGTGTGTGCAGAGACCAGAGCACCACAGCTGCCTTAACAGTGCATGGTAAAGTAACCCTAGGGATGCTCCTCCAAACCTCAGAGTTGTCCAAGTCTCTATTGATGTGGTCAGTTCCTATTCCCTTTCTGTTTGCTTGGATTTTTTTGTTCTTTTGGACTTCATGTGTTTCTTCCTTGTGTCAGGATCAGGACAGGAGTTCCCTGTTGGTGTTTTTCCCCCTCAGCTGTGTTGGTTCCTCTGATTTCCCTTGCCCTGCTGCAGCACCCAGGGAAGCTGGGGGAGATTTTCCATTTTATTCCACTCACCTGACCTTGGGGCTCAGTATTTCTCCATCCACCTGTCCATCCATCCACCCTTCCATGCATCCATCTGTCCATCCATCCCTCCCTCCATCCTCTCCTGCAGGAACACTGCTCCGTAAGGAATATTCACACTGTCTGTGGTGCCCCTTTCCCTCTTCAGCGCTGCCTCCAGAATTCAAAAGAGACCTGAAGGACCTCGAAGGTGTCGAAAAGGGCACAGCTGCCCTGTGGTGTGAGCTGACCAAACCCGCCCTGGTGGAGTGGAAGAAAGGGCAGGAGGTGCTTGAGGCGAGCAGCAAATATGAAATGAGCCAAGATGGGGCTGTTGCAAAGCTGGTTATCCACGAGCTGGGCATGGAGGATGCTGGAGATTACACCTGCGTGTGTGGAGACCAGCAGACGACTGCACCCTGAGAGTCAAGGGTAAAAATAAAGGCAAAGAAGTTATAAGGTTTTCCTGAAAATAACAATGACAGTGGTTTAGCGATATGCATAAGGAAAAGACCTGATTATAGATCGTGAGATGTGCAGGATAGCGTGATTTATACAGCTTCCAAGATGGGTAGAAAATAGGAATTCTGATGGAAAACAGGGCATTTTGTCAGTATGTTACTGTCAGGATAATTGTAGTCTCTCCTGCAAGTGGCCTGCCTTGAGAGAGACTCTGAACTTTTAAAATTCCCTGCCCTAAGAGGGAATGTGTACTCTTAAAATTCCCTGCCTTAAGAGAGAGTCTAAACTCTTACAATTCTCTGCAGCTCTTTAGAACACCTTCAGTGATCAGGGCAACGTGTTGGCTGCTTTTATAGCAGGAAAACTATTGTGCAGTGTCTAGAACAAAAATCACAATAAGCTTCTCTATATTTCATGGCAAAAATAACTTCTTGAAATGCATTTCTTCTTGTCCTGCAGACAGTCCTGTTGCTTCTCTGGGGAAATAGCCTTGCTCTTTGAATCTAGAGCGTTGAGGTTTATGGATGTCTGCAAAAAAAAACAAACCCAAAACAAACCCAAAACAAAGCCAAGCTCTTTTGGTGCTTTCAGTTTCTTTCTGCTCTCTCTTTCCCAAGCCCCAAGTGCAGGGTGTTGCAAGTCATGTTTCTGTTTTATAGCCCTACCAGCATTTTTTAAACAAGAGCTGCAGGACACCGAGGCGGAAGAAGGTGGTGCAGCAACACTGAAGTGTGAGCTGACCAAACCCAAGGCTCTGGTTCAGTGGAGGAAAGGGGATATCCCCCTCTACCCTGGTCTGAAATACGAGATGAAGCAGCAGGGCTGCACTGCCGAACTGACCATTTCTGACCTCGAGCTGGAGGATTCAGGGGCATACACTTGTGACTCTGGACAGCAGCAGACAACAGCAGTGGTCACTGTCCACGGTAGGCACAGCACTGACCCTTGGCTCGGTGGAGGTGAAGTGAAAGGAGCTTCTCTTGGTGTTCTCTGCAGCCTTTTATTTGTTTTGCTGCTGGTCCACAGTGGGATAAATGTTCTTCTTTAACATGACAAATGGTTGGGTTAGAAGCATGGTTCTTGTGGCATCTGAAGTGATTAATGAGCATCGAAGCAATTAAATAGCAGAATCATAGAATAGCTTGAGTTGGAAGGGACCTTAATTGTCATCTCATTCCAAACCCCTGCCACGGGCAGGAACACCTTCCACTAGACCAGGTTGCTCATAGTACCGTCCAGCCAGGCCTTGAACCTTGCATGATGTTAAAATGTGCTGAACCCTCCTTCCCTGAGTGCAGGGAGTGTGGCTGGGTATGGGAATGGCATAAGGAATGCCCAGCTGGATGTAATTCCTTATTAGAATGATAACAGAGACAGCAATTAGGGGGCAAAGGATTTCTTTGACGAGTGTGCTGTGTTATTACTGGAGGCTTTGAACTTCAGGTGTCAGTGTTCCTCCACCCAGAGCAAAACTTGCCTGAACTCTGCATTTCCTCTCCCATTTATCAGTTGCTGTGTTCTGGATGCCAACTTGGTCATTATATGTTGATACGAGCTCTGTTTGGGGGAAAAAATTATCTTTGTTTAGCACTGCAAACTCACAGACCTATTGAGGAACAGGATCTGTGTAAGAGGCAGCACATCCCAGGGATCTTTGCCTAAAGCAAAGAGACACTTCCATAGGAAAGTCTGACTCCTTCAGGCCACAAACCGCTCTCCAAGACCAGATCTTTCCCAACTTCCCCATCCATCTTCAGTTCTTGATTCACATAATGGTTCAAGAAAAGCTGCTGCCAAGACGGAGAGCCGCAGCCCAAGGATTATGGAATCACTTCTCGTGGTAGGATTGGGTCCTTCTTGGGCTAAACCACTCTTGAAAGGTTTCCCTCTCCAATTTTGCAGCACTGCCTGTCACGTTTAAGCAACCCCTGCAAAATAAGGAATCCGAGGAAGGAAGCACAGCCACGTTCTGCTGCGAGCTGTCGAAAGCCCAAGCTGTGGTGGAGTGGAGGAAAGGAGGAGTGGAGCTGCAGCCCAGCCAGAAATACGAAATGAGGCAGAGGGGGTGCCTGGTAGAGCTCGTGATACATGATCTCAAATTAGAAGATACAGGAGAATACAGCTGTGACAGTGGGGATCAGGAGACCAAGGCAGCTTTAACCGTGAAAGGTACGTGGTGAGAGCCAATTCCTGAAGCAGCAGGTTCCATCCAACGTGCAAAGAAATGGTTTCAATATGAATATTTTTAAGTACGTTATTCTTTTGCTCTGTAATTATTTTCCTTTTCATCTGATATCTTAGAAATTTTTTTTTAATGGTGATGGAATTGGGTGATACTTCCTTCTACCAGTGCTGCATTTGAGTCTTGGGTTCTAGTAAAGAATACTTTCTGTCTTTGTGGGTGATGAGAAATTATAGAAAAAGCAGTAACTGAACGTGACAACTGAATATTTCACATGACACATTGTTTAAATACTTCTAAAAAATATTTTCTTCCAAATCCTGAAAGAAGTCTGGCAATGACCTTCCTCATCTGTCAAGGCTGTCCAAGGAGTTTTGAACTTCTTTCTCTTGAGATTGTTGTCGGAGCAACCAAAGGATAAATCCATTCAAAGAAATCAACCCCAGGAACGATTTCAGTCAAGAAATAAAAGAAATAAATGTTGTGGGTGTTTCTGATGTAGCAAGATCTAGTAGCTCCAGGCAAATTAGACAACATGGATCCTGCCCAGGAATATCTCACATGAAAAGCAGAGTGTCTTCTCCTCTGAAGACTCAGTCTAACTGTGTCAGCCAGGACTTGACTGAGGCTTCAGTAAAAGCTCTCTTGCTTCTTTTTATTTTTTTCCTCCTTTAGCACTGCCAGTTCTTTTCAAAAAGCAGCTCAGAGACGAGGAAGCCGAGGAAGGAGCCGCGGTGACATTCCGCTGTGAGCTGACGAAGGAGAACGCGGCGGTGGAGTGGAGGAAAGGCACCATGAAGCTCTTCCCGTGTGCCAAATACAACATGGAATTGAGGGGCCGCACGGCCGAGCTCGTGATTCGCCGTGTGGAGCCGGAGGACGCCTCCGATTACACGTGTGACACGGGAGACCAGCAGAGCACGGCCGTGCTCAGGGTGCATGGTTAGCGCGGCATCAGCCTGCGGGGAGGAGGAGAGGCAGCTGGGGAAACGTGTGAATGATGTTGTTTGGTTTGCCTTTGAAGCTTCTTTTAACTTCCCAATACGTAACACAGAAGTTGGATTGAAAAACCTGGACCTTTCATTGTTTCCACTCTCCCTTTTAGAATCACAGGATGGTTTGGGTTGGAAGGACCTTTCAAAACCCATCTAGCCCAACCCTCCAGTGAGCAGGGACATCTCCAACACATCTTTTTTCCCTTCTTCTTTGTTGTCTTTCTTTCACTAAACATTATTTTGAAAACTTTTCTCATCTCCTCTTTGAAGTGAATAAACCCCTCCAGAAGTTAAGGGAGTAAGGAAAACACGTGGTCAGTCGTAAAGCAGAGCGCTGAGAAGTGGGTCTTGTGGGACAAGAACAGTGTGCAGGGCAATGACACCTTTCTCTGATGTGATAAAAGCAAGAAACTCCACGTCATGGCCATCTTTATATTCTCACAGATCTTTATTTCCTGTGCTTTGCATTCATTGCTGGCTCACTTGAGTCAATTAAGTAATCATATATCATTTCTAAAGCATTTTAAATTTACTGTTCTTAATCTTCCCATGGAGAATGTTGGTGTTTAACCAAACCAGGACTAATGTCTGTGACTCATCACAGAACTACAGCCTGGCTGAGGCTGGGAGGGGCCACAGCATGTCTTTTGGTCCAACCCCTCAACTCAGGCAGGGCCATCCCAGCACCACTAATGAAATATTGGTGGTCATCTCAAACAGTTGGGGGGAGCTTGTGGTTTGATCTAAACTACAGCCTTTCAAAATCCATCCTTTGGCTGAGCTTGACCCACAGGGTTGACTCTGAGGGAAGGAGCCTTTGCTTTACATGTCCCACTGGAGGGTTTAGGCAGAGGGACCACAAGCACTGAGATTCCCGTTTCCCCAGCTCCCCCCCCCCACAAAATGGATATTCCCTCCTTGTTTCCATCCATGTCAAGCTGCTCTCTGGGCAGGTCCACGCCCTCTGGAATAAATGTCCTATTGGGCATTGTCCGGAAAGACTCACTGGTGGTGGTTCAGGATCTTGAAATGATAGCTGAGAAATCAGAAATGAGTTTAAAGCTTTACGTCATTAAGGTATTGGAAATCATGAGTATTTCTATAAAAACGAACAGATTTATGCTGGTTTTAATCTGAAAGTCCCAGGTTTTGCTTAGTCAAAATCTTTACGTGTGTTGAAGTTTTCCATATCCAGAGCAGGTGCATGAAAGATTTGATGTGGATGCATTTGACCTTATGGGAAAAAAAATATATCCAGGGAACTTTCTGATCCTTTCCTTTTTGGGACATACGCAATTTAGGTCCATTGATAGGGGAAAAAGAAGTGGGTTTATAGTCATATAACCACTTACTGCAGAATTATCCTGCAGAATCAGAGCCCAGGTGCCTTGTGCTGGGCTGTGCAGACGTGGCATTGGAGGGAACAACAGCTCACAGATCATTGATTTCTCACTCTGCAGCCACCAAACCCCGGCTGAAGCAGCAGCTGAAGGACGAAGAGGTGGAAGTGGGAGGAACAGCCAGGCTGCGCTGCGAGATTTCCATCAGCAAGGCAGAAGTGGAGTGGAGCAAAGACGGAGCTGTCCTGCACTCCAGCTCCAAGTATGAGATGTGGCAGGACGGGACCCTCCGGGAGCTCCGTGTCCATCGCCTGGAGCCTGGAGATGCCGGGGAATATTCCTGCAAGGCTGGAGATGAGACGAGCACTGCCACACTGATCGTGAAAGGCAAGACCTGTTTGAGATTTTCACTGAGGGAAACTGAGATTTCACAATGTAATTGTTATTATTGTGATAAACACAGAGCACGGGGAGGGCATCATAAAAAAAATACGGTCAGTGGTTGCGCCGAAGCAAAGACTGACGTGGCAGACAGGGGAGGATAAAGCAGCTGTGATTTGTGACTCATAGCTTGAAATATTTGCTTGACATCATATGCAGGGGAGCGAACAGATGGTCCATCCCTAGCTTCCAGTCACATGGCAGCTGCATCTGGCCTAAATATCATTGCAGAGCTTGGTCCACTAGTGTGGAACAAACACTGCCAGCATCTCTGCGGGCTAGCCCAGGTTGTAGATCCTCTGCACGTTGCACCCAGCTGCACCCTTTGCTGTGCAGATGGTGACCTCGGTTGTAGGAATACCCACTGTGCTTGCTCAGGTGAAGATGTCACTGCTTTTTTGGTGGTTGGACCTGATGATCTTAAAGGTCTCTTCCAACCTGAATGATTCCATGGGTCCTTTGGTATTCCCTAGCAGATTTGGGGTACAAGTTCTGCCCGTTGGGGACTGTCTGTATGATCTTTGCACAGACCTGCAGGAGCCCAGCTGGCCTAGAAGCAGCAGGACTCAAGCAAACTGAATTCCCCGTGCTCATGTTAATCCAGGGAGTCCTGCTGAGAGAACAGAACCAACCAGATCCTCAAAACATTTGGAGCATCAGCATGGAGTGAGATCAATCCTGTTTGCAAAAACACAGTAGGGAGGATCAGGTTTTAATGTTATTCTGTGAAGATATTAAAGTTCAAATGTAACCAATTTCAAGCCCCTGATTTTGGCATCAGGCGCTTGGTTGTCCAATTGGAATATCAAATGTCTAATTAAAAAAATCAGTATGCAATGTATCTGTGACAAAGGACAAGTGATAAAACCGCTGTCCAGAAAATCACTAGCCCTGTTACCAAGTACACTGAAAGCAGAGTTTGGACTGGGATTTGAGAGGCTGTTCTGTCTCCATCCTTGGAGGTCCTTGAAGCTCAGCTGGGCAAGGTCCTGAGCGACCTGCTTCAAGCAGGTGACCTCCAGAAGTCCACTCCAAGCGGTGCTATCCATGATTTTATGATTTGATCCATCTTTTCCCTTTCATTTCCCATTTCTGACTGTTTGCAGAGCCTGACGTGACCATTGTGAGTGGCCTGAAGGACATGGTGGTGTTTGAAGGGGACGACGTCATGTTCCGGTGCCAGGTTTCCCATGAGAACGCCAGGGACGTGGAGTGGAAGCTGCAGGACGTGGCTCTGCAGAACAACGAAATGAACGAGATCTCGGTGGAACAAGGGAAGGTTCACACGCTGACCTTGAGGAAGGTGACTGAGCAGGACATCGGCACCATCTCCTTCCGAGTGGGACCCCACACGTCGACGGCACAGCTCACGGTGAAAGGTAAAGGCTCTCCATGGCGTGGGACAGGATCAGGGGGAGCAGGTGATGTTTGGCTTCTGTTGACAGTCAATTCAGGGCCATAATTCACCCCTTGGTAGCTCACGTTAGCGGGGTGCTTGTGCTTCAGAGCATGCGTGGTGTACTGGTGGGGTCTCCTAGACTGCAGTCACCATGGACAGACAGTGGACGTGTCACCAGAGTTCCAAAGCTCTCTGATTCCTAAAGAAATTCCTATGTTGGCTTCTGTAGTTGGATTGAAAAACCTGGACTTTTCATTGTTTCCCCTCTCCCTTTTAGAATCATAGAAAGGTTTGGGTTGGAAGGACCTTTCAAAGCCCATCTAGCCCAGCACTCCTGCAGTGAGCAGGGACATCTTCAACACATCCTTTTTTCTTCTTCTTTGTTGTCTTTCTCACTCTAAACATTATTTTGAAGATCCTTCTTCTTCCCTCTTTGAAGTTTCTTTTAACTTCCTAATATACAACACAGAAGTTAAAGCATTTTTTTAAAATCCTTAATTCAGCTTAATTAATTTAATCCTTAAACCCTTGAATTTAGGATTAACCCTCAAATTAAGGATTAAACCACGAGCAAATGAGACCAAGGTGTCTGCAAACACCTTTGCTGTGTTTGTAATTTCAGTGCCACCTCCAGTCTTCGAGGAGAAACTGCAGAGCCTGGAGCTGCAGGAGGAAGGCACAGCCATGCTCTGCTGCCGGGTCTCTCAGCCCAGCGCTGAGGTGAAGTGGAAGAAGGGCACCCAGGTGATCTCCCCCAGCTCCAAATATGAAATCGGGCAGGAAGGAACAGTCCACACCTTAAAGATTTTTCACTTGAAGCCAGAAGACTCCGGCAAATACACCTGCGATAATGGAAACGAGCAAACCACGGCCACGGTGACTGTGAAAGGTGGGCTGTGTGGTTTGGAAGGGGAGAAACTTGTTCCACTTCCCCAGTTTAGCTCTGCTGAGAGGGTTCTACCTGCTGTCCTTGCCTTCAGACAGGCTTTGCTGGCGTCACGCAGCTGAGTCCTTTTGCTTTCACAAGTTAATTCCTGTGGTGATCTGAGCAAAGAAAATGGAAGGACCCAAGTCTGAGACCCAAGGGCCTCTTTCTGGTCACTCAGAAAACCAAGGCTGGAGCTAAAATGAGAATAAGGCCATTTTTGATGCTTAAGCATCCCTGGAGCTGTAGTTCTACCTCAGGAAATGGTGCTCAAGTGCAACAGTGTTTGAGCTTGGACACTCGGCTCCAGTTGGCAAGAAGCATTTCTAGTGCCAAGGGTCTTAAAATCATAGAATCATAGAATTGATTGGGTTGGAAAAGACCTCCAAGATCATCAAGTCCAACCCTTGGTCCAACTCCAGTCCATTTACCAGATCATGGCACTCAGTGCCACGTCCAATCTCCGTTTAAAAACCTCCAGGGACGGTGAATCCACCCCCTCTCTGGGCAGGCCATTCCAATGCCTGATCACTCTC
>VWZG01012699.1:133189-198362 GCA_013396735.1 Grallaria varia | reverse complement strand
TCTATCCAGATCCCTCTGCAGAACCTTCCTGCCCTCCAGCAGGTTGTAAGTGTAATGTGACAATGTATCAGCTTTTCTGCATCTAATCAGGTATAAATACAGTACTAAGGTGACTTTTTCTGAGATATAAGCTCAGCAAAAGCAAAGAGGATCCAGAGTGTTATTGTGAATATCTTTTGGAATATCCCATGAGGATTCTCCCATTCCGGGCATGCACCTGCTGCTGTCACACTAATGCCAGGGTTTGGTGATACCAAGCACTGTAAGCAGATCTTCTGGTGGTGGTGGCAGTGGCCTGTTTGTGTTGTGTCTCTGTGAGTGGCCCCAGCTGCTCCAGCACTCCTTGAAAAAAATTCCAAACCCAGGAAGCTGAGGAAGGCCCTACAGTCACCCTCCAGCCTTGACTCAGCCACTCCCCATCTGTCCCAGAAAATACACCATCCATTCCTACAAGGACCTCCAGATCTCTCCTTTTATATGTGTCTGACATCCAAGTCCTGTGAATTCCCGCTGGTTCCTGGAGCCCAGTCTCCTCCCCCTGTAAATACCAATTCAGCCAAAGTGTGGAGTCATCGAGGTTCTTCCTGGGCACTGCACTCGAGGAGTTAAACTTCTATATGTGGCACATCTTAAATGGACCCACTAAAACTCCACCTTGACCCATCAGTGGCAACATCAGTGCAGGGACTTCCAGGGTTCATTTCTCTGCAGGGTCCAGTTTTCAAACAAGGGGCACTGTATAAAGACGTTTTATCCCAAATACCCAGGACCTTGGACCATGTGTAGGCTTTTGAGTTGTGGCTTTGGTACCCATTTGGAGATAAATGCACTTAAATTCTCAAGACTCTGTATCCTGTGTAAGAAGGAGCATCATCCTAGAGGTGCTTGGTGCATGCAGTGTCCAGTGACTCTCCAGGAGTGCAGTGTGCTTAGAGCTCCTGGAAATCCAGCACTTTCTGTCATCGTTCCTTGTTTTGGTTTTAAAGTAATTTTGGGATCGAGTTGGAACCAAATTTGGAATGGCACCAGAGTTTCATCAAGCACAAGACTTAGTGAGTATTCAGTGATAAAACATGATTTTCCCCCTCTCATTTCTCTTGGTGCAGCTTTGCCCGTGACCTTCACACAACCCCTCCAGAACCAGCAGGCTGAAGAAGGTGGCACCATCACCTTGAGCTGTGAGGTGTCCAAGTCAAACACTACAGTGCAGTGGAAGAAGGGCGGGACTGTGCTGAGACCCAGTAACAAATACAAGATGCGCCAGGCCGGGTCCGTGGCTGAGCTGACCATCCACAACCTGAGTGGGGCTGATGCTGGGGAGTACACCTGTGCCACGGGGGACCAGCAAACCACGGCAACGGTGCACCTGAAAGGTGGGGCTTTGTGTGGGGAGGAGCTGAGCAGGGCTTGGCACCGCAGCAGGGGCTCGTGGTTGGATGGTCTGACAGCTTTAAACACTGTCCCGTGCCCAAACTGAGTCATGGGGATGTCAGAGATGAGGGATAAGAACTGGGTCATTCATCTATAAGGAATCAGAAATAGGTCTTTAGTTAATGATTCCCTGCTTTAATGATAATGTCACCTGCTGAAATCTGTTTACAGTGTTCTCCCAATACACAGATTGTGTTTTAAATATATATCATTCACTCATTAGCGCAGAATATTCAGAGTCGGAAGGGACCCACAAGGATCATCGAGTCCAGCTTTTAAGTGAATGGCTCATACAGGGATCAAACACATGAGCTTGGGGTTATTAGCACCAACTCGAACTAAATGAGCTAATCTCAGGGTCCTTATGTATTTATTATACACATAATACAGTACAAGATGCATAGTTTTTAGACTATTGTTCATAGGTGCACGCATCCATAAATCACATCTGTGAGGTTGTGACCAGTGTACCAACACTTCTGTGAATTCAGAATCGGAGAACCACAGAGTGACTTGGGTTGGAAGGAACCTTAAAAGCCACATAATTCCAACACCCCTGCCATGGGCAGGGATGCCGCCCGCTAAATCAGGTGCCTCAGGGCCCCATCCAGCCTTTCCTTGGACACTTCCAGGGATCCAGAGGCAGCCACAGCTTCATTGGGCAACCTGTTCCAGGGCCTCCCCACCCTCACAGGGAAGAATTTCTTAACACCTAACCTAAAGCTGTCCCCTTTTGGTTTAAAACCACTGCCCCTTGTTACTATCTGTCTATGTAAAAACCCCTCTCCCTACTTTTCATAAGCCCCCTCTTGGAAGGCTGCAATGAGGTCTCCCCAAAGCCAACACCAGATTTATTCTTTAGGGCTTCACATAACAGTAACACAGCCCTGTCAGGAAAGAGCATTAAAAAAAATAAATAAGTGTTTAATGCAGGAAGCATCACTTGAAAGTAGATATCAAACTCATTTGACCTTTCCATAAAGAGCCAGCAGCAACCATAGTGGAGATGCTGAAGGACGTCACTTCGTATGAAGGAGAAGATGCGGTGTTTGAGTGCAGGCTGTCCCGGGAAACAGCTCAGGATGCCCAGTGGTTCCTGGGGGACGTTCCTCTGCAATCCAATGAGATGAATGAGATCAGAGTCCAGGGGACACGCCACAGTCTGATCCTGAGGAAGGTGACCCTGGAAGACTGTGGGTCCATCACTTTCAAAGTTGGGCAGCACACGACGGCGGCACAGCTGAAGGTCCAAGGTGAGCAACACCCCAGGCAGGATTAGGAAGGTGGTGGTTCAAACTATCAACGTTGCTTTGGCTTCTGGAGAGATGTATTTGGGATTAGAGGCCCTTGGAAATGTTGGGAGACTTTGCTAATCTAGTTTAGGCACTTAAGAGTTAGATATGTACATCTGAGCTAGTGATTTCAGTCGTTTTCATTGTCCATGGAGTGAAGATTAACATTAACATCCTTTGGAGACCATCATATCAGAATCAATGCTGAAGAATGTCAGTAATATGCTCTGAATTAACCTCCTACTCATGATGGGTTTAGACCATAATTACTAAAAAAAAAAAGTCCAAAAACTCTGACAAACCTTTCTATTAAGTTCCATAGAATGATTTTGAAAGACAACCCATGGCAATATTGTAGGTTCCCCTCTCATCTGGTTCAAAATACAACCCCAGACGCCCAGCTCTGACCTGGGGGGTGGATCAGATGTGGGTCAGGCTGTTGGTACCCTCTTCCCCGCAGCTGCTCCGGTCACCTTCGTGAAGGCTCTCCACAATCTGGAGCTGCAGGAGGGCGGCACAGCTCACCTGTCCTGCGAGGTGTCCAAGCCTGACGTCCCCGTGGAGTGGAAGAAAGGCACGTCCGTGATCCGCCCCAGCCAGAAGTGCAGCGTCAGGCAGGAGGGGAAGGTGCACACGCTGGTGATCCACGACCTCAACCACGGCGACTCCGGGGAGTACAGCTGCCAGACGGCTGACGGGAGGACCACGGCCAGGCTGGAGGTTAAAGGTGTGGCTTCCTCCTTGCTCAGAATCAAGGAAAGGAGGGCACAGCAATTTTTGGAGCTCTCTGGTGCGAGAGGGACAATGATTAGTGGAGCAGAGGCCACCAGGTTTCTCAGGGGACTGGAAAACGTCAAGTACGGGGGACAAACTTTTTAGCAGGGCCTGTTGGGACGAGAAAAGGGGTGATGTTTTTAAACTAAAAGAGGGACAACATAGATTAGATATAAGGAAGAAGATTTTTACAACGAGGAGGGTTAAACAAGTGGCACAGGTTGCCCAGAGGAGCTGTGGCTGCTCCATCCCTGGAAACATTCAAGGCCAGGTTGGATGGGGCTTGGAGCAACTTGGGATAGTGGAAGGTGTCCCTGCCCATGGCAGGGCAGTTTGAACCAGATGACTTTTAAAGTTCCCTTCCAGCCTCAGCTGTTCTAAGATTCTAAGCCTAAGGAGAGGCAAGGGCAGCTGTGTTTGTTGAGAGCGAGGAAGAGGAGGTCCAAGGGGGACCTCATTGCTGTCTGAAGCTTCTTAATGGAGGTCTGCGGAGGAGAGAGAGAGGATTTTCTTGGAGTGCTCGGGCAACAAGTGAAGGCTGCAGCAAGAGAAATTCAGATCAGGAAAAAAAACAATGAAGGGATGGCCAGACACTGGGACTGAGACCCAGAGGGGTGGAGGAATCTCTATCCACGCAGGACCTCCAGAGGTTCCTTCAGCCTTAATTATTCAGCAGTTGATCCCTGGCTCCGTGATCTGAAGGCTCAGGTGTGAAAACGTGTATTCTTTGAGTGATTTTTATCCTGTTCTGTTGTTGAAAAGCTACCTGGCCTTCAGAAATAATTACTGAAATTAGTTGGGAATACTTTGTGAAAAAATCTGGGATATGGGGAGAGAAATGTAGCTCACATTTTACTTGTGAGAACCTCATGAATGTCACTGCCCATACCTTAAAAATAAAACATTCCTTCATTTTCTGGTTTGGTTCACCCTTTTTTTTTTTTTTCCCCCCTTTGCACCACCCTCCCCTTTCCAGGCCTGCCTGTGCTTTTCAAGCAGTGGCTGAAGAACGAGGAGGTGGAGGAGGGTGGCACTGCCATGCTGTTCTGCGAGCTGACGAAGCCCAGTGCGTGTGTGGAGTGGAGGAAAGGAGACAGGGTTCTGCAGACGGGGGACAAGTACGAGATCCGGCAAGAGGGGGCACGTGCCGAGCTCCTGATCTACGACGCCGAGGCTCGGGATGCTGGTGACTACACGTGTGACTCGGGGGATCAGCAGACCACGGCGTCGCTGCAAGTCAAAGGTAGGAGAAGGATTTTTTTGAAGGCAGAGAGGCCATGGCTGTGACTGCTCTCCACAGGGGTGGTCATGGAATCACCAAGGCTAGGCTGGACAGGGCTCTGAGCAACCTGGTCTAGTGGAAGGTGCTCTGCCCATGGGAAGGGGTCGGAATGAGATGATCTTCAAGGTCCCCTCTAACCCAAACTGTTCTATGATTGAGGTTGGAAAAGGCATCTACTGAGTCCAACCATTAACCCAACTCTGCCAAGTCCACCGCTAAACCATGTCCCCAAGTGCCCAGTCCCACAGAAGTTTTGTCACCAAATTGCCATTAACACTCTACATCTCTGAGTTTCAACTGCAGGGAAGGGTTTGATCCACCATCTGTCCTCTAAAAAACGATTTGGTGCCTTTTAAACCCAGCTCTGATTCTGCAGCTGCAGTTTTGATCTAGCTGTGAAACTTGGAAGCAAAACTGTCACTGCTGCTCATCAAGGGCGTGCACAAGAGCAGTTGGAAAATTTCCCTGCCACCTGACAAGAAAACTGGGATATTTTGCTGTATCTGGAACGAACTCACTTTAAATGGAGCCACTGTACCTATTAGTGCCTGAGCAGCCCAACAATTGCAGCTCTTTGCTTGTTTCTCTTTGGGATTTTACAGTTCTATTCATTTTATACTCAGAATTCTGTCTTTTGACTTGAGCAACAAGACTACAGTTTTCGCTCTTGGGTTTAGTCACCATAACCAACTCCTGCTCCAGAGCATGTGGTCTCAGCAATTCAAGGCCCAAAGTCTTATGTCCCAGCTGAGGGAACTGGGCTTTTTTTTCAGCCTGGAGAAAAGGAATCTCAGGGGAGACGTTGTCACTCTCTGCAATTACCTGGAAGGAGGTTGTAGTGAGGTAGAATTTGGTCTCTTCTCCCAAGTATCAAGCAATAGGACAGGAGGAAGTGGCCTCAAGTTGCACCAAGGGAGGTTTAGATTGGATATTAGGAAAAAATTATTTACCAGAAGGGCTGTCAAGGCCTGACACAGACTGCCCAGGGAAGAGGTGGAGTCACCATTCCTGAAGATATTTAAAAGCCACGTGGATGTGCCACTTGCAGATGTGGTTTAGTGTTGGAATTGACAGTGTTGGGTTAATGGTTGGACTCGATGATCTTAAAGGTCTTTTCCAACCTGAATTACTCTGATTCTCAGTACTGTGATTATTGTCTGCTTACACTGAGAATGGTGGCTATGCCCATGCGAGGACCTTTAGAGCTCCTGTGACCCCTGGCTGATCCCAGGCACATCTCGGGGTGTGGTTCAGAAGGAGAGGAACGGCCAAGCCGGAGAAGTTGGAAGCCAGTTTCTCACCTCTGGGCACCTTCGCTGACACAGTTGCTTTTCCACCACAGTACTGCCAGTGCTGTTTAACAAAGAGCTGAGAAACATCGAGACTGAAGAAGGGGGGACGGCTGTGTTGCACTGTGAGATCTCCAGGCCGGGCGCCCCCGTTGAGTGGAGAAAAGGAGGGGTGGTCATTGAGCCCAGTGACAAGTACGAGGTGAAGCTGAAAGGCAGCGTAACTGAGCTGATCATCCATGGGGTAGAGCCTGATGACTGTGGGGATTATACCTGCAGCACTGGATACGAGATCACCACGGGCTCTGTGTACGTGCAAGGTAAGGGGAAATGTCATGGAAATGTTCCCATTTGTCTGCCTGGATTATTTCATGCTCCAAAATCTTGGAGAGTGTCTGGACAAAATGGTCTCAGACGCAAATGGCTGAAAGTCCATTTGTTTCTTTCCTCGTTCTAGTGAAGGTATAAACACCTCCAGGCTGGGCTTGGACCAATGTTTTTAAGTTAAACTAGTTCAAAGTTCTGTGCACCGTAACAGATGGTGGTACTGCTGACAAACTACTTGCTTGGAGAAGTGCTCGTAAAAAATACTGAAATTCTTATTATAGCTGATTGCAACTCCCACCGTTGTTGATATTCTTAATACTCTTTTAAAACACTCAAGTGAACATTTAAATCTTAAGCTACATCTCTGCCTCCTGCCTCCTACAATGCAGATGGTTGCAATGCACAGGAGAGCCAGGCGTGACCTGGTCATGGAGTGGGGTTTCCTCCCAGTGCAATGATGTCTGCGGAGACACTCTTGCTCCTGAGAGCAGGTGGAGGGTGGAAGGTGGTTTCTTAGTCCCTCCAAGAAAATTTTAGCTCTTTTTTTTCCCTTGGAACAGCACTGAAAGTTTAACTAACCCTGGCACCTGGGCTCAGGTTAGTCCTGCAGGGAGCCACTTGCGTGTTTTTATGCTCTTGTTTTCCCTTGGCCCCTTCTCTTGCTCTGTCATGCAGAGGAAGCAGCGGTCATAGTTTGTGGTTTAAGGAACACAGACGTCTTTGTGGGTGAGTCAGCCACGTTCACCTGCGAGCTCTCGCACCCGGGCGTGAAGAACGTGCAGTGGTGGCTCGATGGGACTCCCCTTCACAACAACCTGGTGACCGAAATCTCTGAGCAGGATGGGAGGATCCACACTCTAACCCTAAATGACGTGGCCTGCCACGACTCAGGCACTGTCACCTTCCGGGCTGGGTCCCTTATATCTGCAGCTAAATTATTAGTCAAAGGTATTTCCTCGTTAGAAAGAAACACAAGGCCACCTTTGGACTTGCTCCATGTGCTGGTGCTTCTGCCTTCCAGGCTACCCTTACTAAATCCCTTCACAGTTCTCCTGTGCCCTGCAACCCTTCGCTTCCACAAGTCACCAGTGCCCACCTCAGATGTCTTAGAGCTACAACCACGTTGATTTTTGCGGTGGTTCAAGTAAGAAAGGGTTGCAGGGTCAGGGCTGCTGCTTTCACCTGACGTCAAAGAAGAGATGAACATAAACAGCTGGAGTAGCACCTGACCTTTTAGCCCCAAATTCAATTTTTTTTTAAAATAATACCATAAAATCTTACGGAGCTGATAATTCACAGAATTACCACTGTGCTGCTCCACAGCCCAGCTGCTGCTGCTGAGCTCAGCATGTTCCCAGGGAAAGACTTTGGGCTGTTCCTGGAAGGCAAAGGATATAAGATGTTGCAGGAACACGGTGACAAAATGAGCCTCCTCTGTTGAAGGGTCACCCCTGCCCTAGCAAAGCTTTCTGGTCTGTTGGGTGAATATTTTTCTCATTTGGTAAGGGTAGCCACAAGCTGCAAATAACCCCAAGCTGCGGACTTGATAAAGCAAGTTCCCTCCCAGTCAGCCCTTTTATAGCCATGGGGAAAAGCTGTAATTTTTCAGGCCAAAGTAACACACTCCTCGCTTGGGAAAGGGATTTGTATGTACAGAGATATAAAGGGTTAAGAGGTCCTTATTTAAATCTACCCCAGCAGGAACAATCCACAACACGGAATTGTGGTCAGTGGTTGGTTTATCCTTCTCTGCATAATGAGCTCCTTGTACGTTCAGAAAATTCAAATTTCTGTGAAGATAAAATGCCAAATCACTTCTTCCTGATATCAGAACGGTGCAGAAACAGCAGTGCACAGATCCCTCAAATCCCCTGTCTGGCTGCATCAGTTTGGAATTCCATGTTTTCAGGGACAGAACCTGCTTCTGAGCTCTAGGCAAAGAATCCTGGTGGGCCTAAAACATAAATTAAAAATAAATGCATCGTTAGGTGTTCTGCTCAGTCAAATTAAAGGCTCCTGAGAAATTTCCTTTTCATGGAATCACAGCATTGTTAATGTTGGAAAAGAGCTCTGGAGATCATCTAGTCCAACCCTGCAGCTCATGTGTATGTGGCTATTTTGTGCTTCTACAAAGGAAAGATTTCTTTATTGTGAACCTGAATCACAGCAGTGCATGCTTGTAATTGGATTGGAATGAGAAAGGTACTGAAACCCACCCCAGTTCCACTGTGCTCAATAACATTTGATTTAATAGGAAAGTAAAACACTCGTGAAATTCCAACTGTTCTTGTATTAACAGGCAATTTCATGCACTTCACTTTGTCCAGAAAGTTAAAAACAGACTGTATGTCAATCTGTCTGGGTATCCATGGCTTGTTCTTCATCAAGGAGAAAAATGACTTTCTCTCTGTTCCATGTCCCTGTTCTCCTGGTTTAACTGGATATTTTCCACAATAAGTGAGACCTCAGCTTTTCTTGCTGGGCCTTCCCCACCTCATTGCCCTTCAGCTGCACTCAATGAGTGGCCTGGCGTGATGACATCATCACTTGTGGCTGTGGGGGGAATGGGAAAAGGGTGAAGGAGCTGCTGCCTCCTTCCCACCCCTTGGGGCAGGGCAGATCTGCAGGTCCTGGTGCCCACGTTGGCTCCTGAGTCCCAAGGAGCTTTGTGCCGTTCTGCACAGGTCAACGGGGACACCAAGGTCCTGCCCTAGCAGTGGCAAAGGGGGATGGGGAGGTGGAACCAGGAGACCTTCCTTCTCCAAAGCCACAGGGGGTATTTGCTGTGAGAAACACGTTTCTACATCTTATGAAAAGAGACGGCATTGTAGTCCCCAGCTGCACAGATCCCTTCTTGCTCCTGCAGTCCTGGTGCCACCAAAGCATCTCCATGAGCTTCCATCGAGGTTCCCTCTCTGCAAACACACATGCCGTAGCAGAAGGAAGCTCAGAGAGCAGGATCCAAGCCTTGCAACAGGTTCCCAAAAAGATATTTGCAAAGCTGCCTTTGGTTCCTGAGGTCTGCGTTGTAGCATCCTGAACCCTCAGCCTGGTGCACCAGTCTCAGGGGGAACATTCCAGACTGAGGTCCTTGCTTTGTGGGTTATTCTTGCTGGCTGGGGATTAGAACAACTGTTTGAAAGTTAAGGACTTATCATAGAATATCCTGAGGTGGAAGGGACCCTCAAGGATCACCGAGCCCAACTCCTGATGATATATCAACTTTCTCTGTCATCTTTTTATGTTCCTTTGTAGCACTATCAGGTGGGGGTTTTTTTGGGGGGGGAGGGGGGGAAGTTGACATAGTTCTACTGAGAATGATGTTGCAGAGAGAATTCCATTTTCAGAGTTTATTGAGATTTTTCTTTCTAGCATACACATGTGAGTGGTCCAATTTGAAAACTCAGGAGGGCTGGCTGGTTTGGAAGCTCTCAGTGGTTTAGGTGAGATATCTCTACTGTGCCCTACAGCTGCCTCACAAGAAGCAGAACCAGTATTTTTAAAAGAAAGAACGGATGTTTAAAACCAGCCTCATGGGTCTCACCTTCTTCAAGGGAGCTGCATATCCAGCAGCATTTTTGGGGCTCTCAGTCTGAGCTGTCAGTGGTTTGTGGTGCATCTCTAGATGAGCTACTGTAAAGGAAATGACACTTTGACCTCCAGCTATTTGTTTGCTGCGAGGGAACACATGGGTAATGAAAACAACATGTGCCTGCCTCTGTGAAATGCCCTTTTTAGTCACAGTTGTCCTGGATCTTTGCTCCTCCTGCTGCCAGTGACTTCTGAGAGCCTGGACTGGAAATGGGTGTTTGCGTTTGAGGACTGGGTTTCTTTCTGATGAGCCGTTTCAGTTTGCTCATACAAGGAGCCTCCAGGAGAGTTTGGGATGTTTTCCTGTTTCTCTGTGAGGATGAGAGTTACAGGGAACCTCTCCCAGCAGCCCACCCACCCACTGCAGGCCTCTGTCTCACTCTTGTCTTGGGAAGCAGAACTGTTTCACATCCAGCGCTTCCCAGTGTAGAAGTTCTCAGAAATTCTGGGAGGAGAACTAATCCTAGAGGGAATCCCAGCAGGTGTTCTGCCCAGGAGTCCATATTGAGGAGGATTAAAGCACAAACTAGCCTTAACTGCTGGTGGCCTATTTTCCAGTGTGATGGTCATGTTCTAACACACCAGTTTGGCTTCAACCTTGCTCGATGCCGACCCCCGGTGCAGACTAAACTGCTAATCCCCAGCTCTCTGCTTGCACCAACACCCTGCTTTGCTCCCCACGGGCTCGGCGCTTGTCAGAAAACCTCCCCTCCAAGTTGCCATTTCCATGGGGATCCGCTAATGCGTGTCCTTCCTGCCGTGTTGGTTAACAGATCCCACCATTGAAGTGGTGAGTCCCATGCAGGACATAACTGTTGACGAAGATGGCCCGGCAGAGTTCATATGCCAATATTCTAGGCCAGTGCACGCCACATGGAAGAAAAATGATCAGGAAATTCATGCCGATGGGCAGCGAGTGATTATCGATCAGGACTGGAATGTGAGCATGCTAAAAATTAACCCCACGGTCCCAGAAGACACTGGCATCTATTCTTGTGAAGCTGGAGGCACTAAAGTGATGGCTACACTTGATGTTCAAGGTGAGGCCTTCCAGCCAAAGGGGAAGACTGTCGTGGTTTCCAAATAAAAGAGGTGGTAAAACCATGCCAGCGCTTCGGAGTAAGGGACACATCAGATACCTGCTCTTGGTGTTCACTCCAGTACTGCAAATGATGACAAAACAGTTGGGAATCAATGGGAATTCAATCTGAAAATGCAGCATTGGCTGAGTTCTAATTAACACTCCCTTATTGCACCATTGCACCTCTTGTGCAATGAACTGGAAGGTCGCTGTGATGGTTTTGTGGCCTGAATTGCTGGAAAATCACGGGTGGAATCTTGATCCAAAGGAATCATAAGAATGGTTTTTTTTGCTCTTAAAGAGCCCTTTTAACACACGTTGTGCCTTAAACTAATGGATAGCCTGGAATTCCATGTGATTTCCACTGAGCTAAGGTGGCCCTGGTCATTTGCTTCCTTCCAACAGCGATCCCTCAGGAATTACCTTCTCTCTTTACATCAGCATTTGAGAAGGCCCTGAGAAACAGTGAACAAAAACATTAAAGATGAGTTCAGGATTTTACAGGGATGTTTCTTCTTTCTTTTCTGCTGCACGTGGAATTACTGGGTTTGCTTTACAGAGTGAATTAATGTGAGCAGCAAGAGCAGTGGTTCTGATTTCTGGATATTTGGGGCCGTTTTGCCTTCTTGCTTATCTGGAGCTGTGACTACAGGAGAACAGGGTGTTATTTATTATAATGTTTTCTACATTGATAAGCACTTTCCATTTGAGGAATTTAAAAAAGATTTTAATGAACAAAATCTAAAAGCACCCCAAAGAAGATAAGGTTAGCAATTGGCTGTTTTCCATAATTAGGGAAACCAGCATTCCAAAAGCACCCAGATGAACAGCTTGGATTTGTTCTAAGAAAGTAACATGTTCTCCAAGAAGGATTTTCAAAAGCCTCATTGTTCTCCATAAGTATGAATATTAAAAAATGCAGGATTTTTTTTTAGTGCCATAGAATCCTAGAGAGGTTTTAGTTGGAAGGGACCCTAAAGCTCATCCAGTTCCATGCCCTGCCATGGGCAGGGACACCTTTCACTGGACCAGGTTGCTCAGAGTCCCACCCAACCCAGCCTTGGACACTTCCAGGGATGGAGAGTCCACGCACAATCTCTCTGGGCAATTTGTCATTAGTAATAAGAACTTTTCTTCTTCCTTTTTATTATTAAATAAATTGTTCAGATTGTTTGGAGGGTTTTTTTCTTTAATTTTATTTTTTTTTTCGTTTTTTTTTTTTTTTTGCTTAATACAGTTTCAGATAATGGTTGTAGAGATCTAAAGTGGAATGCCTCTTGATTTATACCACAGATCATTCTGGCCATTTGATGGTATTTGTGTGAACTGTGTTTACCCAGCTGTGTGTCCCTACTCCTGTGCATGTCACTTGTCCCTGGGGCTGGTGCCACACTGTCCTGGGTTTCTGTAGCTGAATGACCTCCTCCCATCCCAGCCCACACATCGTTCTGCATCAGGCTGGTTGTTTCTGTCCAGGTCCCCAGTGATGCACAACCGAGTGTGGAGATCTGTGCAGGTTTCTGACCCCACAATTCACCACCCACGCACGGGAAAATCAGCCTAATTGTCACAGAGCTTTTGTGATAATGCAGGAATTTCTATCCAAAGGACTCCTCATACGGATTTTAACTTTCCGTGTGTTTTCTAGGGGCAGAATTAGCTGGGGTGACAGTCCTGGAGCTTTGCCTGCCATAATATTCTTTTAAACTTGCTTTGTAAGGAAAGTAGTGAGATTTTACCATGAGCTGGCAGTGGATTCACACCTCCTCAGTTATTATGATAATTGGGCTGTCTGGGAGATCTCTGGGAAACGTTTCCTGATGTGGGACAGGAGGAATTTGGTTATACTTTGTCTTCCTGAGTGATCCCTTCCAAATGACTATTGGCCTGGTTCATACAAACACCACCTTTCATTCCTTTACTTAGAAAAAAAAGTCAGATCTTTGGAGGAATTGCAGATGAAGTGCTGGAGGTCCTAAAGTTTTATTATTATTTTTAAACTATCTTGCTATTTTAAATCTTTTTTAGTAAAGTACCGTGTTAGGCCGTGGCTGAAATCAATGAAGCAGTTTATCCCATCCACATTTTTCCAACAGCTTTCCTGCAGTGGGAATCATCCCGTGCTCCGAGGCTTGTTGATATTCAGATATGTACGGCCAAATAATTAATGCTGTCTGTTGTCCTTCTTTCCTAGCCAAAAACAACATCGTCCAGGGCTTGGAGAACGTGGAAGCAGTGGAAGGTGGTGAAGCCCTGTTCGAGTGCTACCTCTCCAAGCCCGAGACCTACAACTACAACTGGCTGATTGATGATGAACCTGCCAAAACTACGGAAAACACTGAGATGGTTTACTTTGAGAACGGGCTCAGGCACATCCTGCTGATGAAGAACCTCACTCCCCAGGACAGCTGCAGGGTGACTTTCACGTGCAGCGACGCGGTGACCTCGGCCTTCCTGACGGTGAAAGGTAACTCAGGTGTTTGGGCGTGGGGAGTCCTCGACTTCTGGTGGGAAAGAGGAAACGAAACAGAAAAATGGGATGAGTAGCAGGGAGGAAAAGGTGCATTTGTTGCCTGCTTTTTACCTAAATCTTCTTCCTGCACAGTAAGTCTAAAATCATTTAGGCTGGGAAAGACCTCTGAGGTCCTTGAGTTCAGCCCTTAACCCAATATTGCCAAACCCACCACTAAACCAAAGAATCGCAGAATCATGTAATTGTTTGGATTAGAGGGGATCCTAAAAATCATCCAGTTCCAAACCCCCTGCCATGGGCAGGGACATCTTCCACTGTCCCAGGTTGCTCAGAGCTCTGTCCAACCTGGCCTTGGACACTTCCAGGGATGGGGCAGCCACAGCTTCTCTGGGCAACCTGTGCCAGGGCCTCACCACCTTCACAATAAAGAATTTCTTCCTAATATCCCACCTAAACCTCCTCTCTATCAGTTTGAAGCCATTTCGCCTTGTCCTGTCACTCCAGGCTCTTGTAAAAAGTCTCTCTCCAACTTGTAGCTCCCCTTCAGGTACTGCAGGTTGCCATGAGGTCACCCCGAGACCTTCTCTCTTCTAGGCTGGGAACAAACCCAATTCTCTAATCCTAAATGGGTGATGTTTTACAATTTCCTTATTTTCTGGTTCTGTATGACATGATGTGGTGGTTATCAGCAGCAACAACTGGCACCGAGCAGCAGATGATTGTCTCACAGTTGTCATTATTCTGATGAGTTTGTGTTTATAGGTTCTCCGGGGCTTCAGATGTCGGGGTTTAGCAACAACAATAGTCTCTCAGTATTCCTGTACTTTTTGGAGACTGTTGTGGGGATCAGAACCCCTTTCAGAGTGCAAGAACAGCCATCAGTTATGGATCGGATGGGACTTTGAGTAACCTGGGCCAGTGAAAGTTGTCCCTGCCCATGGAAGAGGGGTTGGAACGAGATGGTCTTTGAAGTCCCTCCTGACTCAAACCATTCTGTGCTTCTACATTTCCATCACCTCCCTTTTAATGATCTCCTCGGTCTCTGAGGTGTGACTGCCCAGAGCTGCAGGGTAAATACTCCCAAAATCTCTCGTTTCTGTAACCGAGTCCTTGATTTCTGGTTTTAATTTACAGGATGGCGCCTGCAGTTCTTGCAGCCCCTCAGGGATGTGGAAGTCTCTCTGGGGGAGAAGGCCACATTTAGCTGTGCCCTGAGTGAAGCCGTGCCAGTTAATGAAGTGGCCTGGTACAGCAACGACGTAGAGATCCAGACGGGTGAGGACTGGGAGGTCCAAGCAGATGGAAACGAATACAAACTCATTCTGAAAAAAGCCCAGCTGCATCACTCTGGAGAGGTGACCTTTGCTTCCAGGGAAGCGATTGCATCAGCCAAGCTTTCTGTGATAGGTAAGTGTCTCTTGTTCCAGCCCAGTGGCACTTGGAATCTCAAATTTTGGTGTTGAGCTACAACACTGAATTTTCTCATCTCTATGCTTTGCATGTCCCAAGATAGTTTTCTCAGTCTGAGAACCTCCTACTGGGCAACTTGTTCTCTGACCAGAAATAGTCCATCTTATCAGGCTGGTAATGCTAGAGGTGTTCACCAACTTTCTTCAGCTGCAGTCTTTTGCAAAATGTAACGTAGAATCTAACAAAAATCAATTTTCTCAGAGTTCAGCATCACCCTCTGCAAATGTGGATGTTGCAGCGAGCTGAGCTACAGTCCACATGGAAAAATTGTCCAGGACAACAAAGAAGTCTTTGTAACCTGTTAATCAACTCAAGGGCAGGGCAACCAATTTTTCCAGATTAATGAGTTGCATGTTAAAAACTCCGTGTGTGGGACATCCATGAAACACACACCTTGCTTTCTGACAGATTGAAATCATCTTTATCTTATTTTGGGCACCCACGTTTTAGGACTTGCCAGATGCAGTCCTCATGAACTACTCCTGTTGACAGAATTTTTCAGTATGAAATTTGGCTGACAACAGAGAAAAGAAGATTTTATGTTATTTTTATTGTGTCCGCAATGAAGAACTGGCTGTTGACCGTATTTGCCTTTAATTCTTTGGATTGGTACATCATGGCAGGTCACTTACCTGGTAAATGTCTTGAGCTTGAAGACTAAAATGATTATTTCTGACTTCTAAGCCAAAGCATCATTTAAGTGAGGAACACTTTCCAGTGTCCTGAGTATGGGGATTAGAACTAGAGAATTTTCAAGGTCCCTTCCAGCCCAAGATGTTTCTATGATTGGCAGTAACCTGGCTGGTAGGACACCAGGCCATTCCCATTATGTAGTTATTTCTTCTTGCCTGATGCTGTCCAATGTTGCACAGTTACACAGAAGTTGAGTGATTTGCTATTAAAACACTTAAGTTGCTCTTTAGTCCAAAAATAACTTGATTTCCATTAAGGCCAGGCCCAAAATAAACATAATCAAGGCCCAAATGTACTTTGAGTTTGCAGCTAAATCTTTAATGATACGGATGGTGTGGGGTTATCTTTATTTTGAGCTGGGTGGGGCAAACCAGCAGGAAAAAAAAATCGCAATACATGGCATTAAGCACGTGAGATGACAGCTGGAGAATGAATGTTTGTGTAGGAAAGGGCAGGAAAAGGAAAACTCAGCGTTGCACAGGTATGTCTTGTGGTCACGGGCACGACTTTACGATGACCCAACGTCATGAAAAGGCAGACGCTGAATCTGTCGTGTTTCCTCCTTGTGGCTTGTAGAAGGCTCTTGGTTGTTCTAGTGCAAGGCATTACAGCTCAGGTGGTACATCACAGAACCTCTGTTGTGCCCTCAGCCCGCCCCGACCCACCCGAGGAACCCCAAGTTTTAAGACAGAGCAGCCGCTCTGTCACTCTGTCCTGGCTCAAGCCGCTGAGCGACGGCGGCTGCGACCTCCTGGGCTACAACGTGGAGAGGAAAATCCCAGGTGTCGGCTGGAGGTCCTGCAGCGAGGGTGTTATCCCAGGCACGGAGCTGACAGTGGATGGGCTGGCCCCAGGAGAACCCCACAGATTCCGTGTCTCGGCCATAAATAGAGTTGGGGCCAGCGAGGCGCTGCACTTCCCTCAGATGGTGCGGATAGGTGAGGATGGAGATGCCCCAGGCAGGACTGCGAGCTGCTGTAGACCTTACCTTTTGCATGGCATGCCCGCTTCACCCGGTCCAGGGGTTGTTCTCCTGGAAGAACTCACTCTGCCACGTCTTTCAATGCTTGGCTGCCGACAGGAGTGAGGAGGAGAGCAATTGTTTTGGGCTGCCTCGAACAAAACGTGCCGCGTTGTTGGTGCTCAACGCTCGTTTCCTCCAAAGCGAACGAACTGCGCGGCCTGCACTGCATCCACGTGTTGGCCCGTCATCATGAGCCCCGTTTCTGCTGGAGTTAGGGTGGAATGAGGCAAAAGGAGCATGCTGGAATGCGTTTGGGACAGCCAAGACCCCGCATTGTTGTCTTCTTCACCCATCTTTCTCTTTTGCTGTAATATTTGTGTATCTTTTCCAATAACCTCCACAAGGAAATGCTGGAGGACACAGTTCCTTTGCTGTCTGATGGTGGGAACTTTGGAAGCTACAGTGGGACAGGGAGTTTGCTCCCTCAGTCTTTTCTTTCTTGCAGAGCTGAATCCCAAAAAAATTCCTCAGAGGGAGGATAATTTTAAAATCCTCTTTTGCATGAGGCTCAGACACACAGTGATGTTTTTGCAGCAGAACAGCTGCCAGGGCTGGACCCTGCTGTCTCTGCCCACGCTGGCTTTTTCTGTGACAAACCCCCAAAGCATTTTGGGCAGTGGGTCCCTCACCCCGAAGGGCAGATCCTGCTCAGGGATGTGCCAGTTTTGGGAATTCAGCAGTACTTCATATCCCAGCCAAGCCCACCGTGTTTGACGCACTTGTCCCAGCTTCATTTTGAGTGTCACTGTCATCCAAACACCATGCCACTGACAGGTGTCCTTCCAGAGGAAAGCATTTTTATTTTTAAATTCTTCATGCTTCTTGGTAATTTTTACTCTTTCTAAGTTAGTGTAAATACTTCAAGGCTGGGATCAATGCTGCTTGGAATAATTTAATTTTTTAAAATCGTTTTTACTGTTTCTTTCTTGTCTCACTTCAAAACTGCCTCACTTTTAAACATTCAAGATCTTCTAGAAATCTGTAGAACTGCTTGAACACTGGGGATGGGTAAATGAAGACCAGCAAGTAAACACAGGAATGTGAAAAATGCAAGCACTTCTGCATGTGTATCTTTAAATGGAGCTGGTTTAACCACTGGGAGAGCTTGGAAAGTTATTTGGATGTTTTATCTTTGGAAGTGGGAACTTTGGATGCTGCCAGTCTTGGGTTTTTTATTGTTTTTGGTTACCCACAACAGCCAATGAATGTATAAATGATGGATGGGCTGCTTGGATGTTTCAGAGAGCGATCCCGAGTGCCTTAAAGCCGGACTGTGATTTGTTCTTGGTGTTAATTCGCTTCGTTTTTGTCCTTGCAGAGCCTCCAGTTACGGTCACCCAACCTCTGGTGGGAGGATCAGTCACGGAAGGGGGCGTGGCTCGCTTGGAGTGCACGTTATCCAGTGAAACCGGGGAGAGAGTGACCTGGTTCAAAGGGAAAGAGCAAATAAAAGCTGGGGGGAGATATGAGATCCTCTCTGATGGGAAAAAGCAGACGCTGGTAATTCATGGATTTAAAGCTGAGGATCAGGACACCTACACCTGCACGGCTTCTCCGGACGTCAAATCCGTTGCCAGCTTGTGTCTTGAAGGTACGGAGTGTGCATTCCTGTGCTGTCCATTACGGACTTCCAGGGGTATTGGGAGTGGAATTTTGTTTATTTTGTTTTCTTTTTTGAGCCCTGACCAACAACCCCCAAAGAATTGTTGTTTTCCTTTTTTTTTTTGGTATTGCCCAGTGTGTTTCTGCATCCCAGATAGTTTCGAGTTGCTCAGGTAAGAGTTTCCTCAGTCAGGAATTTTAGGTGTGGCACCATTGTCTCTACGTGGGGTTTTGGTGCCTTTTGAGGCGCTTTAGGGTATTCTGTGGATGTCCCAGACAACCTGGAGCTTCTCCAAACACACTATGGAGAGGCAAGTCAAAGTGGTCCAAAGAGCACGTCCCAACCTTCAGACTTAGACACATCCAAACAGGCGGGTGAGGTGTGTCCATGTGAGATGGGAGTCCCACCTCCCAGCATAGCCACTGGAGATCCTTTCAGGACAGACAGTGAAGCCCCGTCTCTCTGTAAGACAGGATGAGCCTGAAGAGCTTTCCAGGCTCTGCTGGCAGTCTTAATTGGGCGTTCAGGAACCACAACATTAAAAAGGGGCAGAAATGTATTTATTTGGTTTAAATATGCAAGGAATAACAACAGTAAAGTTGTTGTTGGCTGTGTTGAAAGTGCGCACGTAGAATCACAGGATAGCTGAGTTCGGAAAGGACTTCTACAGATTGTATGGTCCCACCACCCTGCTCAAAGAACAAGTTCTCCAGGCCTATATCCAGCTATATCAACTTCCCAGAGAGGTTGTGGAGTCTCCTTCTCTGGAGATACTCAGAAGCTGCCTGGACCCAGTCCTGAGCAACGTGCTCTTCTTGAGCAGGGAGGTTGGACCAGCCGACCTCCAGCGGTCCCCTCCAACCTTCCCCGTTCTGTGTGATTCTGTGAATTCACCTTTGGTTCCCAACAGAACGCTCAGTTAAAGGCCTCCAATTCTCTTGTGCTCAGGCTTTAGAATAACACGTCCGTGTTTCTCAAAGCTTCCTCACAGACTTTGTCTTTCAACATCTTGTCCGCTTCGTTCTCCCCAGTTCCCACCACAACAATGCTAAAGGAGATTGCCAGGGAGGCACCCCCTGCAAGCCAGCCAGAAGAGCTGGTGGATGGCCAGGTCCAGCCCAGCTTGCCCCCTGAGGCTGCTCAGGAGGGAGATCTTCACCTCCTATGGGAAGCCCTGGCCAAGAAGCGCCGGATGAGCCGAGAGCCCACCTTGGATTCCATCAGCGAGGTGCCTGAGGAGGACGAGAAGCTGCAGAAGTTGAGGAAGGAGGAAGCAGAGATGTCCCACTACTACTCAGAGGAGTATTCCACGTGCGATGAGCTGGCCAGGACAGGAGAAGCGGATTTCTCTTTCACGAGCTCAGATGATGAGTCTAGAGCTGGGACACCTTCACTGGTAAACTACCTGAAAAAGAAAGCTGGGAAGGTGAGCGTCAGTGTCACCAGCAAGGTTCAGTCCACCTCCACGGGCAAGTTATGGAAACAGTGGGAAAAATCCAGCGTAGAGACTACTGTGGCCACCACAACTGCCAAACCAGCTGAGCCAGAGCTGCCAGATTTAGACGACCCTTCCATGAACAAGGCTGCTGTGAAGATCCAAGCTGCTTTCAAAGGCTACAAAGTCCGGAAAGAGATCAAGCAACAGGAGTGCCCGGTGTTTACGGAGACCTTCAAGGACTTCTCAGGTGAGCCTGGAAGCACTCTCCACCTGGAATGTGTGGCCCACAGCAAATCTGACATGAACGTCCGCTGGCTGAAGGATGGGGAGGAGCTTTCAGATGGCCGCTACTATCACATAGACAACTACAGTGACGGGACCTGCTCGCTGATCATCGCCGGCCTGGACAGGAAAGACGCCGGCAAATACACCTGCGAGGCATCCAATAAATTTGGCAAGGTGTCCCACAGTGCCAAGGTGGTGGTTGGTGCTCAGGAGGCCCAAGTTCTTCCCAAGAAGCAGGCAAAGCAAAGCACTGACAGCGAGACGGAGAGCTCGTCCGGCAGCGAGCTGGACGACGCTTTCCGTAAAGCAGGGAGGAGACTCCACAGGCTCTTCAGGGCCACGATCTCCACGGAGATCTCTGACGTGGAGGAGGAGCTCTTTGTCAGTGCAGACGAAGGGGACGTCGACGTGGTGGACCACCAGACGTACCGGGAAGATGAGCAGTACATCTACATCAAGTTTGAAGTCTTGCCAGAGGCCAAAACGGCCGCCACACGGTTCAGGGAGATGTTTGGGGCGCTGGGGATCCCCGTGGAGATCGACATTCTGGAGCAAGGCCCCAAAAAAGTTGAGCTGCGGATTGGGAAGGCGTCGCCACCCACCTTTGGGAAGTTTGCACCACCAACTGCGAGAGCTCCACCACCTCTGCTGACTTCTGATACAGGTAGGTGGAGCAAACCTTGAGGATTCCTTTTTTGTTTATGAAAAGACACCTGGAGCAGGTCAAAACATTATCTTTTCACTCTCAAATAACTCCAAAGCCCCTTTGTTTTGTTTTGTTTGGGGTTTTTTTTTGCTTCATTTGGTGCAAATATTTTTCTGGAAATTTTTCACGTATGGAAAAGTAATGAATTTTTTACTCTTTTTTCATTTAGAGGGAGAGAAAGGTTTTTAGTGCTGAAGGGGGGTTGTACAGCACTGATTTATTTCTGGAGCTGCTTTTTACAATATAAATGTCTCTTATGACAATAATATGGCCATAAATGCTGTCATTATTTCCATAAAGAGAAGACATCACGCTGCAATTAACAAAATCTAGAAACCAGAAGTCTTCAGGCACTGGGCACTTCAAGTACCTCTTTTAACTCAAGTTTTCCCTTTCTTCTCTCCAACTGCCCCAATTTAGCTCCCATGTTCATGACTGAGCTCCAGAACCAAGAGGTCCAGGATGGATACCCAGTCAGCTTTGACTGCATCGTCATCGGCAAACCTCTTCCCACGGTTCGCTGGTTCAAGGACGGGAAAGCCATTGAAGAGAATGACCATTACATGATCAACGAGGACCAGGAGGGGTGTCACCAGCTCATCATCACCGCCGTGGTCCCCACTGACATGGGCGTTTACCGCTGCCTCGCGGAAAACAACATGGGAGTGGCTTCAACCAAGGCCGAGCTTCGAGTGGACCGTAAGTCTCAAGTCACTATCAAAAAAAACCAAACAAGGGAAAGGAGTTTTGCAGAGAGATGGGTCATTTATATTTTTCCCCAAGAAAAGCACCATTTACATTTAACCCCAAACCTGTATTGCCCACAAAATGTTTCAGTTGTGAAACTCTTAGGTTGGGGTGGATTTTGCCTCTTGGGTTCAGGTGGGTTTTGCCAACTCCAAGACAAGCCTCAGAGCAAAGCTTTTCACATAAATAGAGGTGTTTTCCAGAATCCAAGGTCGTGTGAGGTCCTGCTGCAGTCACATGAAATGCACCTGCCAGTCACTCAAATTAGTGCAGGAGCTACAATTTCCTTACTTACGTGCTACAGCAAGAATTATAATAGGTTAAAAAAAATCCTTTCAAATCTGAGATTATAAAATCTGTCTTTTTCCATTTAACAGTGACAAGCACTGACTATGAGACAGCTGCAGATGCCACAGAGACATCCTCTTACTACAGCGCCAAAGAATACGTTTCAAGGTAAAATAACAAACTTTTGCTCCAACTTCTGACTCTATGAGATCAATGTATGTATTTATGTCAAGCCTGGTTTTACCCTGTCCAGCAGGGCCAGTTTCATGTCCCAAAGGGGCAGCCAGACCAGCTGAGATGCAACAACTGCAACAGTTGGACTTCTATCAGATTTGCTCTGGCTGCCTTCGGGCAAGCCCTGGGTATTTCCTCGTGGTATCTCTCTGTTATTTTAATATCAGACGGTGCTGGATCTGCTGTCATGACGACAAAACCCACGTTCTGAATTAACTTAAAATAGGTCACTGGTTCCTGACTCTTCTCTGCGTTGTTTTTTAGCCGAGAGCAGGAGGAATCCACCACTGAGGAGGAGCAGATGCCCCAGATCTTTGATGAGCTCCACGATATCCATGTGGCACCTGGAGCATCGCTGGCTAAATTTCACCTGAAGGTGAAAGGTGAGTGGACCCCACCGTATTGCTGGTTTTCCAGGTCTGATGTCAGGCTGAAGGGCTGGACAAGGTTTTCCAAGGTGCTCTTCTGCAGCTGTGGCTCCAGTTTGTGCATCTTGCACCGTGATGGTGCAAACCAGCCTGGAGAACATGTCTGTGCTGATGAACTTTTGCAGCATACTTGGGCACATTAAGAGTCTCCAAGCATAATTACAGGCTGAAAACTGAGTTCTGTGTTTCTCTGAGCACAGGATCAATAAGGAACAATAGTAATGAAATAGTGGTGGCATCCTTTATTCTCTTAAATAAATTATACAGTCATGGACTTAGCTTACCCTGTGAGAGTGTTGCTTCCACAACCTAAAAGCTGCAAAAACATCTTCCTGATGTTGCCTGTGGCTTGTCCTGTTGCTGTCTATAAAAATTACAAGAACTGATTTGGCTCCAACTTTTCTCCTTGCGTACGTTTCAAACCAGACCCAAGTGTTGCTTTTCCAGCCCGTAAAGAATTTGCACTTGCAGCCAATATGGGGAGTGCCAGAAACTGAGGAACTGGGATAAATAGAATTTCATTAATTTTTACCCATTCCTCTTTGGGTAAGTCCTTGAAACGGCAGAGCTGGGGATTCCTTGCCTGTTTGGAGATGCTCCCCAATGGATGTTGCCAAGGAATTCTGTTCTCCCTGATGTGTCACTGCTCCTCACAGGGTACCCCCAGCCCCGTCTCTATTGGTTCAAGAATGGGCAGCCCCTGAAGGCCTCAGATCGAATCCTCAAGACCAACAGGCAGGAATTCCACTCCCTGGAAATTCGCGACGTCACCAAGGCGGATGCTGGGCAGTACCTGATATTTGTCATCAACTCTGCTGGCTCTGCCTATTCCTCGGCCAGGCTGGTGGTCAAAGGTGGGTGTCGGTCTATTTTTGGCACCTGCTTCTCTCTATTCCAGTCTTTTTCCGTTTTATAAGGTTGTTTTTTCTTGGAAAAAGCCTATCTAAGGTAACTAAAGTGAGGGGGGGAGGTCTGTAGATCAAAGAGGGTGTGCTTTGATTTTGGCTCACCTATAAATTTACTGCTTAGGAAGATGAGACACATCACTTCTCTGTGGCCAGACTGTTGTCTCAGAAACATGCGATTTATCCCTGCCCCACCTCATTAACTTTCAAAGTTCATTTTATTAAAACTGAGGACTTCTTATAAGTTGTATGAACATTTTTGGGTGGTATCTCCAGCAAGGAGTAATCTCCTGGAGTCACTCCTGGGTTTTTGTTGGTTTTCTTTTCCTGCACCTCCTGGATTGAAAGGTGTTTTTATTTGTCATTCTGGTTTTTTCTCCTTTTGTTACAGATCCTTATGAGAAAGAGGAGCCATCCAAAACAGGTGAGAGAAGCCAGGGCAGGTGATAAACAGAACCCTCTGGGGTTTTCCAGTCCAAACTCACTGTGTTTCATTACCAATATTATTTTCAGATTCCCACGAGCAGCTGATACCGCCAAGGTTCCTCGAAAGATTTACTAATAAAAAGGTGAAAAAAGGTGCAAGCATCACGTTGTCTGTGAAAGTGGAAGGTAAGTGGGTTTATACCTTGTCCCTCTGCCTGAGAAATTGTGTACGTTCACAACACATTCTTGACTCCCTCTGCCCCAGGTCATTGTGACCTCACCTCCTGAAATCTGGGATTCTTCTCCCAATTTACGTCTTTTGCAAAGGGACTTTACAGAAAAACATCTCGTTCGTCTTCACCTCCATTTTTCTTTATGTAAAATCAGGGATAAGAACACTTATTAGTCTTACAAAGAAGTACTGGTTAACACATTTTTTACAAAAAGATTTAATGTCCTGAGCACGCTGTAAAATGGTTTGTGTTCCTTTATTGCATATTATGTCTGTTATTGTTGGAAATGGAACAAAACAACATTTATTCACAGCATGGCTCATATTTGTGAGGAAGGACCACGATTAGCAGGGTTAAATCTCACCACTTTGGTTTTCCTTCAGGACACCCACCCCCAACTATTACCTGGATGAAAGAGGAGTCCCGGGAAGACATCCTGTGGATCAAACCAGACACCCCTGGATATAAACTTGCCAGCTCCAATATGCACCACAGTCTGATCCTGCTGGATGTTAAAAAGAAGTACAGCGGGGCTTACACGTGCATTGCCACCAACAAGGCTGGCCAGTCCATCTGCACGGCCAACCTGGAGGTTGCGGACGGTAAATCTTCGTGTTACAGCACAAACACATCCTCTGTATTTCCCTTTTATGCAGTGCCTAAGAGGAAAAGAAAAAAAAAATGTGGGACTCGGAAAGAAATTTTCAAATAACACACGAAAAAATGGCATTTTCTCAAGATTAGCCATGGCTTTGCTGGTCTTGCAAATGGTCACACTCCTTATTTCTAGAATATTTTAGATTTTTTGACTCAGTCTTGTCCTAATGGCAGCATCTTTTCTGTGTAAACAGAAGACAAGTCTAAGGAACAAGCAAATTAGGCACAAATTAAAAAGAAAGAAAAGCAATGTAAAATAACTAGAAAAAGTCACCGTTTGGAGAATTATTTTGAGTGCTTCACTCTGTAAAGGTATTTTGCACTGTAGGATTGCCTAAAGGCAGATAAAGATATTTGATTTCCCTTTCCCAGTGCTTTCCAGGGCCTCTCCTGGCACGATTCCTTCAGTAAAGTGGGGGAAAAGCAAATACAGACTGGGAGTAGGGGCAGCACTGGGAAGGACCCCCTTTTCCTGTTATCACCCCCTGCATCCCACATTTTTACTGTGCCAGGAGCTACAGGAGCAGAGCTTGAGCTGTGCCTGGAAATGGGGCAATCCTGTATCTGCATTAACAGGGAGAGGAGCAAACTCTTGGAATTGTAGGAGTGGGAATGTGTGTCCCAGGTCAGGAGCTGCTGCAGATTCAGCATCGCAGTGCTCCCAGCAATCCACGCCTAGAAAATACACCTACATTAAGTACATAAAAAGGACATTGTCTGCCTTCTGTCCCCTAATGACAAACCCCAATCTTGCAGTGAAAGAGGCTGAGGTTCTGACCCAGGAGCGGGTGATGGTGTCCGAAGCCATCATGACCACATTGGGGTAAGTGCTTGGCCATCCAAGGGTGGAAAATGCCCTATCAAGGGCTATAATCCAGGATCAAGGTCAGATGTTTATTCCTGATGGTCAGGGAGGGTTGGAACTGTCAGCAAAAAAATAAATAAATCTTGATAGATGATATAAAACTCGGGACTTTTTCATCTCCTAAGCAGAATGCCAAAAAATATCCCAGTGTCAACTTACTTACCAGTATCAAAATACCCTGAGATGTCACAGGAAAAGTAGATGAAAAGGGTCTGTTTGACAAATGTCTTGTTCACAAATGAACCTGAATAATAATCTCAATTCAGTGCCCCTGGTTTGGATATTAGGCAGAGAGAGAGTCTGGAAAGTGGTGTCACCTGAGCACCACTTGGCTTCTGGAATACGTGTGGCCAGAAAAGTTGGGCCAGCCTTCTTCTAAAGTGTCAGGGAGTGGAAGGGAAGCTGCAGTGGGACTTCAGCTGCTCCACTGCAGCCTCTCCCAGGGCTGTCGGCACACCCTGCAGTCACATGAAATGAATGGGATTTACCGTTTCTCAGGTGGGGAGAGCTTCCTCCTGCTTCCTTTGCTCTGAGAGAGGATTAGGGCAGATCAGCTCGTGGAACGAGAATTTATATCCTCTCTCCAAAAAGCACAGCAACAGCAGAGACGTCGATGTCAGGGTATGAATTTTTACAGAGCTTTAGTCCCGGGAAACACCACAAGCTCTCCTCAAGAGACACAAGCTGGTAGTTCTTCACGTGTGTGTTGACAGTGTAACTTCCTGCCCTTCTCCTGCTGCCATGAATTAATCGGGTGCTGGTAAAAGCTGTTGGTGTCAGAAAGGATTCTTTGGACCTCAAAAACCACGGTGGTGCCACTAAGCCAGCTCGTTTCCCAACACCACAGGCAGGCTGATGTGATGGGAGCAGGTCATGGAATCCAAACATCCTCCAGCCTTTGCTTTCCTGATGAAAACACTGGGAGTTGTTGAGCTTCAGTTCACCGAGAACTGACTGACACCACGTGACGTGTCAGCTGGGGATAAAGCCCCAGTAGCATCAGGGAGGTGGTGGGGCAACCCACTCCAGGTCTTCTCAAGCGCCAGGCTGAAAGAAAAGTCAGGAATAATGGGAATTCTCAGAGGGGATTTGGCTCCAAGTCTAAGACACCCAAGAGTTCGTGTGCCCACGTGAGCCAGGGGGCCACAGTTCTCATTTCTCACAGTGACCCTGTTGTGTGTCACCAACTCCCAGTCCAAACCAGAGTCCCGACTCAGATATTCCCAGCCCTCACCTCCAAGGTGGGAGAAAGAAGAATGTGTTCCTCAGTTAGCTGTCCTTACCACCCCTTTTAACTCTGCCTTGCTTTCTTTTCCAGGGCTATTCATCCCTCTGAAACGAGAGAAGGTAAGAGGAGATATTTTCCCTCTGCTCCTCCCACCCTTTACGTCTATGGCTGAGACTGTCCATGGATTTCACAATTACCACCAACTCTCACCCTTGTTTTCTCAAAACCGTCTGAAATGTCAGAACTTTCCAGGACTGCTCTCAGTTCCAGGGTGAATTATTTGGATGGACTGTGGAGCAAGCAGAGTTTTAAAAACAGGAGGAGGGGAGAAAATCAGCTTTAATTACTCAAAAAAAAAAAAAAAAATACTTCCCAAAGACATTTATCTGCAGCTTAATACAACGTTCTGTCTTTTGCAGGAGACCTGGAAGGTGGCAGGGAAGGGGTACCCAAAAGCCCTATTTCATTAGCAGATGTTGGCTCAGAAGAGTTCTTCCAGAAACTCACCTCCCACATCTCAGAGATGGTGTCTGCAAAAATAACTCAGGGTAAGGAGCCTGGAAAACGCACTTTAATTAGTTTAATCACTTCTTTTTTTTAGGTGTTATTTAATTATGAGTGAGATTTATGCAGTAGGTTTTGAGCCAATCATCCCACATAAGCTCAGGAATAAGACATTTTAGTGAGACTCCATCCAAACTGTGTCTTAGTCTTAATTTTGAACTAGGGAAAAAAAAAAGCTGTTTTAATAAGTTGCAAAAATAGAGGTGTATTTTTCACATCTCAAGTGTTTCAGTTTTCTCAGATATTCAACCCTCATGAGCTGGAAAACAATCCTGCTTTCAGGACTTCCCACATCTTCAAGTCTGAGTTCACAATGTGATTTTTAAAATCAACTTAAGGCTGAAAACTCTGTTGCACTCTCAGCAAAGATTTGTTGAATTAAATGAAAATCCTGATTTGTGTTTGACCTGATTATGCTGTAAAAAAAAAAAAAAAAATTAACTTGAAGCAAAAATAGAGACACCATTTCCCCGAGAAATATTAATTACTCTATTAATAACACTGCAGTGCAGTGGCAATACATGCAGAAGGCATTCAACATCTTGTAGTATTAAAACAAACCAATTTTTTATTTAATCCTAAATATCCATAGGAAATCACACTAAATACTACTACAAATGCTCTTCATAGGGAATATTGAAAATTATTATACATTTATCCTTATTTGCTCTACTTTTCAGCTAAACTTCGAGTGCCAGGTGCAGAAAGTGATGATGAATCAAAAACTCCTTCTGCATCTCCTCGTCACGGACGATCCAGACCTTCATCCATAGCTCAGGAATCCTCCTCAGAATCCGAGGACGGGGATTCCAGAGGAGAGGTGTGATATCTTTATGGACATGTCTGACACGAGGGGAAAGCTTTACTCAGAGTGACCAATTTTCTATGGTTTAAGGATCTCCACCCCCTTTTAGGGATGTAATTCACTTTAGGAAGTATATTTAATAATTAAGTATTGGGCTCTATGATACAGAGACTTAAATGCTGATGAACAACTTGAACAACAAGTTGACATGGTCAAAACTTACCCATCATTTGGCACCTCTTGCTTACGTGGCTGAGCTTCAGAAAGTCAGAGCTTGATTTTCTGTGGCCTTGGATAGAGTTGGCCAGAGGAATTTTGTTGAGTACTTCTTTGTGACAAAAAAAAAAAATAAATGAGAATTTTGGGAAGATTAGAAATTAGAATTTTTTCAGTGATCGTGCTGAACCCTTCCTGAAATAAAGAATTAATTAAAACTTCGGAAATGTTGACTGACTTTGACGTTTTCAGGAGCGCTGGTTTGGTGTTCCGAGAGCTGAGCTTCAGAAAGTCAGAGCTTGATTTTCTGTGGCCTTGGATAGAGTTGGCCAGAGGAATTTTGTTGAGTACTTCTTTGTGACAAAAAAAAAAAATAAATGAGAATTTTGGGAAGATTAGAAATTAGAATTTTTTGGCGATCGTGCCGAACCCTCCCTGAAATAAAGAATTAATTAAAACTTCGGAAATGTTGACTGACTTTGACGTTTTCAGGAGCGCTGGTTTGGTGTTCCCAGAGCACCAAAGAGCTGTTGTTTCGTCCCTGCAGATCTTTGACGTTTACATGGTCACTGCTGACTACGTTCCCGCTGCGCCCGACAGGGAGACCATCACTCTGAAGGAAGGACAGTACGTGGAAGTCCTGGATTCAGCTCATCCTCTCAAGTGGCTGGTCAGGACTAAACCCACCAAATCAAGTCCCTCTCGACAGGGTTGGGTTTCTCCAGCTTACCTGGACAAGAAATTAAAGGTGACTGCTCATCCTTGGGTTACTTTTCCTTTAAAATTCCTCGCTCCTGTTGCAGTTTGGAGCCGTCCCTTTCACATGGAGTGATGGAGGAGGAGGTCGTTGGAGGGACCCACAGCATGGTCAGAATTTTTCATGCTTTGATTTGACAATAATTCTGGTGTTTTCAGAGGTGCCTGGGCTGGAAAGACCAAATCACCCTCTGGCAAAATGGAAATTTCATGCTGGTTTTAGGAGTCCTTGAGCAGGACTGTGGGCACACGGGGGACATCCCTCAGCATGCGTTGATAAAGGCACTGGTTGCTTAAGAGAAAAATATTTCCTTTTTTTCTTGTGTTGCAGTTGTCACCAGAGTGGGGAACAATGGAAATCCCAGAGTTTCCTGGAGAGTTTGTTTCTGAAGATGAATACAAAAGAAAGCTGAGGTGAGCTCGTGTCGTTTGGCATTTGCACCTCTGAGTTCTCCTGCCTTTTGAACAAACAGGAGTGTTGACATCTGGGTCCCTCCTGCCAGAGTCTCTTTTTGTTTTGCCCAGTCCTGCCACCTCCCCTGTCCCAGGATCCAGCAAACCCCTGATTAACTCAGGCTGGTCTTATGGGAACTTTAATTGGGTTTTGCCATTGATTTCAGCCCTGGAAAATTCAAGGCAATCCAGATTATAGAATCCCAGAATGGTTTGGGTTGAAGGGGACCTTAAAGATCATCCAGTGCCACCCCCTGCCATGGGCAGGGACACCTTCCACTAGCCCAGGTTGCTCCAAGCCCCATCCAACCTGCCCTTGGACACTCCCAGGGATCCAGGGGCAGCCACAGCTTCTCTGGGCACCCTGTGCCAGGGCCTGCCCACCCTCCCAGGGAAGAATTTCCCTCAATATCCCATCTAACCCTGCCCTCTGGCAGTCTGATGCCATTCCCCCTCCATGCCTTGCCCCAAGTCCCTCTTGAGCTCTCTTGGAGCTCCTTTATGCACTGGAAGGGGCTCTCAGGTCTCCCCAGGGCCTTTTTCCATATTGGCTGACTTGAAAGGAAGGTTTTTACGTGACGTAATTCTGGGAGCTCTCTGATTCCACCAGATCCCAAACTGCAGCACCTCTGTGCTCTGGAGTGTCTGAGGACGTATCTCCAGGATAATCGTGGGGATTTTTCTCTGATTCCTTTTGGCTTCTTTGTCTTCCCCTCAGCGTTCTCATTCAGGAGCTGTTGGTCTCAGAGGAGGATTACATTCAAGACCTGCAGTTCCTCCAGACTCACCACCTCAAGTACACAGAGACGTGTCCCAACATCCCGGGAGCCGTTGCCAGTCAGAAATCCACCATCTTCAGAAATATTGATGACATTGGTCGCTTCCATTCCAGGTGGGCATTCTCATTTGAGACCAAGGAGTGGCTCACAGACAAGGCATCAGAACCCCATTATTATTATTATTATTATTATTATTATTACTATTACTATTACTATTACTATTATTATCATCATTATTATCATTAATATTATCATAATATAATATTATTGATGTGCAGCACTGGCAATACTGAGGAGCCAGGGAATTGATGGTCCTTCCAGGATGATAAATGATGGCACAGCTTAAATCAGAGTACAGAGTTGAGACTTCCACAATACCCTTTGGAATTTTAGGGCTTCATTTGTCCAGCTTCTTTCTCACCCTTTTAAGTGAATTTAACTGAGAAACAGTGAATTATTCTAAAAAGGCAGGAAGGTCTTACAGGGACTTCAGTGGTGCCTTCATAGAGACATTCATTCATTTATCTAAAACTGGGCATCCATGCAATCCAAACACATCCAGCTATGGAATTCTGCCTCCACATCCTTCATGGAAAAGAGCAGGGAGCTCTACCTTCCCTCCTGTGGATGGCTCGTAGATCCTTAAACTCAGGCATAAGGATCTGGGCAGGGATTAACTTCCCAACTTGAGCTGGACATTGAAAGTTATCCCTATCTTCCTCACAGGGCACTTCATAAAATCCTGGAATGGTTTGGGTTGGAAGGGACCTAAAACTCATTTTGTTCCATGCCCTGCCATGGGCAGGGACACCTTCCACTAGCCCAGGTTGCTCCAAGCCCTGTCCAAGCTGGCCTTGGACACTTCCAGGGATGGGGCAGCCACAGTTTCTGTGGGCAACCTGTGCCAGGACCTGCCCACCCTCACAGGGCAGAATTGCATTTCCATATCTAATCTAACCCTGCCCAGTGTCAGTTTGAAGCCATTCCTCTTGTCCTGTCACTTGTGAAAAGCTCCCACACGTCCATTCAAGGTTACAGTTCAGCATCATGCTGGATTGAAGAGCCACTGGGACGTGTTGGCCTGACACGTCCTGCTTTGAGAGTCTGGCTGCTGGGGCTGTTCTCCGGCCCCGTTCCACGCTCTTCTCCTCAGCTTCCTTTTCCCTCTGCCTCTGCAGCGTCTTCCTCCAGAGCCTGCAGGGCTGCGACACGGACGACGACGTGGCCATGTGCTTTATCAAGCACGAGGCAGAGTTCAATAGGTACATCCAGTACCTGGTGGGAAGGGTCCAGGCTGAGTCCGTCGTCGTCAGCAAAGCTGTGCAGGACTTCTACAAGGTAACCAAAATACCTGTGGGAAGTGCATGCCTGGACCCACTGTGTGGAGAAATGTAGTTAGTCACAGAATCGTAGAATCAACTGGGTTGGAAGAGATGTCCGTGATCATCAAGTCCAACCCTTGGTCCAACCCCACTGTGATTACCAGATCATGGCACTCAGTGCCACATCCAGCTTAAAAACCGCCAGGGACTGTGAATCTACCACCTCTCTGGGCAGGCCATTCCCATGCCTGATTACTCTCTCTGTAAAGACTTTCTTTCTAATATTCAACCTGAATTTCCCCTGGCAGAGCTTAAGCCTCTTGTCCTAAATGATAAAGGCGATCCTTAAAAGTATCATGATTATCTGTTGTAATCTTTGCTACATGTGATAATTTTTAGTTCACCGTCTTGCCCTCCCTCGTAGGTATAATCAATATAGGAACACATTTGCATGTGCTTATGCGTTTATTAATATTATAAAGATTATGCAGGCATGAATGTGGCTGCGCGTATGGAACTGTAATTAAAGTGTGTTTTAAGGGCCACCACAAGACCAGGTGAACTCACATAAATCATAAGATAGATAAACAAATCCCGTTTCTCTTCTCCACCCGCCCAGGGTGGAAGTTCACTGGTGAAAACACACACACAGCTCCAGGTCCATGAGCAAATGGGTGGTTGTGGATCCCCTGAGCAGCAAGGACGGCTCCTCTGTCCAGCCAACAGCCAAGCCCAGATCCTGAGCACTTTTACCCTCTCTTGGCCTCCTCCTTTTAGGGTAAAAGTAGTAGGGATTTTTTTAGCCTCCTGCTCAGCAGTTACTCCGGCTTGATGCTCACTAGAAAACAAAAGCCCTTGTGCACACTCAGCCCACATGAGTTTTTTCCAGGGAGTCCTTATTTCTCTTGTTCTTCATAACAACCTTTCCTCATTCTTCTACAAATTTTTTTTTTCAGAGATACACAGATGAATTTGAGACTAACGAAGATCCTTCCCAGCCACTCATCCCACCACTGCAGCACTACTTAGAAAAACCCATAAACAGGATCCAGCAGTATCAGACCATAATTAAGGTAAAGAGGTTTTGTTATATCTGGCTGGTTTATTTTCTGCTCTGTGCAGCTTGTGTGGAAAAAGATTTTATTCTTATTTCCTATTTCTTGGCTTCCATCTGATGCCACTACAACTGAAAGCTGCTCGACTAAATAAGAGAGAAACCATCACCCGTGATGATTTTCTCTAAATTGTTCTGTAAATGTAAGTCCAGGTAGAGGTTCACAATCTCCAACCCCTTAAAGTTCAGTGACCTTTATCTGAATGGTCTTTAAATATATGAATATACATATGTAAGTAATATATCCTTATATATATATGAATACATGTATGTATATATTCATGACAAGTATCCATTTGCTTCAAACTAAGTAGCACTGACATTATAAAAATAAGCATTTTCCAATGTCTAAGATATTTCTTTCCTTATGTTTTATGCTGACATTGTAGTAAGATGGAATTTTTATTTTCTGCAAAGCTTTGCCTCATTTTCCCACCCATATTCCATCTTTCAAGTGTTTCAGAGTAGCATTTTAAACAGTGTTTTCCTGGGAAACAGCATTAGGATATCCAGGATGAATGCAGTCATCCCAAATATTTATGTATTTTGTTGTTATATAAATGAGCAGTTTGAAAAGCTTGAAGAGCTTTCTAATTTCAAACACATTCTTGCACACAAAACACCAACATTTTTAAGGGTCTCTTGGAAGAGTGAAAGCACTTTCCCTGCCTTCATTGCTGGAAGAGAGGAACGGGAACAACCCTGAGAAGAACAGGAGAACTGAGATTTCATAGTTCTTCCAACCTCTCTTTTTATTAATCTCGTATTGACTCTCAGCTCAGCACTGCCACAGGAGTGGCCTGTTCTGTGGCGTTTGAGGGTGAGCAGAAGGCAAATTCAGTGGTCACATTTTGCTTTGGAATTTTGGGTCTCCTATCCCCGAAGCATACCCGGTGTTTGTTTCAACTTTGTTTAATATTGATTGATGTAAGGAAAAGCCAGACTGGGCAGTCATTAAGGCAGCAGGAAAGAAAATGCTTTGTTGTCCAGGCAGCACATGGTGAAAAAATGGGATGAAAGTCGCTCAGGTGAAAGAGCTGGAACAGATATGGAGAAACTCTTTGGCTCTGAAGGAAATATGTTTTTTTTTCTCTTATTGCCTGGTAAAATTTTCTTCGCTCTCCTATAGGAATTAATCCGAAACAAAGCAAGGAACAGCCAGAACTGCACTTTGCTGGAGCAGGCTTACGCTGTTGTGTCCGCGCTCACCCGGAGGGCGGAGAACAACCTGCACGTCTCACTCATTGAGAACTACCCCGGGACCCTGGAAAGCCTTGGTGAACCCATCCGGCAGGTAACTGCAGTTTCTCAGGCAATATTGGTGTCTCCACCTGTGTCTGAATAGCCTTAATTCCTGCAAGCAGCTCCTTTGGAAATCGTGTCCAGCAGAGAGTTTTGGTTTATCCCATTTCTTGCTGTTCAGAGCAGTCCTGCCTGGCTGGAAGCACCAGAGGCACTGCTGGAGCAATTCACACACAGTGTTGTTATTTGCCTTTCTGATCCACTCATCACAGAATCATAGAATTGATTGGGTTGGAAAAGACCTCAGAGATCATCAGGTCCAACCCTTGGTCCAACTCCAGGAAGAAATTTGTTCTGGGTCCCCACATGAGTTTAAAGCATTTTATTTTTAACTCCTCTGATTATTGGCAAGCCACGTGCAACAACAGCTCCTGAAATTGTTGTCATTCTCCTCCAGGTCTCTCCCATAGTTTAGGATCTCAGGGGAAAGATGACCCAGCTATTGGGACACCAGTCTGGGATTATCAACACTCTTACTCAAATTCCTGTCCCTTTCTAGACTGACTTGCCATGCTGGGCGAGCCGTTTACTGTGGCTGTTTGTGTCCAATGTTTTCCATGGAGTTGTAAGGCTAAATTACAGTGGTGAGGATTTTTCTGTCCATGTTTAGACATAAAAAAAAAAAAAAGAATCCAATCACAACCTAAGAGTGTTTGCTGCTCCTTAATGATGCCAAGGGGGAACCTGTGCCAGTAGCTGAGCTGTGTCTGAAGGTGTGTGAATGTCCTGCTCCAGTGAAAGTGACCAAACTGTCATCTAAATTGTCTGTAAAACACCCAAAATGCAATTTTTCTTTAATATTTCCAGGAGTGCTCCTACCTGAGGAGTGCTCTGTATTTTTCTGGCAGCAAACAACACCATTTAAAGGACAATGGGATGCCAACCCTTGCGAGTGGCCCTGTTGGTTCTGTCAGTCTGATGGGTCACCTTTAGCACTGGAAACCATCTGTAATAACCAGAGATGCATCAAGGGATGGTGTAACAGGAAACATTTATCTTCATTAGAAATTACAGTGAAAACACATTGTTTTTTATTCCATTACTATTGTTGTGATATTACTTATATCTATTCATTAGTCCAGATGTATCACTACGTGCTCTTCCTTCTTTTTTTCCTACCAGGGCCACTTCATTGTGTGGGAAGGAGCTCCAGGAGCTAGGATGGCATGGAAAGGACACAAGAGACATGTTTTCCTCTTCAAAAATTACATTGTGATCTGCAAACCAAAGCGAGACACGAAGACAGACACCTACAGCTACATCTTCAAGAACATCATGAAGGTCTGACCCCTTTATCCTCACTCAGAGCAATTCTCTGTCAATGAGATATTCACTTTTATGCCCAGCTGGGGTATTTCTCCAAACCTTTCAAGCTATTTCTTTGTTTCAAAAAGTCTTTGAAGTAGAATCTACATTTATGTCTTTGTTAAACCTGTCAGAAGCATGTCAGAACCCATCCGAAGGCTGGGTGTAGCAAGGAAATTACAAATACAAGCACTAATTAATCCCTGTTACCTCATTAACACCATAAATACATCACACTGAGGGGAATTTTGCTGTCTATAATATTTGATAGCATTTGTGAGTCTTTGGTTTTGGCAGTCCATAATATTGGCAGTGAATTGGAAGGAACATTATAGTCACACATTACATTCCATAGGGTTTTCTCTGCTGGTTACGGCCTTTCCAGACACCAGTTCCTGTTTAGAAATGAAAAAAACTGAGAATATTTGTCCAACTCACCTTCAGACACTCAGGGTTAAAACTGCAAGAAACTGAGGGAAGAGTTTTCACAAGGCGAGAGACGCTCCAGTAAAAAACACCAACCAACCAAAAAACCCCTGGAGTTCTTCACCAAGCTCAGTCAGGACATTGTGAAAGTCCTTCTCTCTGTCCTCGCTGATATTTATGGGCATATTTTATTTTCCAAGAAAAAATGAAATGGAAAAATTTCTGTGCTTTGTCCACCAAGTGCCTGCTCTCTGATTTTTTTTCCACGTTGCCCCCTAATTTTGCCATTCCTGGTCCCAGGATCACTGCACCATAAGGTCAGTGTGTCCTACCCTTGGGATACCCCTTTATTTTCCCAAAATGGGATCGTTATTCCAGGAATATGTCGGTTTGGCAACCAGAAGGTCGAGTATAATGAGGGAAATCGCTCTCCGAGTGCCTCTGGCGGTTGTTCAGCCAAAGCCGCGCCGCGCTGCTCGTGCCATCCCAAAAATCGGTGGGGATGACCCCTTTGGCTGCTGGGGATTCCTGGGAAGGTGGGATGGGTGCTGAGCACCTTGTCCTTGTTGCCACGCAGCTGAACAACATCGACGTGAACGACGTGGTGGAAGGGGATGACCGGGCGTTCGAGATCTGGCACGAGCGGGAGGACCTGGTCCGCAAGTACCTCCTCCAGGCGCGCACCGTGAACATCAAGAACTCCTGGGTGAAGGAGATCTGTGGGATACAGCAGCGCATCAGCGAGCCCGTCTGGAGTAAGTCCGCCCCAAGACAGCCCAAGACCCATGGATTTTTCTAGGATGGTCTCCTTGGTTCAGGGAGGGAACAAGCACAAGGGGAGGGAAACTTTATGGTTGTCTGAACGCCATAGTTTAGGGTTTGAGGGAGGGGATTCTGCCCCTCTTCTCCAGCCCACCTGCAGTGCCGTGTCCACCCTTGGGACCCCCAGCATAAGAAGGATGTGGAGCTGCTGCAGCGAGTCCAGAGGAGGCCACAAGGATGGTCAGAGGGTTGAAACGCCTCTCCCATGAGCTGGGGTTGGGCTCTGATCCAGAGACTGACACACACCAGTCTAAACCTCCCTGTGACTTTTTTGGGTTCCAGGCCCTGTGTTGGCATTTGGTTCACACTGGTGTATCTTGGGTTTGCTTTGGAATTCTGTCCAGTCATTCGGGCTGCATCATCCTCAGAGTCAGATGACATTAAAAATTCCACCAATTTTCCATCCACAGCATTTGTCAGTGGGGATATTAGATTTTTATTTTTCCAAGTATAAGCTACAAGTTGTGTCCGCCACAGTGTAAGGATATTCGGCACCTTCAAATGCCAGAAGAGGATTTGGTTTAGTCTACATACACTGAAAAGTAGTCTGGGCATTTAATTTTTGTGCCTTTAGTGAGGTCTTTTAATGAGGAAGATGATCAGAATAATTTGCGTAGTTTCATATGGTAATAATGAGTTAAAATGAAAGTCCCTTAACAAAGGAACGATTTGACCAGAGAAGCCGTGGATGCCTGGAAGTGTCCAAGGCCAAGTTGGATGGGGCTTGGAGCAACCTGGGCTAGTGGAAGGTGTCCCTGTCCATGGCAGGGGGTGGCACTGGGTGATCTGCTCCGGACTAACATGCTTATCCTGATGTTTCAGTACCTCCAGACTTCGAGGAAGAGCTGGCGGATTGCACAGCTGAGCTGGGAGAGACAGTCAAGCTGGCTTGTAAAGTGGTGGGATCTCCCAAACCATCCATCAGCTGGTACAAAGGTACGGCCAGGAAGTCACAAAATGCCTCCTCTGGGCTTGTTCCCTGCCTGTATTGCAGGGATAATTGATCAGTGAGTAATCAAAGAGCCAGGTAAAATCCAGGTAAAAAAAAACCTGGAGACAGCCAAGTCTAGTGACCACGTTTCTGGTCAATTGGGAGGTGTACCTTTGGCTGGAAAATCAGGCTCACTGCACATGCTCTGGGAAAGTGTCACTTTTCAGGGAGGATTGGTGATGTATGAGGAACATCACAGTGCTTTGCCCAGAGAATCTTTGGTAGAGAGTTGGACAAAAAGATGAAGAGCTCATTCCTCGGCTGCCAACATCATCTGTAGCATAGCAAATATACCTCTCAGTCCTCCCAAGTGGAAAAGCTGGATGCAATTCCCAAGGAGAAAACATAATTGACACTATCTCGTTTCAAACAAACCAATTTCCCTTTGTCTCTCAGATGGAAAGCCAGTGGAGGTGGATCCCCATCACATCATAATAGAAGACCCCGACGGTTCCTGCACGTTGATCTTGGACAACCTGACAGGTGTTGACACAGGACAATACATGTGCTTTGCTTCCAGTCCTGCTGGAAATGCCAGTACCTTGGGAAAGATCCTTGTTCAAGGTGAAGTCCTGCTCAGAAGCGTTGTTTTTATTTTATTTTATTTTATTTTAGAGGGGTCTGCTATCTGATACCTTAAACTTGGATCACCGATAGAGTGGCCACAGGGCCAGGGCAGGGATTGTCCCCCTGTGCCGGGCACTGCTGAGGCCACACCTCAAATCCTGTGTCCAGTTCTGGGCTCCTCATGACAAGAAGGACATGGAGGGGCTGGAGCATGTCCGGGGAAGGGAACGGAGCTGGGAAGGGGCTGGTGCAGCAGGAGGGGCTGAGTGAGGTGGCGGAGCTCAGCCTGGAGAAAAAGAGGCTCAGGGGGGATCTTCTCACTCTCTGTTGACAGGAAAGGGGAGCCAGGGGTGGGTCGGGCTCCGCTCCAGGGAGCAGGGACAGGAGGAGAGGGAACGGCCTCAGGCTGGGCCAGGGAAAGTTTAGATTGGATATCAGGAAAAATTGCTTTACCAGAAGTGTTGTCAAGCACTGGAACAAGTGGCCCAGGGAAGTTGTGGAGTCCCCATCCCTAGAGGTGTTCAAAAAACACATAGATGTGGCTTTTGGGGATGTGGTTCAGTGGTGAATGAATGGTTGGACTCCATGATCATAAAGGTCTTTTCCAACCTAAATGATTTCAGGTTTCTATGATGCCACAAATATTAAGACGTTCCAGGAGTTCTGTGTAATGTCTGCTGCATATTACTTTAAAAAAATAATGTTATGTACAGGTGTAATCAAGTGTTCTTGGACAGAAAACGTGGCCTTTAGTGTCCTGTGTGCAGACACCACGAGAATTGCCCAGCCAGGGACAGACCCTTCCTTTCTGCTCCCGTTTCCAGTTGCCATTTCCATCTCCCTTTGCTTTTTCAGTGCCACCACGGTTTGTGAACAAGGTCCGAAATGCTTATTTTGTGGAGGGCGAGGATGCTCAGTTCACCTGCACTGTGGAAGGAGCACCACGGCCTCAGATCAGGTCAGTCCCGTGAATCCCACTGCAACCACTCCTGCTTTCATGTTTTGCATGGTCAGAAAAGTCTTTGGAGGTTATGACCCTTTCTTCTCTGTCTTCCACCTTCACTCCTGCTTTCATGTTTTGCGTGGTCAGAAAAGTCTTTGGAGGTTACGATCCTTTTGTCTCCGTGTCTTCCACCTTCACCCCATCCCAATGCTGCCTCTTCGTGATCCCAACATCCTTGAGATTCTCAGCCATATTCTCTGGCTGGGATCTGAAAAGAAATACCTACAGATAATCCCTGACTGTATCAGATCTACGAGCCTGACAACATTTGATCATTTCTTTATCCTCCCTGCCTTGCCCCTGAACTGATTTTACCACAGCCAGTCTGGGGGATTCAGACAAAAAGCTCTGCAAGTCTTGTCACCATTTAAAGCCCTTTTCCTGCCCTGACTGATGGGATTTCTCGGGGACAATCTCACAACCCTGCGTAGTTTGGTGTCCACGAGCGATCCCCCCACCTGCAGACCTCCCTTCCAGGATCCAAACCTTTGTCTCCAAGTTATCACTAGGGCTGTGTGAGAGATGGATTGGTGAGCTGGGGGAGCTCCTGACACTCCATGTGGTTTTTTTTTTCCTGGCTTATGCCCCGTGCTTTCCACACACAGATGGTACAAAGACGGGGTGCTGATAAAGGACACGAGTAAATACCAGACTTACAGCGAGCCCCGGAGCGGCATCGTCGTCCTGGTGGTCAAGAACCCTTCCAACGAAGATATGGGACACTACGAGTGTGAGGTGAGTTCACAGAGGTTTAAATATCTGTCGTCTGCAAGGATGTAGGTGGGAGAATTCATTTCACTGGGAGAGACCCGTGGCACGAGATCAGTGGCTGAGAAACTGCCTGGCATATAAAATAAAATATACAAACTCAGGCTGAACTAATCTGGATTGTGAACATCTGAAAGGTTCAGAATATCCTGATCTCAGAGTTTTCTGGTACAAGTAATAATTAATTGAGCTTGTTCTGTAGCTTAAATTCAGATCCAGATCTCCAGAGGAACCCCTTACAAAGTTTAGGGCCACTCTGATGTGACGTCCTGTTTCTGGACTGTCTTGAAATTATGACACATTCACGCTGCTATTAAGAAACCATCCAGAGCTAAAAGAAAGAAATTAAGTGTAATTAGAAGGAGAAACCACTGAGATTCCTGTTTGTTTAGCAAATATACATGGAAAGATCTAATGAAGTAAAATAAATGTAAAATATTTTCTGAAAATTGGTCATAGCCTATGTCATAAAATAGTAATAAGCTCTGAGGGCTTGGCAATAAAAATAATCAATCTTGGTTTAGGAAATTAATGGATCAGCTGCCCTATGGTAATGTTTAGGTTCAGCTCATGGAAATGTTTATGATGTTTGATAAAATGTGAAGGCTGCTATGAGAATTTTAGCAAAATCAGACTCCCTTGTATTTGCCATTATTCCCATATTTGTCCAGTATTCCCTTGGATGAGTAAAACTCCGTAGATTAATGGATGAGGAACAAACAAAACCCTCTTTAATTCCTGCATCCAGCAGAAATCCGTGCCTGTTGGCGGAGGCAGAGCTAAGCCAAGACCAAGCCACGGGCTGCAAACTGCAAATAACTAAGCACATAATTCAGTGGATGATGAAGTTTGCAAATAACTGAGCACATAATTCAGTGGATTATGAAGTTTGCTGATGTAACCTGTCTGTGCGAGTCATTCTTGGTAAAAATGTCATCAAGAGCTCCACTGAGCAGCAAAGTGTCCCTTCAAACCCCAGCTGAGCAGCGCGGTCGCATCTTTATCCGCTCCTGCTGTCGCTGGAATCGCGTTGAATTGTTTGACGTAGCGTAGGAAGTTCTAATTGCAATCAAACCCCCCGTGTTTCATTTGGTGCCGCCCCGTTCTCTTCAGCTGGTGAACAGATTAGGGTCTGCCAAAAGCGGAGCGGAGCTTTACCACCACAGCGCTGCAGCCCTGACCCAGCAGAGGAGAGGAGACCAAGCCATCACCATCGAAGGTACGGTGCCCAGCTCTGTGAGTAGGTCACTGAATTACTCTGAAACCACCTCGCTGAGGGTCGGATACATTTGCCATCTTATCCATGTTGGTTGTTGGTGTTCCCGTACCTGTATGTCTATCCAGATGTGCATGGGCAGAGCGCAGCTCAGCTCTGGACCCATCACCATCTGTTGATTTCCAAACCTGGCAAATCAACTTCATATAATGCCCATAAGCGCATTATATGAGGAAGGAGGAGCGAACGAAGGGTCTGTCACGCCACTGGTATGAGAAAAACACTCTGAGTTCTGTTGGAACACTTGAAAATGTGTGTCAGCCTGGCAGAACAGGAGTTACAGGGGCCAGTAGGTAAAGCTGGAGGCGTATTGTGATCCATTCTGAAATGCCACTGGAAGACACTGGGGATGACTGGGAGAGCAGAACTAACAGCAGTAAACCCTGAGCGGTATAACCTCGTCCATTTTTAGGACTGTTCTGGGATCACTGTAGAATTTATTCCTTTTTTTTTTTCCCACATTTCCCCTCGATTGGTAGCGTGATAGGAATTGATTTGACACCCATCCAGCAATACATCTCCTTCTTGGCACCTTTAGCTATTATTGCCTAAAAATCCCTTCTTCTCCAAGAGATTTCCATGCGCGAGGTTAGACAGGCTTGCAACAAATCCAACACGACCCACCCTAAATCTGTCGGTTCGTTTGTGTGAGGAGCTTTTCCTGGCATAGGAAATTGGTCCTTTGTACATCTTAGAAGTGTCCTTGGCTGGCTGAGCGTGGACTGGCCAGGGCTGTCTCTCTTGAAGAGGTCCCAGAGGTGGTTCAGGAGAAGGGACCATCTTAGGTAGGTAATAGATACTGATTTGGAAATTAAGAGAGAAGAGTAGAATAAGCACGGGTCTTTCATTTGCCCCAGAGACCTGGTTGGTGGATATATAGTCAACAAAAGCCAGAACCTTCTTTCCTCAACTTCCCTGATTCCACTGTCTTGTGATATTACCAGGAATTCGAGTGTGTGTTTGACAGGGAATAATTGATATTATCAACATCCGCTATGGGTATCCTGACTCAAGAAGCTGCTGGGCAGAAAATTCCAGAGTCTGGATAAAATATTCAGGGAAAATGGTCTTCCAGTCATAGTTTTTTCACCATTTTTTACAAACCTCTGCTGTTGGCCCTGTCTGAGACAGGGTCCTGCTCTGGCTGGACCTTTGGGCCAGCCCCTTTGAGACAATAATGTCGTGTTACTACATTAGGAGGATCCATCCACCATAAAAGATTCAGATTATTATCCTCGCCTATGGACTTGATTGACTTCATTTTAAGCTTCTTTTCGTATTGTTGCTTTCCCAGAGTCCCATCAAAAAGCATTACAGGGAGAACAGTGTTAGTGTTAAAACTCACCAGGAGTTTTTCTGCAGGATAAACCTCCGAGTACTTGAATGTTTTGTCTTTTCTGTGCCGTAAAGAGGGAAAAACAAGCAGGAAAAACAAGCAGGACGTGGAGGAACACAAACAAATCACTGTTAGGGGGGTGTATCTCCATGAAGTTCCCTTCAGGCAGAAGATGTTCTAAAGGCAAACAAGGGTTTGCAAAAAAGCAGAGGGAGCATTTTCAGCTCTTGGGGTTGCAAATGTGCAAGTTCAGCCCCGAATGACTCATCTGCTGTTATTCCCGCAGTCAGAAACAAAACAAATTGTGCACTTGATTGAAGAAATGTAATTGGAGTTTGCCTGGGAGCTTCAGAAAAGCTACGGAATAGGTTTGCTGCGCGATGTGCGATCGCTTGGATTTGGTAATAGGGAAGGAAATAGATCCCCGAGTCACATCCAGGGAGGAACAGAGGGAGAGCTGCTCCAGGCTGGCAGAGAAAATAGGTTTATCCATGGAGCAAGTGGACTGTTCTGAGCAGAATCTCCTCAGGCATGATTTGGACACAATGCACTTGACCAAGGAGGGAATTCGGTGCTTTCTTGAGAATCAATAACCAGCCTTGACCTGCCTATGGAAAAATCAGGCTCGCCTGGCAAAGAACTGGAGCACGGATGGATCTCATGAAGGCTTTCTCTTTCCATCCCTACCCTCCTTCCTATCTGTGGGAATGGGATTGCTTGTCATTTCACCACAAGGGCAGCATTGCTGCCGTGTGGCACTGTCACCACACACAGGACAGAGGTGCTGTGGTCGTTCCCTCGCTGCCCTGCACGTGGGACTGAGATTTACCTGATTTATCATTGATTTTTTGGGGAGTGGCCATTGGCTGGGTCTCCTGAGGGGCTTTAGGGACAATGATTTTAGTTTTTCTCCTCTTGCCTTTGTGTTCTGTTTATTGCACTGTTCCAAACCCACTGTCACTGTTTGGGGTGCTTTTTAGTCCAGTGGTTTACAGGCCCTGACCTGCAGCTGGTGATGGGCCAACCCCACGGGTTTAAATTTGCACCGTTGGAATTTTCAGGTCCTTCGGAAGGACCAAATCCAAACCAAAAAAGATGGAAACCACTGGGCTAAGAGTTCCCCATGTGAGCCGAGATCTGCCTTCAGCCACACCTGGTCGCCGCACTGAAGTCAACGGAGAGTTGTTTAAAAAACCCTCTTTTCTGCGGATATTGGAAGATCTTTAAACACTTTTTTTTATAAAAGTGTAATCAAAAGGCGATCCTTCTCTTTGACTTCAAGTTGACTGCCTGCTTTGCACCTCGCTGTTTAACCCACACGTGACACTTCTGGGCTGATGTGCTCCGGTGTCCCTTTTTAACACGTCCCTGTTGCGATTCCTCCATCTCAGGCTCACTAATTCCCTTTTTTTAAAAAAAAAAAACCAAAGTAAAGCCTGTTTTTTGAAAGGTGTTACATTTTTGTATGGATGGGCAGGTCCAGGGCACATAATGGACACAGGAGAGGAGTCAGGCACACGAGCAGAGATAAGCAAAGCCATCAGTAAAAATTCCAGGTGCAATTACATCCAGGGAACAGGAATTTCTCCATAGCTTGGCCCTTAGATTTCCTGGAGAACGTTGGTGAAGTCCTTCAGTTGCCTTGTTTGGTAATACCCGCCTTGCTGGGAGAAGCTGAACACCCTCCCATGGGAGATTGTTTTAAAAAACCAGAGGAGAATGAGGTCTCTCGGTGCTGCTGAAGAACCAGGGCGTAGGAATTTGTCTGCTGACCACCTGGAAGTTCCCCAATTAGGGCAATGACCTCGTTGTTTTCATTCTGTTGCCACCACGGGTCGGTCTTGGTTTTGGGGCTGCCCAAGTGGCTTTCAGCACCCAACTGAGGAGAGCCTTTACAACCACGTCAGCCACTGCAGGAGCGGAGCCTTTCGGGGGGTTTGGTTTGGTTTTTGGTGGTTTGTTGTTTTTTTTAAGATAGCCCCAAACACACGCATTTCATCCACACACTTTAGGGAACTCTTGTACCCATGAACTGAGCCACGGGTGTTTTGATGACCCCGCAGGTGTCACACTTGGGGACACGGGTTAGCGCTGAGTGTGGCAGTGCTGGCTGAGCAGCTGGACTCCATCTCGAGGGTCTTTTCCAACCTCAGCAGTTCCAGGATCTCACCAATCGCTCCTTTTAGGTGCAGCTTTAGCAGGTCACGTCGGGTTTGGGCATCCCCTGTGGCAGATGGGTCTCCAAAGCGTAGCAGAGAGGGGTGAAAGCAGAGCAGGAAAAACAGGTTTATGCTTCAGTGAGGGGAGAAAACACACTTAAAATTTATACTAAAGGCCATAAACCACCTTTCATCCATTCAGGGCAATGAGAACTCGCTTATCCTAAATGTTTCATCACTTGTAAGTCGATGTTTTAATACATTAACCAAGGAGCAGTCTGGTCCTGTAGAAGCACTGGCTGATCCTAATGCTTACAGCTTTTAACCTGCTTATCAGGGGCTCCTGCTTTGCAAAGCTGGTTCTTCCTAAAAAAACGCTATTGAAAAGTTGAAATGATCAATCTGGTGCTAAAATGGATGCAGAATATTTTCCTCTTGGGGGAAAAAAAAAAAAAAACCAAAAAATGAAGCAAGAAACCAAACGAGAAACCCAAATTCTCTCATCCTACTTTCATGTGGTTCTATCCTTCATATAGGATTGCTCAAGTCCTCCCTCACACCTTGGGTAGCACAGAGAAAATTGATTTTATTTCCAGCTTTCTCAAAGCTGAACTTTTGAATATTGAAGCCTTTTGGCACCTGTTCCATATAGAAATGTCGTGCTCAGTGTAATATGGGAGGTCTGCAAGACCAGACATCCAGAGAGTAAACATTAAAGAGGCTTTTTCTTACAGTTATTGTGAGATTTCATTAAATTGATTCCATTATTTTATTCGTATTATTTAAGTCTCATCTAAACACAGTTGCTGTTAAAATAATTGTACGAAATACCTCTTTTCAGGTGTATAATCAAATTAACTAACACCTGTTCACATCAGAACTCTTCACTCTTGAAGAGTCTTTACCCAAGTACTGCATATGGATTAATCTCATTATATTATTTGATGAGATTTTCTTAAAGTTGTGTAAAAATTGCACAGTATTATTTAAAAATTCAGTGAAAATCGGGGTGCAGTAAATTATTTGAGCACTCAGCTCATCTACCATCGTTGTATAATTATCATTCCACCATTTAAAAAAGGGGTTGAATTATTTCAAAAGTATTAATTCAGGAGAGGCAAATGGTCATATTGGAATTGTAAAGTGTAAAGTCAAATTTCCAACCAGGTTTTCTTTAAAACCACCCAATTCTGCAGCAACTCCTTGGACATTTAGGGAAGTGATTCCAGATTTTTCCATGCATAAATGAGACAAGGCTCTGCAAAGAAAACATGAGCTCTAAGTCAGACACCAACGGCAATATTTGCGCAAAATTCTTTTTCATTAGGATGGGATTTGTGTTTTCACCTGAGGCAGGAAAGAGCCCTTGGAAGGGAAGCAGAAGGAAAATTAGGTTAAAGTATTCCATCTAATATTGTAAATGTATTTTTAATTTTCAGCCAGTGCAGGTTCGGGGCACCACTGAAAACATCAGCACTAATCACCAGTTATTTAACAAATAATACAGACACTCCAAATTCCCTGGGCAAGAACTCGGTGTGATTTTATAGATGTATTTTTAAGTAGCAGTTCACTCAAATTGCACCAACGGAGAATTACCAGAGCTTATTTATTATAGGCTGGCTGGAAAATTGAAAACCAATTGCTGGACAAATTACTTGGAGATTAAGTGGGGTTTTTTTTCAGATATTTTAGGAGTTTATTAAATAAAAAGCAGGACTTGCTGTTGGGTTTTTTTCCTAGATCTCAGCAGTTCAGGGGATGTTCCAAACAGGCTGCTTCAAACAGTGCCTTCATTTTATTCCAGCAGATAGGACGGGAATGCTGCTGGAAATCCCAATTAGCTCTTCAAACGGTGTCTTTCTGCTTTAGAAAAACGTTGATTTTAAGAAACATTTGCAGGATCATTCATTCGATCATTGTTATTTGATCTCGATATGCAACAACAGCTTCCAGTTCGTTATGGCAGAAGGGTGAGGAAAAATTGCCAATTAGAGCCAAAAATAGATGGAGAAAACGCAGATGGATTTCAGGGCCCTCTTGGATGGCCTAGGATTGGGGTGGGCTTGGTTTTTTTCCTGCTGATTTTCTGTACTGATGATAATGATTTCAGTTGTCATTGTCATCAGCTCGGGCTTCACCTCCAGTCCACCAAAGCTGGGCAGGAATTCGGTGTTTGGGGAGAAACTCTTTTTCTAGGAAGTGAAATCCCAGTTGGAAGAACTTCAGCTCTCCAGGGTTTTCCCAACCGAGGCATTTTCAGGTTTCTGACACCATCACTACTTTATTATAGGATAAAAGTATTAAATAAGAACCTTGTTTTCGAGCTTTGACCTGCCAAACAAAAACGGTAGAATAAACAGATTTTGCCATATCGCTCTCCAAAACAAATATTCCATTTTAAAGCCAAATCATTCCCTGTCCAGAGATCACTCTGGCTTCTCATTCTCGATCAGAAACACTAAAGATGATGCTGGAAATAACCACAGAAAGCATGGATGGGATGGTAGAGTTGGTCGTTTTTTCACTCTGGTTTATTTTGATTAACTGAGCAAAGATAATTTCATCATTTCAGCTTTTGCCTTTCTTTAACCCCATGCTGTTCATACTGTTTTCTTTGTAGTCACTGAACAAGAGACTAAAGTGCCCAAGAAAACCATCATCATGTAAGTGCTGATTTTTTTTTTTAATTTTATTTTTTTTTTTTGGTAACATTTGTGTTTTTGCTTTGCTGCCTCTGCATGATCCAATAACCGGCTTGTGTTCATTGGCCATGCAAGTGTGTTCATTCCCATCCCACTGGATCTCACGGAATTCTGTGCTATGGAAAGTGATCAACTTAAAAAGAAAGCCTTTTAAATCCCTTTGAAAAATAGCAGCATTTGTTTAGACCCAGCCTGGGGCAGGTGTTTTAGGGTATTACACGTGAAAAATACTCAGTGTTGGAAAGAAATCAGCTCTGAAAAGTGTCTGCCTGGAAATATCTAGAAATGTAACAAATATCTCTCCTAGCTTTCTGTTTTAAATCTTTCAGGAAAGCTTTTTATGATGAAGCAGGAGGAAAATGAGTATTTTTGTCCCCTTGTGTCTCTGTATTTCTGATAGGAATTTTTGTCCTGATAATGACCTGGTTTCTTTGGATACTTTGAGCCTGGTTTATATTGGATGCCTATATTAATTCCAGCAAAAAGCAGTATTTTCTCAGTCATGTATAGACCAGAAGCTCATTAAAAATCTCAATTTATCTTCTTTTCTTCAAGTACCTTGAGGAAATACATAATAAAATTGCTTCACGTGCTGGAAAGGGGGACATTGTCCTTGCATGAGGTGCCTTCAGAGCACCTCCAAACTGTTCAGATCTCGTCCTGATGGCAGCAAATAACTAAAAAAACTGGATATGTTGGGAAAACGGATTCCACTCAAAAGTTGTGCCATTGCTAAAATCAGGTCTTGACTTGGGTATGGCTTTTAAGTTGACTTATTTTACTTTTGTTGGTGAGGAGGATGTGAGAAATGGCAGCTAAAGTTGCCATAAGAGCTGCCTTTATTATTATTATTATTATTATTATTATTATTATTATTATTATTTATTTCCTGTGGTGACTATTTCTTTGGATCCAGGCACTTGGTCCATTTGAGACCAGGGGCTTAAGAGAAGATGGGATTCCTAAATTAAGGGCTGTGGCGTCAGAGGAGGTCGGTGCATTTATGAGTGGGATCTCAGAAGGACAAAAATCCCCCTCCTTTTGTGGTCAGGAGCTTAACAGGAGTGGAACTGGGACAGTAAAATTTGGGAACGACTCCCTAAAGGCACGTCCCAGCCGTCCTTAATGTGCAGGGAGCTGAGGAACTTTGAAACTACCAGGGGAAAATAGAGAATTGAGAGGTGGGATGGAAATTGGCTGTATACACAAATCCCAGACACCCCCAAAAAAAAGCTTTTGACCCTTGAAATGCAGATCGAAGTGCGGTGAAAGCACATGAGGATTCGTTTTCATCTTTACCTAAAATGATTTAGTTTTGGCACCGTGGCCATTCTGTGGGCTCTGCGTGGACCTTAAAGGTCTGTAGCAAAAAAATGGAGAAAAGCTGGGGGAAAGAGTAAAGCAGCAGGAGAGAGAAGGTTCTGGAAGAAAATAAATCCCTGTGGCTGAGCAGTCCTGGGCTCCACCATGTCCTCAAAGGGAGAGATTGATGGTGGAGAGAAATCTGTTCTCCACAGGAGTCCTGAATTCCTCAGCTCAGCTCAGACCATTGTTTTACCCTTCAGTTAATTCTTTTTTTCTTTAAATGCGTTACCTTGGAGGGAGGGACAGAACCTCAACAGGGAAGCAAAAGGAGCCTTTCCTACCGTTTCCGTCCGACCATCTGTAGGGCATTATTTTCCTTTTGCTTGCAAAGTGAACCGTATTTACCTGCAAGCTTTCCCACGTAAGAAACGCCACTGAAAAACCTGCAGGGAAAACTGCATGTTAAAGATATAAATTAAGAGCATTTAAGCCTGGGTTGAGATTTTGGTTTAGAAGAGACCTCTAAAGCTGGTCTGGTCCAAACCCTTACAGTGAGCAGGGACATCTTCAACTTGACCAGGTTACTCAGAGCCTGACCCGACTTGACCTGGATTGTTTACAGGGATGAGGCCCCTACCCCCATCCCTGAAATCCCAATTGCTTTGGATACATCCAAAAAACCCAAAGTGAGGCCATCAGAAATACACTGAGAAATCATAATTGTGCCTCCCAAGTGGGTTTGGTGTTCCTGTGTCAGTTGGAGGTGTCAGGGTCGGGCGGTGTCTGCAATAATGATGCTCTGAAGGGTAAAACCAAATGTGTTTCACCACGGCCGGCTCGTGCAGGAAACGTCCTGACTTTCTTTTCCTGGTCTTCTCCACGTGTTAAGGGTTAAAGCCCTTTTGGTGCAACAGTTCTGCACCTGGAAATTGCAGATCTCGGGCCTCGAAAGTCTTTGATAAACAAAAGAAAAATATGTTATATTTATTTAAAAAAAAAAAAAAGAGAAAGCTGCTGACCCTGCTGTGTGTAATAAAGGGCATTTGGCTATTGAGGTGGACAAATCCAGGATTTTAGCCAAGGATTCTCAGGAAAAGTGTTTAAAATGTTGGGGTGAAACTCCTCTGTGGGTCCAAAGTAGGTGGACAGCAGCACCCAGGAGAACGTTCCCCAGCTGGACCTGCTCGTTGGGTGTTTGCACACTCGAGGAGGTCAGTGGGACGGGGGGGGAAAGAGTGTCCAGGTTTTCCCTGGATCAGAAAGGAAGCGGAGATGGGCATGTGGGGGGGTGTGTGTGTCCCCCTTCCAAGGCGACGCGCTTCACCAAAAGCTGGAGTGCTCCCCAAACTAACCCCACTGCCCGTGGCATGCGCTGGGGGGGTGGGTGGGGTGTTGTGGCTCCACCAAAAGTCTCACCTTCCCGCCAACCCCGCTCCCAACCCTTTGTGTGCCATCAGAGAGGAAACCATAACCACCGTGGTGAAGAGCCCCAGGCCAAGGGGAAGGGTTTCTCCGGCACGTTCTCCTTCGGGTCACTCGCCCTGCCGCTCCCCGCGGGCAGAGCCGACTCTGGAGCCGGTTTTCGTCTCCAAGGTCAGGCAGCCTGGCCACAGGCATGACCAGGAGCCGGCGACAAAGTCTGCCGTCCCCAGGCTGTACGTCACAGAGCCAGAGGACAGGCAAGGAGCAGCGGCCAGAGAGGTCGGAGAGGGCAAGGGCGAAGAGAAGAAACCCAAATGGGTTGAAGTGGAAGAAATAATCGAATTCAAGGTGAAAAAATCACCAAAACCTGCAAGGAAAAGAGGCTCCTCCCCAGCGAAGCAAGAAAAAGATGAGTCAGGGGCGTCAACGTTCACTTTTCCCAGCTCGAGGCCGAGGCGCTCCCCGGAAGATGATCCCAACACAAACAACTCCAACAACAAGTTGGTGGAGCAGTCAAAGTCTCTGCCTGCTGAGGGTCTCTCCGAAGGTGACATCCAGCCTCTGGTGTACCCAACTGAGCAGGAGGGGCCCCAGGTCAGCAATGAAGACAGAAACTCCCCATGCGGGTCCGAGCAATTAGGAAATGATTCGTTTATGGATTACGGGACTGAAGGGAAGAGCATCCCACAGGGAACAAGTGCCAGCTGTGGGTCAGACGCCACCTCCCCGCTGCTCGCCTGCGGGGGCGAGCCTTTGGTCTTCAGCTTTGAGGCAGCTGCTGGAGACCAGCACGAACTTCTGTTCTCCCTGGAGAGCCCCGAGGTTAAGGAAGAGGAGGAAGAGCCCGATGTGTCCTGGCCTGTTGACGAGGGGGCACCCAAAGAGGTACCAGACGTCCTTCCTGAAAAGGACAATGTTGTCATAGTGGACGAGCCCGAGGAGCTGCACGTGGACGACATCGGCGCCCGGGACCGCAAGATCCTGACCCACAACGGCAAGATCTTGACTCTGGAGGACCTGGAGGACTACGTCCCCCAGGAGGGCGAGACCTACAGGTGCGAGGAGCAGCGGCAGGCGGCGGAGAAGCCCTGTGAGATCTCCGTGCTGCAGACAGAGATCAACGAGCCCACCATCGGGAAGCCGGTGCTGCTGAGCCTGGGGCGGCCCGCGGTGCCCGAGCCCAGGCAGAGGTTCTTCAGCCAGTACGAGGAGCGCCTTCCCGGGGGCGTCTTCGTGTCGGCGTCTCGGGTGACGCCCTCCAACATCTCCTTCCACGTGAGCGATGCCCGCCCGGCGGCGGCACCGGCGGCTCCTCCCGGCGCCTCCTTCACGGTGAAACCCTCCTTCTGTACTGAAGTCCAGCGCTCGGCGGACAGCGGCCAGCCCAGCTTTAAGACCGAGGTGTCCACCCGAACCCTCAGCTACGGGACGGTGGGCGAGCCTGTCACCTTGCACATCAGCACAGAAGACCTCTCCCAGAGCTGAGCCGGACGCAAGCATCATTTTTAACACAGAAGGAAAGCGGCTTTTTACATATATTAAAAAAAAATAAATAAAATAATAATAAGAAGAATTGTCGTAGGCGAGGGGGATCGGTGGTGGCAACGATAACAAGGGAATACCTTTCCGAGGAAAATGTATTTAAGTACCGTATGTGGAGCTTTTCCAGTCTTAAAGGGAACAGTCTGTCAGAACAGTTGGTGACTTTAGAGGCTTTGACCGAGGTGAACATGTATCATTCCATAGTGGAGCAGCAGTGGTGGATTTAGGAAAAGCCTGATTCTTCTACCTATGACAGAAACATAAGCGGAAAAGTGCGTTTTAGTCCATGAACTTAAAAATTATTTCGGTTTATGGTGTGGCAAGAAGGTGGAAAACAAGATTTTCACTGTCTTTCAGCAGCCCAGAATAGGAAGATTTTTTTTTCCCAGCTAAAGTGTCTCCTGTCACTGTGTGGGCCTGAAGGTCATGAAGCTTCACATTGCTTTGACTCTGCTCCACACCTTGGACAGCACTTAGCTCTACCAAAATTACTTCATAAACCTTTCAACATGCACAGTCTGGTTACATCATTCTAAACTCCTGCTGCAGGATGGAATATATAGAAAATATTACCTATACTCAGGGGTGCAAAGTGCTGCTCAGGCCTTTTGGTTGAAATCCCAGTTTGACTGAAGTCGGTGGTGAAAGTCCCACTGACGTGAGGCAGCGAGAGTTTTGTCGTTCTGCTTTAAGTGAAAAAGACTATTTTTATTTTTTTTTTAAACAACCGATATTTTCAAATCCGCTTCCTAGTTGTTTAATACTGTAGGTTTCATTATTCTGCATTCTAGTGAAGTGGATTTATATACCATTTATATACCATACCTTTTAAAATATAATTTACTTAATGTGCACTTAAAAGGTTAAAGTGCTGCACAGGATGGTTTCTGCATCTGCAATCGAACACTAACACGTGCAAAGAACCACAAATGTGCTCTTAAAGGAGCCACAAATGTGGTCTTTGCCAATAAATATTACTGGAAGAGTATTTGATCTCCTGTGTGTGCCAGTGGTGAAATATTCCTGTTAGCGGGTCGATGGGTGAGGTCCCTTGTACGTGCTAAGAGGAATTTACCACTCAGCTACAGTAAAGCAGTAGGAGCACAAAGATAGATAGATATATATATATGAATATATTTATATATATATAAAAATCCCTAAAAATGAATACAAAGAGAAAAGACAGCTTTACCATAAATGCCTGGTTGAAAAATAGATCTGTTCAAAATTGGGCTGCCAGCTGCCATTGCATCATGTTACTGTAACCTGGAATGCTAAGATGCCTTCTTGTAGAGGGATTGCTTCCCATGGAGCTCCTCTGGAGCTCTGCAGTGAGAATGCTTCCCGTGGAGTTCCTCTAGAGCTCTGCAGAGGGAACGCTTCCCATGGAGCTCCTCTGGAGCTCTGCAGAGGGAATGCTTCCCGTGGAGTTCCTCTGGAGCTCTGCAGAGGGAACGCTTCCCATGGAGCTCCTCTGGAGCTCTGCAGAGGGAACGCTTCCCATGGAGCTCCTCGGGAGCACTGCAGTGGGAAGGCTTCCCATGGAGTTCCTCTGGAGCTCTGCAGTGGGAATTCTGGTGGAGGGAAAGGCTGAGATGATGCACTGAGCCCTGGAAAGGAATGGGCTCAAAGGCCCAAACCTTGGTGCCAGTTGAAGTCAGATGGAGTTGTCATCGACCTCAGCAGGACCAAGCTCTGGCCCTCTCTGGCTGACAGAGACGTGGGGTGAAAAGTCCCACTCTGGTCCGAGCTGAGCCCCGTACAAGTGTTACAACAGGAAATATTCCCATTTAGGTGGTGCAGGGAAACCAGAAAGGCTCAGGCGCAGCTGAATTTCTAAGCAGCACGAGGAGAGAGGATGGAGTTTCTCTCTGGGGAACGCATGTCTGGTGTTGTCTCAGTGTTTCCCAGCCAGGTAACATTAAGGAGCTCGTTCTGGAGTCTTGGGCAAATATTCCTGCTGACAGGGACTGAATTGGCAGGAGCTGCTTGTGGGAAAGAACAGGTTCTTTTTTTTCCTGCTGTGGCCGCCCCTCGATGTTGTGCCGACTAAAAGGAACGTGCTGATTTCGCAGCCTTTGTCTCTCTGCATCCACGCGGGATGCTGCGTGGAACGTCACACGCACTACCTTCAGGATATATGGGATGCTTTTCCAGCGTGGGGAGGGAAATACAGCTTCCTTTATGCTACTCTCCCGTTTGTTTTTTTTTTTATAACATCTCCTTGGTTTATACTGTTTGTTTTGTAATCAGCAATACGATGGGTATATATATTAGTGCTTTTTTCATAGGTTGCACTGTACGTTGGAAAGTAACAGACACACAGCAGGGAAATACTTTCGAAACTGAAAATATACTTTTTTAATATCGGGCCTGATTCTGATCTCAGTTATTCTGGTATCCATCTAGAATAATTCCACAGAGGGAAGTGGTTTTCGTTCAGATTCACAGAGATACTGCTGAGAAAAGAATTTGCCCTCTGATAACCTTTTAAAATATAACATTCGTTCAAAAGATAATGAAGATGTGTAAAGGAATGGGGAGGTTCCCTCTTGTTGTGGTTGATGCTCAGGTTTTTCTAAAGACACTCTAAGGCCGCAGTTCAGATTGCATAGAAGAAATATTCACACTTTGATTCATTAGCTCAAAGCAATTAACATCTGTTTACATTTTCTTTTGAAATTTTAGCAACAGAGAATCAATGGAAAGGCATTTTGAAAATCCTCTGCTCTGTTCAAAAAGTGAAAGGTTTATGAAAACTTCATTACATATACTTTCAAAATATTTTCCTAGAGGTTAAAATTATGCTTGTAAGTGATTAAACTGTGTAGATAACTAATGAGATGTGTAGGGATTTATTTCTTGTAGATGAGAACATACAGTTGTAAGAAAGATTTTAATACAATGGATGTTTTAGTAAAATTCCTCCAGGTGAATGAATGGGTATTAATAAAGTGGAAACTTCGGTTTGCTTGAGGTACAAAAAGGAAAAAAACCACACACACACACACAAAAATCCAATGCAAGATGTGCTGTTAGATGCTGAGTTTATATCAATAAATGTCTTGCATCAGCTGTCACTGAACTCGTTGGCTTTCTGTGTTCTTTGTTATGGCTCTTGCTGTTCCATCATCTCATCCACTTCTCCCACTGTGGTGGTTGTGACCCAAGATCAGTAATTCAGGTGGGCTCTGGCTCCTTTTCCATGGACAATTTCAGAGCTGTTAAACGGAAAGAACCCATTTTTAGGGATATTTCCAGCTCAGACCTATGAGTCAGTAATCTTGAGGGATGCTCATCCTCTTGGGTCCTTCTCTGAGGCCGAGTTGGAACTTCAGAACACGTGTCGGTCTCGGGTTCCTGGTTGTGGGTTGAAGGAGATGTGGGGTGTAAAGGTTCAAGGGTGGCATTGTAGGACTGGGAATTTTTATCCATCACAGGTGTGTCACCACTGTGGTGTCCATTCGATGGATATCACAGTTGTTGTGGTGGATATCAAAGTTCCTTGGGTCAGCAGCTTGAGTCCGTGTCCTAAAGGAGGAAGAGAGTGGTGTAACATCCCTGAAGAGGGAGGAGACATCCGGAGATCACACTTTTCCAAAGAGATCCCTTGCTGGCAGCTGCCCAGCTCACAGGGTGGCACCAGCTGGCAGCAGTCACGACAGGAACACCATGGAATCCAAACATTTCTCTAGGAAGATACTTGAAATCTTCCACCCACCCCAGTGCTGACAAACACTGGGGGTCAGTGTCTGTGACATCACGTGGGCAAAACTTGCTTTTTCCATCAAGGAATCTGTAAATTAAATACTTCATAACCGTTCTGCTCCTGCAGGGGGAACTGAAAACAAAATTCAGGTGAGATGTCTTCAAAGGGGGCTGATCCAAACCTTCAGCTTCGTCTGCTGAGGTCTGTCAGGGAAATCTACTTTGCTGAGGTCTGTCATGGAAATCTACTTTCCAAAGGCTGGGAAAGGAGCAGAATCCCAGCAGGTACAGGACGCGCTCCTGTGTCAGTGGGAAGTCACTCTTTGGTCCAAGTGCTCTTATTTTCTCTGGTGGTTTGAGTTGTCTCTCTTGCTTGGTGAGCAATCACGTCATGAACACGATGATTTCTCTTCATCTGACATGCATTTTGTCCATCTTTGTGGTTACTGAGGGCTTCCCTAGATATCATCCGTCCCTTTGTTGTGCCTCTTCAAGATTTGTGGAGGGTTTATCAGGCAATGAGTTGCTGAGATGAGCTCCTGGGGTCCTCTGATGCTACCCCAGAGTAGCTGCTTCTATATCATCACTGAGTGGGGGTGAAACCACGGTATTTGTCTCCTGGGTGGCCATCCTGTAAAAACTTATGCTTTGAAAAATACCTTTTTTCTACGTGGAAAGCTTTTGTCTTCTCTCTGCCTTCAAGATGGTGAGTTTCTTGGGGCAGGAATTCTCTCTTCCTCTGGGTGATGCTTCTCTCTACGCCGCTGCTGGGCATCCCTGTAACCCCAGATGGCTTCGCCCCTGGAGTGTCTTGCAAAGGTTTAGTTGAGAGCAAATTTCAAAGTCTCAGGTGCCTTTGACAGCAAAGCCCAGCAGAAATATTCAAATGTGGTAAAGTAGGACAAACACATCCCCCAGGAGCAAGGGGGAGCTTCTCTGCCAACCTCTCATGAAGCAGAACTGCCCTCTCTTCTTTCCCCTGCCCCTCTCTGGAGTCACTGATGATCCCGGTACCTTTTCCCTCCTTCTTCCCTGTGAGGACAACGTCCTCCTTGCACGCAGGGTCTGGGTCAGTGCAGTAGGTCCTTGCTGGGCTCATTTCATTGGTCTTAACCAGTGGCTGGTCCTTCCCCCAGAGGGTGGTGGGCACTGCCCAGGCTCCCCAGGGCAGTGGACACAGCCCCAAGGCTGCCAGAGCTCCAGGAGTGTTTGGACAACAGGACAGGGACAGGGTGGGATTGTTGGGGTGTCTGTGCAGGGCCAGGGGTTGTGTTCCATGATCCTTGTGGGTCCCTTCCAGCTCAGGATAGTCTATGATTAATAAAGGTATTTTTGACAGAGCAGCCAACATGGGGTTGAGTTGGGAGGTGGATCCTTTGTTCCACTGTCTGGGGAGAGGCCACGTGTGCCCCCAGTGTGGCACAGTGTCCTCAGCCAGGGGAGACACATCCTTCCAAAGCATCCTTCCCAACCTTCTCATTCCAAGTCTTAGCTGCATTCCCTCTTGCTGGGATAAGCATTTCTACATCGACTCTCTTCTCTAGGCAGGAAAACGATACCACTACAAACATTTCCAGGGGTTGGACGAAGCCAGTGGGGTTTTTTTTGCCCTTAAGAGAGAAAAGTTGTTGTTCTTGCCTGTAGGAATGACTTCCCCCCAGTCAGAGACAGAGACGTCTGTCCAGGCCTCGCTCCAACGTGCTGACAAGGAGATCAAGACAGCTCTGAGGAGACTCATGGACTCGGCGTCACTGCTGGTGACTCTTCCCCCGGGCGTGCAAGGAGATGGTGGCCTTGGTCCTCCTGGGTCTGTTCCTTCAGACCGTTCAGAAACAGCAGCCGGGCCCTCTGTGCTAGTCCATGAAGCCAGCACCCAAACCCAGACTCCTGGAGGCCATGGTAGGTTTGTCATGGATCTGGGAAACGTCCCGTGGGAGTCAAAAGAGGGGGAAAACATTGACCATGGCAACAATGATGTTTTTTATCTTGTTTTCTGTTTCGTTGTGTTTTGAGAGGCTGAAGATTACAAGAGGTCATTCAGACCCAAGAAGACATGGGGGTGTTGGGGTTAGGTTGTATATAAGAATGGGGCAGATCTTTCTGGAAACAGGAGGTATTTGAGAACCGTGGCTGAAATAGAGTTTGGTTCCTCACCTGCCCAAAGTGGAGGAAATGGGGGATTTTTTTTCCACCTTTGAGCTTTTGTTCCTGGTCTTGTTTTAAGTGTTTTTCAGGGAGAAGGTGGGGGGAGATCCGTCCTTTGCATTCGTAGAAGTCATTTGGGGTTTGGTTTGGCGGGGTGGGTGAGGGCGGTTGCTTTTATTTTTGCCATAAACAAGCTGGAAATGCATTTAATATCCCTGGATCAGTGTCAGAGACTTTCTAGGATGTTGAGTGCATTGAGTTCACCTGCATTTCACTGACCCTGTGTGACTAAACCCAATGGGGTGTGTGATTGTGTCTTGCCAGGAGATCAAGTCCTTTGTCTTTCCATTGTTTTAAAAAAAAACAGGAATAAGTGACAACCCTCCAATCTTCGTTCTGCTTCTGCCATAACAACTTGTCTAAGCTGTCTCTGTGTCAAGTCAGAATAACTCTTCTCCTATCCAGGACTGTGTCACGTGACCTTCAGCCCTGAAACCCCAGATGCTGCTTAAAAAATAAAGTATTCTTGTCTAAAACTTAACAAGGATTTAAGTTGTTCAGGGAATCAGACCCAAAACAACAGCATTAAAAAAATGACAGGGCTTTAGAACCCTTTTTTACTTTCTAGTAGGAAATCCGCCGTGACAACAATGCTCTGAAGCAGGATGACTCAAAGATCTGTCAACTAGCAAATTGCTTTCTGTCACAGCTAAAAAGAAAACCCAATAGTGAATGAGATGGTTTTGCAGGTCTTTCATTGAGCAAAACTAAACATGTCACGGGGAATTATTTTAACCAGATGGAGACTTGACAACTGTCCTTACGGTCACGTGCTTTGACTAAAGGAAAGGCAAATATTTCGATCGTGCTGGTGATAAGAAAGCTCAGTCCAACCAACCTGAGCCTGTCTGTAATGTCTTGAATAACCACTTTTCCCATCCCAATAGAGCTGGTTTATATGATTTCTACAAACTGCTGCTTTTTTTCCGCAACCATTCAGCACCAAACATCCCTGGAATGCTCCCCAAAACTGCCCTTCCTGCTGAGGAGAAGATTCCTCTTCATTTACACTTTTCTCCTAAAATGACAAATGAGGTGATGTGCTTTACCCTATGGTGAAATTCCAATATCAGGAGACAATCAGGTACTTTTAGAATGGAAGATCAAACCAGGTTTTGAAAATACATCTGATAAAACAATTATTAAAAAAAAAAGTTGGAAAATACCTCAACTGCCACTGAGCTGCACCAAATTTTTGTTTCCCTTGTCCCTATAAGCCCTCGATGCTAAACCTTATTCTGGTGTAACTTAAAGCTGTGTGAAGACATTTTCCAAAGACCCAGTGGAGGTGCAGCAGAAGCATCACCAGGTCCTCCATAAGGACCTGCCTTCTGTATTTTATCCATATTAGTCACATCCCCAGCCAGGACCTGCCCTGACCACCACTTTTGCATTGATGTGACTTTAATCACGTCTGTGATCACAGCAGGGAGTCGAGAACCGTTCTCATGATGAGATTTAATCGAAGCACTCACGTGTACAAAGCTCATGTTGCGTTTCCCTGGATATATTTTAAAGCTGTGTTAGACGTGGCACTTGGGGACATGCTTTAGTGGTGGCCTTGGCAGTGCCAGGTGAATGGTTGGACATGATGATCTAAAAGGTCTTTTCCAACCTGAACAATTCTGTGATTCGTCACAGCCATGAGCTGGAACTCAAACACAGATAAGTTATCTCCTGTAAAGGCTGTGTGAACCCCCGTCATCCTTCCAGTCGTCCTGTTTCTCCCTGTCCTTCCCGACCGCCTTTCCCACCTTTGTCTCTGTGTGTTCCCAGTTTTCCCCAGTGAGCAGAGTGCCAGCATTCTGATGTTGAACCATCCCTTCACTTCAGGTGGTCTTTGCAAAAGGGCCAAATTCTCCCCAGAGCTTCGGTGACCTCCCTCGGCTGAGGTTGGATGGGCTCGGCCCTGAGACAGCTCCAAAGGTTTGCTCTGGGTTTCAGGTGTGCTGCCGTAGATGATATGTTTAACTTGCCCTCTTTCTGCTGCCAGACAAAGCACAAAGGCAGGGTCCAGCTGAAGAACCAAGTGTGCCAAAGCCCAGCCTTGGGCCTTCCCAGGAAGACACGGCAGGAGATGAGAGCGCTTGGGAACGCACTGTTCCCATCGACAGGTAAACACCACCTCAATTTAGGGGTATGTTATATATGGATTTCTGAATGGGACAGAGTTTGTTGCAAGGAAAGCAAGTTCCCTGTTGGGGAGGAACCAGGCGGTGACTTGAAGAGATTCTTGTAGGTTTGTTGTTATTTTCAACATCCTGGTGGCACGTGCTTTGTCAAGGAAGGGTGGAAAGGGTTGGGGAGAAATTAATTCCCCCAAACCAAAGTTATTCTTGAGTTAATTTTACGTAAATAACTCTGTCTGCTGGTTGAACAGCTCAATGGCAGGGTGCAGTCCTCTGTCACTGCATGTGACTATGTCTTGATCTCTTCCCTTGGGCTTCATGAAAGAACATCACCAGGAGGTTGGTACAGGAGAGAAGGAGACGTGGTCTGGGATGTGCACAGTGAAGTTTATATCGAGACCACGGAAAGAACTCGTGTGTATAAGACTGAGGAGAAGACCCCAACAAGTAAGAACAGGCCCTGTTTCCCTTTCCCACGTTCCACATTGTCTGCTCTTTTGGTAACAACTCCTGATGACTGGGTTTTTTAAATCTTTTAAATCAATTTTTTGAGTGGCAACTGTTAATTAAACGCAAAGATAACAGACAAGTGTGAAGATAAGAAGCCTGAAAGTAATGCCAGTGTACAGAACCCCAAATATATTGCTGTGATTGCTCTTGATTTGATATTCAGCTGTTCAGTCCTAAATGGCCTGTTCTGTAAATCCCATTTGAGTAACTCAACCTACGTCATCACGCTGGGAATGAAGTTGTGGCACTGTGCATGGAGCAAACCCTTGTGTCTCCCCAGGTCCTCCCTACATGCAAGTGACAATCGAGGATGTGCAGGTGCACTCTGGAGAACGTGCCAAATTTCAGGCAGTCATCGAAGGAACCCCTCCACCCACCGTTCTGTGGTTCAGGGTAAGTTGCAGACTTTTCTCTGGCTGACAGTGAGGACCACAGAAAGGTCTGTGGTGCGCTAATTCCACAGGGGATGTCTTCTGCTCTCTCATCCCCACCTCTTACACTGATTTTGGATATGTCTGTAGGGTTTGCTGAGCCAGCTGTTCTCACCGGAGCCACCACCCATGTTGTCTCCAGTGTCACTGGGGATGCTTTTTCAGACAGGGCAGCCCAGGTGGTTTTGGGGGCCAAGACGAGCAGGAAGGGAGATCGGCTCCTGCCCAAGAGTCACTGAGATGTGTGCTGGAGTTTGGGGCTGGGGCTGGGACCAGGAGTGGTTTGCTCCAATTGCTGACGTGACTTCCAGGCTCTGTATCTTTTCTGCAACTGATTGGTTAAGTGAGAGTCACCAAGGACAACAAACATCCCATAGAAAGGAAAGAGAAGTAATTTATTATTCCTTGGAATATTGTTGTCACATCTTGTCATATTGTTTGAGCCTTCCAGGCTGAAGAGCCCTAACTTGCTCTGTCAATCCTCATCTGGACGGGGTTGCAGAGGACATTTCTGCAGCAGTGCCATGCCAGGGGCAAGCCAAGGATTTGTTAAATAGGGTTTTGTGTCTTATTATTCATTTCTTCCATAATAGTTTCCAACACCTGGTACCTTCTGGCTCCCACCAAGCACTGAGCTGGTGCTGCCATGGAGTGATTGACTCTCATTTAAAATTTGCTCCAGTGTCAAAAGGAACAGCTCTGAGACTGACATTTTGGGGGGCGGGGGAATAGGGTTCACTTCACATTTATGGTATAATATACATATATGTATATGTCTTATTATATATATTTCTGTTGCATTTTACTGCCATAGGGACCTTCTGCGAATGCTCGCAATCTGCTCTCTGTGTCACACACACTCCCTCCTGTCCCTTTCTTCATTGCATTTATGGATGTGTAGAATCACAGAATCTTTAAGGTTGGCAAAGACCTCCAAGATCATTGAGTCCAACCTTTGACCCATCACCACCATGTCAACTAAACCAGTGCACTCAGTGCCACGGCCAGTCCTTCCTTGGACACCTCCAGGGATGGGGATTCCACCACCTCCCTGGGTAGCCCCTTCCAATGCTTGGCCACCCTTTCCAGGAAGAAATTCTTCCTGATGTCCAACCAGAGCCTCCCCTGGCACAGCTTGAGGCCGTTCCCTCTTCTCCTCTTGCTGGTTGCCTGGGTGAAAAAGCCGACCCCTACCCGGCTCTCCCCTCTTGTCAGGGAGTTGTGGAGAGTGAGAAGGTCCCCCTGACCCTCCTTTTCTCCAGGCTGAGCCCCCCCCCAGCTCCCTCACCTGCTCCTCATGTGACTGACAAGGAGCACCAGTGCCAGCACAAGCTGGAGACCAGGCAGGAGCAAAGAGGCTCATCCTGGTGTTCCCTGCTCAGGAATGGTGTGCTGGGAGAGCTGAAGAACGAGCCACATGGCACTGGTGATCCCCCCCAAAGCCTGTATTCCTATAAATGGGAACACTGGGACATGAAGGACTTTTCCAGCCAGCATTTTGTTGGTGAGGTTCGCTGACCTCAGCAGCCTGTGCTGTAACTCTTGCTCCCCTGTCTGGTCTCTTGAAGAGTGGAAACATCTGGTTCCATCTTGTTTTTTCCAGAGCCAAAGTGTCGTTTCCTTCTTTCAGGGCACTTCACTCCTGGCAGACAGCGAGAGAGTCCATCAAGGGAAGGAAGGAACGACCTATTTCCTAGTGGTGGACCACGCTGCCCCAGAGGATGGGGGTGTTTACACCTGTGTCGCTAAAAACGCAGGAGGGGAAGTTTTGTGCAAAGCAGAGCTCGTTGTCCGTGAAGGTAACACCCCTCTCTGAGCTGCAGGAGTTGCTTCCATGGCCACAACACGTCATCTGTTGCTGTCGTGGGCTGGTGCCTCCGTGGTGCCAGCCCTATGTTCTTGTCTAGCATTTGTATAAAGCCAGTGGGGCAGGATTCAGTATAAAAGCAAATCACTGGAATGGTTTGGGTTGGAGGGGACCTTAAAGACCATCTCATTGCACCCCCCTGCCAGGGGCAGGGCCACCTTCCACTAGACCAGGTTGCTCCAAGCCCCGTCCAACCTGGCCTGGAACATCCCCAGGCCAAAAAGTGTCTCACCAGTTGTTTTTTATAGAATCCCAGAATGGTTTGGGTTGGAAGGGACCTTAAAGAGCATCCAGTCCCACCCCCTGCCATGGGCAGGGACCCCTTCCACCAGCCCATGTTGCTCTGAGTCCTGTCCAACCCGGGCTTGGACACTTCCAGAGATGGAGCAGCCACAGCTTCTCTGGACAACCCCAAAGCTCATATTAACAGGTTCTCTTATCAAGCAGCTCCACTTAATTCTCTGCAGGAGTTTAGAGTATTTTTTCCTGCCTTGAATTGTCCTGTAATAACTTTGCACGCTCTCAGCAAAGCATTGCTGTCCGAATATTAACCTTTACATTTCCCTTCATCTCCAAAGCTAAGAAGGACCAAGAAGGAAAGAAAGTGGCCACCAGGAGAAAGCTCCATTCCCATTACGAGGTGAAGCAGGAGATTGGGAGGTAAATGAACTTTCCAGCTGCGGAGCATCACTGCCAGGGAATCTCTGAGTGCCCACCTGAGCTGCTGGGGCAGAGAGGGGGGATCAGCCGTGGGGAAGTGGGAGGCCACCCCATTGCAGCTGTGCTGGGAATGCTTTCCTGAGGTTTCTGACAGAGGGATGGGAGAGTCCATAAAGCTGCATCACCTGGAAGGGCTTTTCCCGTGATGGGAACACGTTGCTTCCCTTTGGAGACGGCCAGGAGAGGGCAACAGCACCTCACATCCAGGAAAAGGAGCTTTTGATGCTGGAGAATTGAGGCACTGAGCAGTGGGGAGCTGGCAAAGGCCGGGCTGGGGGAAACTCTCTGCCTGCTGCTCTTTGAAGCAGGGCTTGCGCTTCCATCCCTGCGCAGGGGCTGCTTCAGCTTCGTGAAGCGCGTGGTGCACAAAGGGAACAGAGTGTCCTGCGCTGCCAAATTCATCCCCCTGCGGAGCAAAACCAGGGCTCGGGCGCACCAGGAGAGGGACATCCTGGCCTCTCTGTCCCACGACAGAATCACCAGGCTCCTGGACGAGTTCGAGACAAGGAAAACGCTGATTTTGATCCTGGAGTTGTATCCTTTTCGGCGCATCTTGGGTGGGAAGTGCTGGGTAGAGCTCAGGGATTAAAGAACTCGGAAAATAACCCTTTTTAGGCTGTGCTCGAGGCAAAAGGACACGCAACCCCTTCTCTGCACTGCAGGATGGCACGGCCCCGTGAGAGCTTCGCTCAAGTCCTGTGCTTGGGGAGAATCCTACTGGGAATATCCAAGTGCGAACGAATTGTTAAGCATCCAAATTCTATCCTGGAACGTCGGGAGTTTGTTTCCAGGAGACCCAGTGTGGGTGAACACGAGGAAAAGGCAGTCAACAGGGAGGTTTTTTAGCAGAGCAAAACGTACCAACCTGTAGATGTGAGCTCCTGCAGGGGTTTGGAGCAGCCCAATCCTGCCAGAAGGGCACTGCAATGGGGACTGTGATGGACATCCCGTTGCCTGGGATCACCTGGGGAGCTCTGCTGGGAGCTGGAAGGAGGTGGTTGCTCATTATAAATAAGCTTTTACCCTTAATGCCACTGTCAGATGCTCCAGTGAAGAGCTCCTGGACCGTTTGTTCAAGAAGAGTGTGGTCACCGAAGCTGAGGTAATTCCTCTTTGTCGCTTGAAAGGCCAGAGTTGGTTCCACCTGCATTTTTTCTTTACGGAACATGAGGAATGTCTTTGAACCAGTGGGAAACTGTCAGGACAGAAGCAGCCTTTAAAATGTGTTCCCATCAGCGGAGTTTCTTTGGGGAACAATTAGAAATGGACAGTGGGTTTTACCACTGGTATTGCATTCAGCCTAAAAAATATGGTATTTACTCTATTATTATAATTTCTTTGCCATCTTTCACCTGGATCCCCCTGGATCTTGCTTAATACACCTTTGTTCCCTTGTAACTGTATTCACTCCCACTCACTCTCCAGACAAAATTATGGTTTCTACAGGGGTATTTTTTCAGTTCTTTGGTGCTCAAAGCTCAAAATGTTTCACGTCCCCCATCTAGTGGCCACGTGTCCCATATTTGTTGGTAAAATTGATTTTTTTTCTTCGAATACTCAGAGGGAAACAGCACAGAATCACAGATTGGTTTGGGTTGGGATCCTTTAAGGATCAAATGTCAGCTAACACTGCAAAATGCCAAAGGTAAAGGACTTCCAGAGGTGAACCTGGATATAAATCTTCAGTCCTTTCTCTTAGTCAGATTGGATTTGCATATAGTTAATAAATAGGTTTACAACACAATTTTTAAAAGTATTTGTGTTTTAAATGTGTTTGCCAGAGGTGAGTTTGTGTTATGGCAGCTGATAAGGTTCATCAAACTTGAGGGGTTTTGTCCCTTTTTTTTTTTTTTTTTTTTTTTTTTTTTTTCTTTTTTTTTTAGGTTGGGTTTTAA
>VWZG01012699.1:98424-133171 GCA_013396735.1 Grallaria varia | reverse complement strand
TTGTGAGGGTAGGAATTAAAAAAAAAAAAAAAAAAAAAAAAAAGAAGTAAGGATTTTTTCACATACAGAAGGCTCCAGCAGGGCAGAGGGGTCACACAAAAGGCACAGGGTGGTGTTTGGGTCACATCTAATTTCAACTGCAAGACTAATAGAAGAAGTAAATTCTAGTTTTAAAAGTATTTCAGGTTTGAATTCTCCTTCCCTCATATACTAGAAGTGTTGGTGGAATCAGAGACCCTCCTATTTACTATTACTGCTTAATAACTCTCTAATAATTCATTCAATTCTTAGGTCAAATTGTATATCAAGCAAATTTTGGAAGGACTCAAATATCTTCATGACAACAACATCATTCACTTGGACATCAAGGTAACGTGCAGTGACAGGTCTGGCTTTTCACACCCTCCTGTTGGCCAGGGAACGGGTGTTCTCTCTTTGAATTATTCCTCTTAAAAACTGAAAATATTCCCTGCTTTAAAGAAAAATTTATTTCATTTCCTTTAATAGCCACTGAACATCCTCATGGTTTACCCTGAGAGGGAAGACCTGAAGATCTGTGACTTTGGGTTTGCCCAGAGGGTCACCCCCTTGGAGCCTCAGTACAGCAGATACGGCTCGCCGGAGTTTGTGGCCCCAGAAATTGTTGCTCTCTCACCAGTGTCAAAAGCAACTGATATCTGGTAATATCTGCTTGTCTCTCTTCTTCCTAAAAAGCTTTTCCAGGCCCTCCATGGCCTGAATTTCCATTTACTGTTAAAAAGTAAATGGGGCGGTGATAATTATACAGGATACTGAAAGTGAACCCTGAGAATCCCAAAGCCATCGGGGCTCTTTAGGGCTCCTTGTGTCTGTTTTATTTCCCAGCCCTAATTGAACTCTGACAGCTCATTAATGCAAAGGAGCATCTTAGAGGAGATGATCTCTATTAGAGGCAGCAACTGGGGAGAATGATCCTAAAGGGCTTCCCAGAAAAGGCAAACAAACTGAAAAAAAATTAAAAAAAAAGTATTTAGATTCTTTTGCTTTAGCTGTTCTTACAAATTGGAAGATTGTTTGAGAGCAATTTTAAAAGGTATTGAAGGGAAAAATTCCTGGAGGGTGAAAACAGCTTTTGGAATTTATTTTCAGTGGAAAGGTGGGGAGAAGGGAGTGTGCAGTGGCAGGAAGAGGGGCTGTGTGCTTGAGAAAGATGGATAAATACTGACAAACACCTGACATTTGTGTTCCCTTTCCCCTCAGGGCTGTGGGAGTCATCACGTATTTAAGGTAAATAAATCGCCTTTTAAAGACTCATTTAATAATCCTTTGTCCATCAGAGCCCTCCAGTACCCTCAAGTGAGGGATTTGAGTGGAGCATCGAGCCTTCCTACAAAGATAACTTCTTTGGGGGTTTCCACCTTCCCTGTTTGCCCCCGACAGAAGACCCGAGGGCTGCTTTGGGGGTTTCCACCTTCTCTGGTTGCCCCCGACAGAAGACCCAAGGGCTGCTTAGGGGGTTTCCAGCTTCCCTGTTTGCCCCCGACAGAAGACCCGAGGGCTGCTTTGGGGGTTTCCACCTTCTCTGGTTGCCCCCGACAGAAGACCCAAGGGCTGCTCTCCTCGTGGTTCCCACTGGGAGCAGCGGACGAGGTTCAGTCTCCCCCTTCCCTCTTTTAGCCAACACCCCCCCCAGGGCTGTGCAAAATCGACCTCTTAATTCCTTATCCCATTAGTATCCAGAGCAAATAACAATTCAGTCAAGTGCCGTGAAATGCACTTGAGATGATGATGATGATCATGATCATGATGACGATGATGATGATGATGATAGACGATTTGTTTGTGAGCACATTGCAAGTCCCACCCATGGAGAGCCCCAAGTACTTCCAAACCCCAGGAGAAGCGCTTGTGCTCCCGCCTTTTGGAACACAAAGTCTAAACTCTGTGACTCCTTTTCCTTTGCGGCGCTCGCTCAACAAGCCTCACGTGCAAGTCTCCGTTCGCCGGGGAGAACGACAGGCAGACCCTCCTAAACATCCAGAACGGGGAGATCTCGTGGACCGCCTCCGACGTCGTTCACTTGAGTGAGGATGCGAAGGGCTTCATGAAGGGGATCCTGCAGCAGCAGCCCAAGTGAGTGTCCCCCGGGGCCTCCTGCAGAGCTCTCGCTGTCTCAGCAGGCGCTTCAAAAGCAGAAAGCTGATGTTTTGAAGGTGTTTTGCCCTAATTCTTCGTCATCATCCCCCCGTTACCCAAACCAGAGTTTGGGTATTTGCCAAATCGGGGATGTCCTTACTCGCTGCCTCCTGCAGGTGAATGAGTTTCGGGAATGACATGGACAAGTGGGAGGAGGAAGAAGTGGTGTGGAGGGAGTTGTGGGAGAATTAAACAACTGTAACCCATTCATTAAGCCATTTCAAGTACAACAAGGTGGCTTGAAGGCACATTCACGGGTGGTTGTTTTTTCATTTCATTTCTAGTCTTTCTGCCTCCTGCCAAAGTTATTTTCACTCTGGCCACTTCAAGGGGCAAAGTCACTCTTAGGGCTGCTCTGGGCACCCTTGATGGGGTTCCCCAAAGAGTGCCATGGGACTGAAGAAGGAGGATTGTTTCACCTCAAGGGGAAGAAACCCTGGGCTGGAAGCTGCTGTGTGCCTTGTTGGCTCTCAGCTCTAAAGCAGCAGCCTCAGGACACCCACCAAAGTGTGCACAAATGTCCATGTGCGGCAGCACCTTCGGGAAGATCCTGAGGCTGCTGTTGGAAGTGAATTCCCACTAAAACCTTGATCTGTTCTCTTACCAGAGCCAGACCCAGTGCTTTGGACTGTCTGTCCCACAAGTGGTTCATGGTAAGTTTGTCCAGGTCCTTTATTAGTCATTATAATAATGAGTTTGGAAGAACCTTTAAAGCTGCTTGGTATTTGCTGCTTATTTTTTTCCCCATGCTCTCCTACTTTCTGTGCCACAGAAGAGCTCAGGTCTGGCTCCCCGGAAAAGGGTTGACATGCCAACATATCTTTCCTTTCAAAGGATAAAGATTTATTGCTGACACGAGCAGATCCATCACAGAATCATTTAGGTTGGAAAAGCCCTCTCAGGTCATGGGCTCCAACCATTAACCCAGCACTGCCAAGGCCACCACTAAACCACGTCCCCACATGCCACATCTTTTAAATCCCTCCAGGGATGGTGAGTCCAACGTCCTGCCCTGGACAGCCTGTTCCAATCCTTGACAGCCCTTTCCATGAAGAAATTTTCCCTGATACCCAGAGTAAACCTCCCCTGGTGCAACCTGAGGCTGTTTCCTCTTGTCCCATCACACGTTGGTATAGGAAGGAAACTGTGGCTTTGAAGAGCAAAGTTCTGATTTATCCCCTGGTGCAACCTGAGATTAAGGAGAAGGTCTAAAAATTAACAATAAAGTAATTATTTTGTGTCATATTGAACAGGGCTTGCCTTAGACACTGAAAAGCTGATTTTGTCTGGAATTTAAATATGAAGACATTGTAGCATTTAGCTTGTTGGAACTTCCCTAAATTAAACAGTTCTGGACAGAAGGAATCCTAGAAAATTATCAGGAAATTAAGTCAGTTTTTTTTAACCACTGATCTTCCTCTCATTCTACCTGGCAGCACAATGTCCCCCTCGAAGCAGCTCATTTCATTAATACCAAGCAGCTCAAATTCATTGTGGCCCGGAGCAAGTGGCAGGTGAGTTGCCCCTAATCTGTGTTGGTTCTTTTTAGTTGTATCTCTTTCATAATTGCATTTGAATATTTAAAGTCTTTTGGACCCAGCAGAGATTTCTGGGTTGGGCTGTGAATGGGGACCAACCCCGGAGGGTGAGGTTGTTGGGTGTGTCAGGAATTAAATATCAAGACTTTTACTGCCTGGATGTGTCAGGAATTAAATATCAAGACTTCTACTGCCTGGACACCACCTGGTCTCGTGCAGGTGCTTGTAGGACACGAGGCTGTGTCTGTGTTAGGTGCCCTTTGCAAGCAGTGCTGAGTTACGTAGACAGGGCCCCAAAAATGCCTCTTTTCCTGAAATTATCCAAAGTAATGGGACTGATTGCCTTCTGAAGGTGCCAGTTGCTCTTTGCTGGCTGGAAGGGGAGCCCAGCTGCCCAGCTCCAGCTGAGGTGTCTCAGAGCAGAGGAATCCCACCTCCCGCAAATCCCCACATTGCAGGTGACAGATTTAAGGCCATTCACTCCAGCGAGTCTCTCATCTGATGTTTCCCCTTTCCATCTGCTTTGAGCAGCCAGATTGACTTGGGAAAACACAGGCAGGGTCCTCCTTCCCTGTTCACAGCACCAAGTGTGTCCCTAGAAGTCAGTTCAGTTTCACGTCTGGGAGTGAGGGAAGAGGAAGACTTGGGAGAGAGAACGAGGCCTGGGTTGGTGACCTGTGCAAAGGGTGGCAGTGGATAAATGAACTTGTGGAGGAGGTATTTTAGGAGTTCATCTGGTTATGTTTGCTTTCCCGTGCTCCCACCACATTTCCATCTCACTGTGCTGGTTTTGCTTCTCAGAGGTCTCTGATGTGCTACAAATCCATACTGGTAATGAGGTCCATCCCAGAAATCCTTGAAAGGACTCACGACAACACCTCCCTGGCCATCTCCCGACACCTCATTGAGGAAAGCACTTCGTCCAGTACCAGTGGCTCCTCTTCAGACAATGAGAACTCCAATTTCCCCAAGAAGAGGCACTTTGGCTCTACCCCCGAGCTGCACTTGCCTGTGTTTGATGCACCAAGTCGTCAGGAGCCTCCACAACGTTCAAGTGAGCAGAAACACTCCAAAATCTCCATCCCTCCAGTAAAACCCATGAGGAGGAAATATGCTTCCATGAAAGCTGAGGTGGGGGACAAATCGCCTACGGAAAGCAAAGAGCTCGTGGCCAGCATCTTCCAGGAGAAAGAGGAGGGGCTTCATCCCAGTCTTGGAGGCGAGAGAGCAGAGCCAGCCCAAAGGAGCAGTGCTGCTGAACCTTCACCCGGGAGGACTTCCACGGAAAGCGCGTCACACGTGTGTCAGAAAGAAAAACCAGATGGGTCTTTATCTGATAAGGAGAGACTTGAAAAGGCCGGGGATGTGACAGAAAAGCCATCTGCCTGCGTGCCCAGGCAGAGCGTCATTAAAAGCACTTTCTACAGCCAAGCAACGGAGCTCCCTGCAAGGCCACCTTCCTCACCGGGCAGGGAGTTCAGAAGGCACCTGGACAGAGCCAGGAGGACTTTCCGGAAAGCTGGATATTCGAAGGTGCCCCTCAGCGGTCTCCGTGAACCCCTCCTGGAGCAGTTTGAACTGGAAGAGGCGGAGGAAGGGGAGGACCGCAGGGAAAGCCTGTTGGGATCCTTGACCAAGTCGGCGTCATTTGACACTGCCAGGAAACCCCCCCATCCTGCCATTGCCGGTGCCAGCAGGAGCCGCTCCCTGGATGACTACAGGCTGAGAGCCTCGAGGTCACTGAGGGAACAGGATATTTTGGAAGAGGACTGTGACGTGCTGTCACAGGAGAGCTGCCCTGAAGGCAGCGAGCACTGCGACGTTCCTGCGGGGCCCAGCAAGGGATGTTCCATAGACACGTCAAAGCAGGAGGGCGGTGGGAGAGCCAGCAAGGATTGCTCAGGAGAGAAGCCCTCTCCTTCCACACATTGTGAAGGTAGTGGGTGCCCAACTGCTTTTGTACAACAAGTAGGGGGACTTCCAGTGTCACCTCAAAGGAGCGAAAATAGGAAACATTTACTGAAGAAGTCTAAAGCTACTGAGATCGAGGAGGACGCTGAAGATTTGGAAGGCGTTGTGACCACCCAGTGCTGTGATGGAACTGCATCATCAGCTCGAAAACATGAGAGCGTGGAGGGTAAATCTTCCCCTGGCTGTGCCTCTGACACGGCTTTTCAGGAGGGCAAAGGATCCATTCCAAGCCTGAGACGGACAGAGGCCACCCCTGAGTCACCTCCCCCGAGGCAGGGAGGTGTGTGTGAGCCCCAGGACTCTGCTCACAGCACTGGCATCCACCCGGGTCAAAAAGGTGGAGCCCTGTTGACCAAAAGGACAGCCCCGGTTCTACCTTGGAAGGACAAAAGGCAGAGACATGCAGATGGGAAGACTTCTGCTCACGGTGCTGCCGAGTGTGAACTCGTGGAGCAGGAAAGCTCAGAACAAAGAGAAATCGATTCACTTCCAGTGCGTGCAGACAAAAGGCAGGAACCTCCTGGGCAAAGTGTCCCAGCAGCTGCTGTCACACTGGGCAAACGGCCAGGTGGCCTCACAGCTGGTGAAGGTGCTCCCCAGAAGCTGAAGACCCACAAAGAGGGGAGATCTGCCATCCCAGAGGATGGAGGAGCAGGGATCACAGGAGTCACTCCAGCATCAGCCCAGGGTGGTGACAGCCAAGCTCACAAGAGGGCTCCTGTTCATGCAGACACAGTTCCAGCCGTCCTGAAGGGAGGGCACCTCACTGCTCCCAAAGTCCCACCACCAAAACTGGTGCCAGCTCCGGTGCCCGATGGAGCGCAGCAGGCTGGAAGGGAAGGGCGGGCTCACAGCAAGGAGAGGTTGGCTGCTCTGAGAAGGGAAAGCTCTGAGGTTGTTCCCAGCCTGGCCCATGAAGGAGCTGAACCCCAGAAGGTTCCTGAAGGCCATGGCATGGTACCTGCTGTCCCAGAGAGCAGACACGCGGTGGGAACTGTGTCCTCCCAAAGTGCTGTCCTCCCTTCGGTCTGTGAAACACAAGGGCATCCTCATCCAGCCCCTCACAGCGAGGGCAGAGCTGTCTTGCCACCAAGTGGAAGCAGAGCTGATGGACAGTCCAAGGCTGCTCTTTTCCCCAAGGCTGGACATGGGGTGTTGGAGCAGCGCAGGGCTGCCAGCCCCAGGGGTGGGCTTTCTGGTGGTCTAGGGGGTGGGCTTTCGGGTACATTAACTGCTTCACAACCAGAGGTTGCTCCAACTTCGGTCTATGAACCAGAAGATGAGGAGCATCCAAAGGTTTATGGTGAGGACGGAGGTGTTGCCTTGGAAAGTGGAAGATCTGATGCTGGGAAAGCTGTCCCACCATCACTCCGCAGGGATCATGGTCAGGAGCTCTCACGTCAGAAGAAAAGGTCTTCTTTTTACAGCGATGAGGAGTCTGCTGTGCTGGAGGGTTTAGTGGATGAGATGGTTTCCCTCTCTGAAGAAATGAACGTTTGGGCAGAGTCAGTTTCTGGAGACAACGAAAGCAGAAAGTACATCTCTCCTCCCACGGAGATGTTCTGCAAAGGCCCAGGTAGCCAAGCCATGGACACCTCCTTCCCTTCTGTACAACGGGGTGAGAAAGGAGAAGTCTCTGAGCTTGAAGAACCGTATCTCACTGTGAGTGAGGAGTCGGGGGTACTGGAGGGGCAGGGAGCACAGACAGTTCCTCAGGAGTGTGAACACCTGGAGGACTTGGCATTTGAGAGCCCCACGTCCAGCCAAGCCAGCGTCTCCTCAACGGAGAGCTTGGACACCTGGAAAAGACCCAGCCAAGTGCCAGTGAGCAGAGACACTGGGAAACACCCCGAGGTTTCTCTAGTGAAAATCAAAGACCTGTCGGATGAAACCCCCAGTATTGGCAGCGGCCCTCAAAAATTTGACATATCAGAGGTGGAACCTGCCTACTTGAATTTCTCTGACCTGTATGACATCGTCTATTTTCCATTTGAATTCCTGAGCTACAAGAAGCCTTCACCCAAACCGGTTGGTAGGCGGTTTATACCTCTTGGTGAAAGGGCAAGGTCCCCTCCTGCAGGACACCTGCACAAGGATAAAAGGCTGTGCATCAGGGAACAGGCAGAGGACAAGAACAGGAGGAACCGTTTGGAAATAGTGGAGGATTCAAAGGCAACTCAATTCCTTGCCATGGGGAAAGGGGCAGAGAGCCATAAAGAAATGTACAGCTCCCAGAAGGACTCCAGTGGGAAGCAGAAAAGCTCCTTCCACACCAAGGCAGGGCTCTTTAAGCCGTACGCAAGGTCTCACTCAGCCGAGCTGTCGGTGGAGCAGAGCCTGAAGAAGAAAGTCAAAGCTTCTGTTGCCCATATTTCAAGAATCCTAAAAGGGAAGACGTCTCCAGAGCCAGAGGCAGAGGAAGGTAAGGATTTCACTCTGTTCCTTCGTAGATTTCCTGCTGTAACTGGGCTCTGCCAAAGCTGCCTTTTCCTTTTTCCCCAGCATCTCTGAGGCTGTGGTTAGACTGGGCTTGCAAAGCCGTGGCAGGTTGTGAAATGGGCTCCAGCTCCAGCACTCCCTCTCTGTTACTGAGGCAGGAGGCAGCTGGGCTAATCTGCTGATGGAAGGGGCTTGAATTCCCCTCTCTGAGGTGGCCCAAAAGCAGATCAAGGCTGGGTGATGCTTTCCCTGCTGCACTTATCATCTGACCGTGGTAAATCTAAAAAATAAATAAATAAAATAAAGCTAAAGCAACTGGGAGAAGCTGGTAAAGTCATCCTGGCTACTGGACATCAGAATCTGTCCTTTCTTCTCTGCCACTCCCAGATGTTCCTCACCCTTCCAGGGCACTGCTGTGTTTGTGACAGCTGCCACAGCCTTCCCAGCTGACTGAAGGCTGGTTAATAAGGGAACCTGTGAGTGATGAGCTATTTATGCGTGAGCGGCAGAGCTGTCACTGTAAATTGATGCCACGGGGAGAAGGGTGGCCTTGAATGACTTCTCATCCTTTCTTGAAACAGAGTTTGGTGAGCTGGGAAGTGAGGCGGCGGAAAGGGAGCTGTTAATAGGGGCTGAAGGATCCCTGAAGAGGAAATCAGCCCTCCCCTCGTTCAAGCTGCCGAGCCTCGTGCCAAAGGAGAAAGGTATTGCTGTGGCATAAGCCATTGCTTTGGTTTGTCCTGAAGTGTCAGTGATGAAAATCACAGCTCTGTGCAAGCCCGGGTTCTAAGGAAGGAGCTACAATGGTTGTCTTGAGGTGACCTGGACCAACTCATGCAACATCAGCCAGTTTCCTCTGCTTACATCATAACTAGGACCTTGATAACACTGGTCAAGGCATTGTTTGCAAATTGGAGCCATTCTAGGGAGCCACTGCAAAGGGATAAAATCCAGGGGTTAGCCAGAAAGAGAATAAAAAGAGTATCCATGGGTGGGAAGGCAGAGGCAGGGAATTATGGATTCCCATACTGAAGTTCTTCCTGCGTGTGTAGGACATGGAGCTACAGAATGAAAAGTGATGGGGCAGCCCCAAATGGCGCATCAGCAAAGCTGAACTTGCTTTTTCCCCACACAAGTTTCCCCCCTGGCTCTATCAGGAGTGTTTCCCAAGGTCAGGTTAATGTCCCAGTGCTCAGCAGAGCCCAGGGAAGGATGTGTGAAGATGGCAGCTCCTGGAAACAGTGGAGAAAACACCCTGGAGAAACACAGAGGGAAAGCTGAGCTCCCTTCCCCTTTCCCGTGGAGACAGGCACAGATTTGATGCTCTGTGGGGTTTTTCCTCCTCCCGTATCCATCCTTCATCTCTCCTTCCCTCTTCTTATGTTGCCTCGATCATAGAGTCCTTTAGGTTGGCAAAGACCTCTAGGATCATCAAGTCCAACCATTAACCTGACACTACCAAGGCCACCATGAAACCCTGTCCCCAAGTGTCACATCCACACAGGTGTTTTAAAAACCCCCCAGGGACGGGGTCTCCACCATTGCCCTGGGCAGCCTGTTCCAATCCCTGAGAACCCTTTCCATGAAGATCGTTGCCCCAGTATCCAATCTAGCCCTCCCCTGCTGCAACTGGAGGCCATTTCCTCTTGTCCTGTTGGTTCCCCTCATCCTTGGAATACCATCATTTAGTTTTGCCCCCAACATTTATGGCTGGCCAGAGCAGCAGCGCTCTGGCTGTGACATGATCCCTCTCTGTGTCGTCGTAATGGTCAGGATAGGTCAAGAAAGCGACACATCATCTTCAGGAACCAGAAAGCCCTTTATTATATCAGAAACTACGGCTTATATAGACCTCAGTATGGACACATGTCCATGGCCCATTGGCCTCTCTATACATAAGTAATTCTTAATTGGACACACAGGCCGTGCATGTCGGTAAACCTTGACTCAGCACTTTAGAGACCGGATTTCCGTTCTGTGTTACAGTCTCTCCATCCGTGGATATCACCCTGACCATGTGCAGAAGTTCCTTGCACAGTCTAATCACTCCAGAGAGACCCCAGCCCAGCTGGGGCCCCCCCATAACTCTGCTCTGAGCCCTTCTGCTGCCTCAGCTGTACCAGCAGGGCTGGGCAATGCAGATCTTCCCCGTGGACTGTCCAAGATCCATCTGGATGATCACCTATGAGCAGTCACCCTGTGTCCAGGGGATTCTCCAACGGATGCTCAACGGAATGGCAGAGCAGAACCAGAAACGTTCTTGAACTTGCTTAAAAATGCTTTCTGGTGTCCTGCATGCCTTTGTTTTCCACACAGACCTCCTGGCCTCTCCAATAACTGCTTTTCCTCTTCCCTGCAGCCCCGTGGTTCACCGAGGAGCTCACAGACCAGGCTGCTGCCGCGGGACAGTGCGTGACGCTGTCGTGCCGGACGGCAGCCCAGTCCTCCCTGCACGTCAACTGGTTCAGAGGTGACACTGACATCCCTCTAGGGAGTCCCTGACCTCCGGGACAGGGCTGCAGGGAGGGGTTTAGACACCTTTTCAGGGTTGGTTATGTCTCTTCTCTTCTGCTTTTCAGACGGGATCCCTGTCCAGAGCAGCTCCCGGATCCTCATCTCGTCCACACTCAAACACTTCCAGCTCTTAACTATTCTCTCTGTTAGTCCTGAGGACTTTGGGATTTACACCTGTGTGGCCACAAACTCTCTGGGCTCAGCATCCACCTCCTGTGTCATAAGAAAAGCAGGTAAGAGAAGAAGTAGCCATAGAAATATTATAAGTATTATAAATACTTCTGCCCCAAAACGTGACCTGTAAATACCTTTGAGGTGAGATTTCTGCAGGGAGGTGCAGAGGACACTCCCTCCCATGCTGTAGTCCACAGCCACAGCCTTTGCTGTCTGCTAATGTGGAATATTGAAGGTTTCATTCCCTCTTCTGGATCCAGAGCCCTCCAAGAGAAAATCTTAATCTTGAGTTTGAATTAGGGCACAGTTAAATTGCTGTTCCACTAGGTGTGTGTGCATAAATATATATATAACATATGCACGTCTTATGTATTTAAAAATAATACCTGTACTTGAGACATGCTGGGTGTAGAGTTTTCATTCATAGCAGTGCTGCTCTTACCAGTCACTGGGTTTTGTGGCTCCTCTTGGCAGAGGTTCCTCCCAGCCCTCCAGCCCCTGACATCGTGGAAGTCTACAAGGACGGAGTGCAGGTGGTCTGGAAACCTGTGGAAACCAACACCCCTGTCCATTACAGCATCCAGTGCAGGAGTGAAGGTAAAGTGCTGTCCTTGGGTATTATGTTTTTATTCAGAAACATCCTGATTAACTCCCTGATTTGGAGTTAGGAAGGAAATTCACCCAGCCCTCACTGAGGCATCTGAAAGATAAGCGTTGCCGGGCTAAATCAGCTTGGAATGTGTGTCCTCATGCCAAGCCTTTGCTGCAGGGTGAATCAAACTAGGTCATAGAAATGTTATGACCAAAAAGTGAGAAAATGCCTGGTTGGCATCTGCTGCACACAGTAATTACTGCTACACAGTAAGTTGGCGAAGTTACATGTTAATAATGCGCAGTGGAAAACATCATTCTATATCCAGGCTTTCTGTGCAGTCTGCTGAGGAAAAAAAGGTCTGTCAGAAAGGGAATTCATCCTCTGCTAACCAGCCGTGCTTTCTTTTCCCATTGATTATGGAGGAAGCTTTGGGCAAACACCCAGGACAAGATAAACAAAGTTTGGCAAAACTCCACCACCCCTTTGATGTTCTTTTCCAAGGCTCAGTCCAGAGCCTGAGGAAGTCAGTGAACTTTAGAATCATGGAGTAATAAAAAGGTTTGGATTGGAAGGGATCTTAAAGATCATCCAGTGCCACCCCCTGCCATGGGCAGGGACACCTTCCACCAGCCCAGGTTGCTCCAAGCCCCATCCAACCTGGCCTTGGACACTCCCAGGGACCCAGGGGCAGCCACAGCTTCTCTGGGCAACCCGTGGCAGGGCCTGCCCACCCTCCCAGGGAAGGATTTCTTCCTGACATCTGCTCTAAATCTCTCCTCTTACAGTTAAACCCATTGCCCCTTGTCCTGTCACTGTGTGCCCTTGTCAAAAGGGGATATTTTCCTGTTTGGTTACAAAAGCTTTGAATCAACTCCCCAAGCGTGTTCCCCCTCTCCTGGGACTGCTCTGCTGTTGCTGTTATTATGAACGTGATGTCTGATGGCAATTCCTGCTGCAGTCACACAGACACAGCCCTTTGGGTTCAGCTGCTCCGTGTTCCTTCATTTAATTCCCCAAATATACAAACACTCCTTCCTGGATTAGGATAAGCACAGCAGCATCTTTCTGCTGGTCTGAGTCCCTTTTTCTCTTCCTTTTTTGTTATTGCTTTGTGCACAACCATAGGAGACACTTTGGGGAGGATATAAACACAAGTTGTTCCAATTAGGAAGAAAAACAGGAAACAGCATCTACAGTCTTCCATTGCATTCTGTGCGTTTAGCAGGAACATGCAAGGTTCCTAAACACAGGAGGATTAGGATAAACAGGAAAAAATTCCTTGTTTTATCCAGTATTTGACCAACAGGCTTTTACCAGCTGCTCCTGAGACACTTTTCTCTGTTTCCAAGCTGTATCTGCTCCTTCTTACACAAATACCCGCCCACAATTCAAATCAGTACCTTGCAAAATCATCAATATTTCAGGTTTGGAGGGTGAATTACTGCTTATCCAGTAGTTTGAGGCTCTCCAACAGTGTTTATTTGAATGAAAGGATGGCTTTAATGTCAGGGAGTTGCAGGGAGTTGAGTTCAGCCTTGAGCACTGCAGCAAAATACGAGACACAGCATCGTGGGAAATGAGTGGTTATTAAATGTTTGCTGGTGATTTTCTTCTTCACACCTTAGTCCAGAACATGCCAACAATACCAGTTCCCTGAGAAATAATCTGAGTTTAATAAAAACTGTCCCCCTTTCAGACACTGGCTTTGCTAGGAGGGGATAGTGGATAGTTCTGTCCCGGAATCCTCATGGTCTCAACTGGATTCAAGGCAGGGGCAAAAGGAAAAATAAATCAGTGGTTTAGCTGGGGGTCTGTTTGGAGTTCTTGACGTATATTTGCCTTAGAGGTTGGTGCAGGAATTAGATAAACAGAAAGAACACAGGAAAGTTTCTTCTGGAACAACATTGGTACAGCTTGGGCTTGTCAGAAGAATAACACAGGTACAGTGAGTGTCACCAGGCACAAAAGTTGGGTTTTCCTCCATTCCACAAGATTCAGAGAATCACAGAATATTAAGAATTTGGGATGGTCCTTTTTTCTTTATATTCCCCGCACATAAGTAAAGCTGGTGGAAAAGCAACCCCAACAAAACCCCAAATCTCAAAATAAACCAGCCCAGCAAGACCATCATAACCAAGTCCTGATGTCTTTTCTCTTTCCTTGCTTAAGATGGGGAGTGGACAACTCTTGCTGCTGACCTCGCTGACTGCTGCTTCTATGCCAAAAATCTCCCCAAGGGGTTTACCTACCACTTCAGGATTGCCTGTGCCAGCAAGGCAGGAACGGGCCCCTACAGCGACCCCTCTGCCAGCGTGAGAATCACTGGGAAGGATCACAGGGGTAAGACCAAATCCCAAGAAAACATCGGGATCTCCCCGCATCAAACCCACTGAGCCCTTTTAAATGTGGGCCCAAAAGTCAAGAGAAGGGATTCAACACAAATTCCACTTGGCTCAGGGTGGTTTAGGGCTTTTGCACCTGAAATTGCATTATTTTCTAATTCTGGACACAGGGAAATATGTATAAATATATTAGGACACCCAGTAAGATAATAACATTATGTAAATAGAAAAAGTATCTGAATATATCTATCTATCTATATAATTTAATAATAAAATAAAAACCTGGGAACTGTAGACTACCTGTTGAAGAAACATTCAGTTTTGATTAGAGATCACGAAAAAATGGGTCTTGAACAATAAATGTGTTACTGGAGCCTTTTATCTATTGATATAGATCTGCCACTGGTGAAAACCCTGGACCTGCTCTATGTTGTGGACCAAATCCTAAATTCAGTAGTTAATTTCTCTGTTTGGGTGTTTTCCATTGGGAATTATTGTCCTGCGGTGAATTTTCCAGCTGTGTTTTGTCTCTGAAGTAAAGAAAGCCAAATTTGCTATTTTTTCACTCGTTTGACTACTTTGCACAACTCACATGTTTTTAAAATTAAGGAATCCGTAACCCCACAACAAACATATCCTTGTAGCAAAGTATCCTTTCTGCTGAGAAAGAGATGGATGGTCTAGCTGGAATTTCCTCCCAGTGGAGAGGTTCACAGAGATATTTTTAACTCCCCCTAAATCCTCTGCTCTCCCTCGGTCCAGGATTCACTGATGCATCTCAACGTTTGCAGCATTTCCAAGCAGGAAGGGATTTAAAGGGATGCTTTGGTGTTTTAGGGAGCCACACACCAGAACCAGAGCAACAAATTTCAGCCTCTGCCCTGAAACATCCACCCAAAAGCAGTTTGTCATTCCCTGTCAGTGTCTTTACCGTGCCCTGATGACTTGTTATGGCAGAAGAGGAGAACCAAGGGCTGAGATGTTTGATATGTCATAGCACACAACAAACAACCCATCTCCAACTGCCTGCAGTGGCCACACCAGGGAATTTCTGGGTGGAGGGAGCATTCCAATAGCATGGGATACCCCAGCTGGGACACAGGCTGCAGACTCTGCCGTCACCTTTGCTGCTGTCCACAGGTAGCACAGGGTGGCTCAGGGAGGCTCCAGTTTCCACCCAGAGCTGTTTTCCCATGGAATCCCTGTCCCTTTTCCTCTGCAGAGCTTCGTGCTGCAACACAGGACATCCCATCGCCTGCTGCTGAGGATGAGAGTGAAATAATCTCACCATCCGAGCCTTTCCCCACCTACCAGACCTACGCCTTCCAAACAGAGATCAAAAGGTAGAGAACCCAACTGAGCTCTCAGTGATCCAGCGGGAAATCCCACAGGTGATGGAGCACCTCTCCTGTAAGGAAAGGCTGCAAGAATTGGGATGGTTCAGCCTGGAAAAGAGGAGGCTTTGGGGTGACCTAATTGTGGTCCCTGAAAGGAGCCAGCAAGAAAGATGGAGAGGGACTTTGTACAAGAGCATGGAGTGACTGGACAAGGGGGGATGGATTCAGACTCACAGAGAGCAGGGTTAGATTAGATATTGGGAATAAATTCTTGGCTGGGAGGGTGGGCAGGCCCTGGCACAGGTTCCCCAAAGAAACTGTAGCTGCCCCATCTCTGGAAGTGTCCAAGGTCAGGTTGGACGGGGCTTGGAGCCACCTGGGCTAGTGGAAGGTGTCCCTGCCCGTGGCAGGTGGTGGGACTGGATGGGCTTTAAGGTCCCTTCCAACCCAGGCCATTCTGTGATTTTATGATTCTGTGTGGCTGGAGTTTAGAAGAGTCACATTTATGAATGTGCTGCTCACCGAGTGTCAAGGGGGCTGTTGGAAACCCCTCCATAGTGATACACACAAACCTGAGACCATGGGCTGAGTGATCTTCACCTTGGTTTGGCAGGATTTAGGCACAGATATTTTGGGAGAGTGAAGGGGTCTTAGAATCATAGAATGGTTTGGGTTGGAAGGGACCTCTGGAGGTCATCTAGTTCAACCCCTCCACAATGAGCAGGGACATTTTTAACCAGGTCAATTTACTCAGAGCCCCATCCAACCTGACCTTGAACATTTCCAAGGGATGAGGCATCTGGCACCTCTCTGGGTAACCAGTGCCAGTGTTATAGCACCCTCACTATAAAAAAATCCTTCCTTATATCTAAAGGAACCCTCTTAGTTTAAAACCCTCACCCCTTGAGGGGGTAGGGATGTGTCCTACCACAACAGGCGTGCTGGGCAGCAGGGCAGTCACTTGAAATACTGGGAAGGGGAGCCCAGGGCTAACAAAGCTTCCTGTCCCTGCTGCATCAACCTTTGCAGGCACCAGTTTCAGTCAGGGGGTTGGGATCCAACTTTCTCTGCCTTAGGAGAGAGACACTGAATTCTGCTGCCAGCATGGAGTAGTTCTCTTGCTCTCTCTCCTCTCTCTCTCTCTCCAAAGCTCTCACTCCTGTAACTCAAAGTGACTGTACAGTTTAGAGGCACAGGAGGATGTGCAAACTGTGACAATAGATGCAATAACTCCCCATTGGGCGCAGATGAAAAACACAGCATGGGATCCTGGTGGCTTTAAAGAACAGAAGTTCCTGGCTCTTCCAGGAGCAGCAGAGAAGTTTAACGTGCCTTTGTGTTCCTTCGTACCAGGGGGAGATTCAGCATCGTCCGGCAGTGCAGGGAGAAAGTAAGTGGCAAGACTTTGGCTGCTAAAATCATCCCTTACTGGCAAGAGGACAAGCAGACTGTGCTCCTGGAGTACCAAGTACTGAGGAAGCTTCACCACACGAACATAGCCCAGCTGAAGGGAGCCTACGTCAGCCCACGGCACTTGGTGTTGATCCAGGAGATGTGTGTGGGACCAGAGCTGCTCCACTCCTTGGCACTACGGTAGGAACAAGAGGGAAGGGTTTTCCACTCAGGGACCGTGTCAGGAGGAAAACGCCTCTTGCTTTGTCCTGACAAACGGGATCATCCCTCCCCATCAGTTCCAGCGTGCTGCCCTTGAGCGTGGGATTTGTGGAGCATTTGTTCTGCAGTTTCTCAAGAGTTAAAATTTACTGAAGCTCCCTCAGCTGGGATGCTGAAAGCAGTTTGCAGGAGTTGATGTGAAACCCCATCTCCCGTAACACGGAGGTCACTCAGAAACTCATTTCTCCTCCACAAGAAACCCTGTGGTTAAAGGAGAGGCAATGGTGGGCATCAAATGTGCACTTTGATTTCTGCACAACCACTACTTTGTCTACAACCTCCTGAACTCCTTGCATCTGGAAATCTGACTCACAGGATGGATTGGCCTCTCCACATACAACAGATTTACTAAATGAATAGTTGTTTTTTCTTGACTTTCCAGGGCCTGGTAGGATTAGACAGCCAGGGGAGGATGATGGTGGGTATGGAAAGGCATTCTTGGGCATTCAGATAGGACATCTCTCTTTTCTATTCCCTTTCTCCTACCAGGACATCGTACTCAGAAGTGGAGGTCCGAGACTACCTGTGGCAGATCCTCAGTGCCACCGAGTACCTCCATGCCCACAACATCCTGCACCTGGATCTCCGCTCGGAGAACATGATCATCACCGAGCCCAACCTGCTAAAACTCCTGGATTTTGGGAACGCGCAGTTCTACACACAAGACACAGTTATTACCATGGACAAGTGCACAGACTATGTCGAAACCATGGGTGAGTCCAGAGTTCAGTCAGGGCAACCTCGGCTGTGTCTGCAATCTGTGATAAAAAGAGAAGACCCAGAGGTCAGGGCAGCAGCTGGCCCCCAAAAGTGACATCTCCCAGGTGCTGCCCTCCAGTAGCAGTGTGAGTTTGTGGGAGCAGATAGTGGTGACAGCTGTCCCAGTGCAGACCACGGGGACAGAGCAAGAGCTCACAGCCTCGCTGCTCTGGTTGACATCCACGTGTCCAGGGCTCGTGGATCAAGCACTGCTGCCACCTGACCTGAGGTCCTCAAGGTTTCACTGCAATCAGCACCTGCAAAGGTGTCTTACCTGAACTAGCTCCCCATCCTGGGAGCTGCTGCTTCTTCACTCTTGGGAAGGCAGCAAAGTGGAAAAGTACCCTCTGCTTTTGTGCTGTTCTCCGTGCATTGGAGCAGAGCTTGGCTCACACCAGTTTGCTTTTCCAGCTCCAGAACTGCTGACTGAGCAAGGAGCCCTCCCACAGACTGATATCTGGTCCGTTGGAATCACAGCCTTCATCATGTAAGTCACTCTGTCCTTCCCTGCCCTCCCCTGCCCTTTGGGCGGCCACAAAACCACAATTTCAGAGTTGCCTGTCAGGGAAGATGCATTGACTCAGAGTTTAACATCAGTTGTGCCCCTCTCCTTGGGAATGCCATGGAAGGCTGTGGGATGGACAGGGGATGGAGCTGACTGTGGGATGGACAGGAGATGGAGCTGGATGTGGGACGGAGCTGGCTGTGGGATAGACAGGGGATGGATCTGGACGTGGGATGGACAGGAGATGGAGCTGGACATGGGACGGAGCTGGCTGTGGGATAGACAGGGGATGGAGATAGAGCTGGATGTGGGATGGACAGGGGATGGACAGGGATGGTGCTGGCTGTGGGACAGACAGGAGATGGAGCTGGACGTGGGATGGAGCTGGCTGTGGGACGGACAGGAGATGGATCTGGCTGTGGGATGGACAGGGATGGAGCTGGCTGTGGGATGGAGCTGGCTGTGGGATGCTGCAGCATGGGAGGATGCCCAGTCTCCACACAGAGTAAGGAGGCTGTGTCACAACACAGGGAAACTGGTGTTTTTCCCTCAGCCTTGTCTGAAAAGCCCCAGCTTCACCAAAGAAAATTCAAGTGATACCAAGTGGAAAAGCAGCCAAAGATATGAAACCCACAGGGGAACAGCAGTCTTTGAGATTTTTATTTCCTTTATGATGTTTTTGCACATTATCATGGCCCTCCTCTCACAACTGAGTGGGAGTTATTGGGAGAAGGAGCAATGCCCTTATAAGAGTCATAGAATCCCAGAATGGTTTGGGTTAGAAGGAACCTTAAACTCATCTAGTTCCAAATTCCCTGCCATGGGCCACTACACCAGCTTGTTCAAAGCCCCATCCAACCTGGCCTTGGACACTTCCAGGGGTGGGGCAGCCACAGTTCCTCTGCCCAACCTGTGCCAGGGCCTCACCAGCCTTATAATAAAGAGTTTCTTCCTAATATCGAGCCCAAAACTCTTCTCTTTTAGTTTAAAGCTGTTCCCTGTTGTCCTGTCACTCCAGATCCTTGTCCAAAGTCCCTCTCCAGCTCTCTCTAAGCATCTTTAGGCACTGGAAGGGCCTCTAAGAAGCCTTCTCTTCTCCAGGCTGAACACCCCCAGCCCTCCCAGCCTGTCTGCAGAGCAGAGGTGCTCCAGCTCTCTCAGCAGCTTTGTGGCCTCCTCTGGACTCTCTCCAAGTCCACGTCATTACTATGTTGGATGCAGCTCCACGCTGATCAATTCTCTTCTCTCGGCGCAGGTTGAGCGCCAACTACCCCGTGAGCTCCGACGTCCCCTGCGAGTTCCTGAGGACCACCAGGAAGGGCAAAGTGAAGCTGACGCGGTGCTACGCGGGTCTGTCGGGGGGAGCAGTGTCCTTCCTCCAGAGCACTCTGTGTGCCAACCCCTGGTAAGGTGGGGTCTGCTCTCCCAACGGCATGGCCAGAGCAGATCCTGTTGCCCGTCCTTTCTCTCCATTTGCAAGGAGCCCCTTCGCCCAGCGTGGCTCCCTGACTGACCTCCTCGCCTTTGTCCTCTTCCAGGGGAAGACCATCAGCATCCGAGTGCCTTCAGAGCCCGTGGCTCCAGGAGACGGGTTTGGACAACAGGCAGCAGGCACTGGTTACCTTCCCCACCGCCAAGCTGAGGAATTTCCTCACGGACAGGGAGAAGAAAAGGGGCCTGCTGTGCTCCAAGTACGGCCTGATGATTGCACAGTGAAAGGACAGGACGGACGGGAATTGCCCCCCTGTGCCCTCCTGCACTCGGCGTCCGGTGCCAAACCACTCAGCCAAGTCAGTGCCCATCGGCCGAGCCGGGGTCGCTGCCCTCTGTGTCTGTGCTGCTGTGTCCTGCCCACCACGGGCTGCTCCTGCAGAGGCAGGAATTGTGGGGTCACTGTGTCACCGGCCGGCAAAGGCAGCAGCGGCCACGGCCTCGTAACATGCAGACGTTGCCCTTGGCCACCTCGAACCCAGGCTGCTCTTCCCTGGGGAGTGCACAGGCACGTCTATCCAGAGTCATGGCAAAGGCTGCCTGCTTGAATTCTTTCAAAAAACCCTGACATTTCAGGTCCCTCCTTCTCCTCCCAACCCTGCTTTCCTCCACAATGGGTGGTGTTGGCTGTGTCATGGCTTTGTACTGATACCCTCAGTGTTATTTTGAGTTTCTCTACAGTGATTGATGTATCTGTTGGTGCCACTGACTTCCTTCAATTTTCCATACAAGCAGCAGTAAGTGAAGGCTTTCTCAGAGCTGTGTCTGTGTTTAGAGGAAGGAAAACAGTTCCTCATGCATTACAGTTTCATGCTAGAAGTGATCCTGTTAAACCAGGGACGGTCTTTCCCAACGTGTTTAACCTATATTGTTCCAAACCTGAAGGATGCAGAATCGTGACTCCTTCCCTTGCTCAGTGTGCAGAGCAGGAATTGTCACCGGGAATACTCTCCCTGTGCTGTGGAGAGCAGGCACTGACTCAATACATCATAAACCTTTGAATGTTAAAGTAATATTGTCCTCGCTAAGCTCTACAGGGGAGAACACCAAGGGTTTAGGGGCAGACTCCACACTCTGCCCTCTCGGGGGACAGAGGAGTTGCATGACACAGACACTGCAGTGAGAGCTGCCCCCCAGTAAACGTTACAAGTTTATTCCTGGATTCCTTCCAATTTAACTTCTTTTACAAATCCAGTCAGGTTTGTGTTGGCACAGGCTGCTTCTTTACTCCTGCTGTTGGCCTTTGGGATGGAAAGCTCAGTGCCAAGGGAGAACCCTTATCCAAGCATAAAACTTCATTGCAGATTAACCCATTTGGAGCTTTCACGCTCTTCCATATATGACTTTTTGGTTGCTTCTCACAACTGCATGCATTTGAGCATGTCTGAAGTCTTTTGCAGACTCAATACTGTTTGGTTGAATAAACCACTCTGACAAGCAAGTAAAGCCAGATTTTTCTGCTGAATCGTTGTCATGATTTTTATATCCCTTTCCCAAGCCCAGTCCCTCACCCTCGCTCTGACCTGGGGTCCCTACAAATGCCATCAAATATTCACTGTGCATCGGCAGGGAACAAGCTCCATGCAAACCAGCCACACAAAAAAATCCTTTTCCTAGAGCCTTGGAGTGAGGACATCACTTGGCCCGGATGTGATGATGGCTACGTTCCAGGGCATGGTTTGGAGCTTGAATTGACCAGAACACAAGAAGAGCTCCAGCTTAATTCTACGTAGCAGAGCTAAACAATGAGCCCAAGGGTGACAAAAAAGAGGTGAGAACCAACATGAAAGTTGTGAAAAGGTGCTGGGATTGCTAATGGGAATATTAGCTGTCCCTGTCAAGCCTTGTACAGTTACAGGTGATTTTGGTTTTCCTTGGTCCTGCTACAGCTGCTTGATAGTTTCTACCTGAATTTCCACACCACAAGGTCTGGGCCAATACCCAGTTGGGCAAGCCAGGGTAGTTTGTCCTCAATGTGCAGTTGCAACATCACCCTGCCCTTTGCAGAACAAAAGGACCTGCATTTGATGTTTTGACATCTGTGAAAATGTTTGAGTTTCATTCCTTGGTCATATAGAATCTCCAAAGTCCAAGGCTAGTGCCAGTGTTAAAATCAATCCACTGTTCTCCGCACAGGAAAAGGCTGGGATTTACCTTTTCTAAGGGCTGATAATTTCCCCTAATTGCTGAAGAGGAAAAAAGCAAAGCAGAGCTTGTAGGGCAAAGTTTTATGTTGTTTTATTGGTCCAGCAGATAAAACAGATGTCTGAGGGGAATAAGGTGGCAATGACTGTAGCCTGTAAGGGATTGAGGTTTGTTTCTCATGCCCCACTTTGGGTTTTGAGGCACTTCCCATCACCCCATCCCTTTCCTTACAACTTCCTTGGGCCTTTGCAGAGGATGGTGTCTAAACACAGCCTTGGAAAGGTAGGTGACCACCCGTACTCCTAACTCCCATCAGCACATGGAAATGGTACTTTAGCTTATGGGTGATGTTTGCAACGATCCCACTGATGTGGTAAATGAGACCAGTGGCGAGATCTGACCTTTTCTTACACAGGAAATAGGAAGGATCTGTTGGTATGTCCTGGCTCAGCACATCCCACCATTGCTCCCTTTGGGGACCTTATCAGATACAAGAAAGGGACCGCAGGCAAGACAATTTGAAAACTCCAAGGAAATTCTTAGGTCTCTGGAGGGGATATTTGCTGCTCGCTGACCTTTCAGGGGCTCACTACAAGCTGATGCTATCCTGCCAATGGTACTTTACAAATGGAAGTAAATAAGTGTGTCAGTGAGGAGCTGACAACCAAATAAGGCAGTCGCGGTGCTGGCACACGGCAGCTCATCCCCACGCTCCCAAAACACTTATTTTCCAGCTCATCTGGCCTGATCTTTGCTTTACAACTGCCCTCATGTTAGTGCCAGGGGCTGGTACCATGGACACACAGCTCCTTTGACTGGTGGTCTTGAATTTTAGGGCAGGAGTTTAATAAGGCACTAGAACAGATCAGGTGCAGGAAGCGTATGGACCAGTCACCTATTTACACACAAACAGCCCCTTTTATCCCCTTACCTCTCAATTTTCTTCCCCAAATCACCTAAACCCATCCTTTAACCCCCTTTGGTTCCTCCCCAAAGCTATCCTACTATAAATCCTGTGCAATCCCCAAATGCTCTTCCCCTGCACACCACAGGATGCCTCCCCTGCCTTGACAACAATCCCCCTTAGCCCGGAGGGTGATCTGGAGAGCTGTTCTTGATGACACATCTCCATGGGTCTCATGCCATGGGGACCATGGGGCTGATGGCTCTGCTGGGTCAGCCCTGGGAGGGACCTGGACTAAAAAAGTGTTCCTTGGAAGGCCCTGATTTGGGTTCCCACCTGCCAGTGTGGCCCTGAGCTCCTCTGGGCTTTCAGTGGGCTGATGGCCACGGGGATGGGGCTGGGAGTAGCCCCCACAGGGCACATTTTCTATTTTATCACATATCCAAACACCACAATAACCGGAGACACAGAGCAGCGACACACAAGAAGGAGGTAAAAACAAAAGCCATGACAAATGTTAAGCAAACAAAACCATACCAGTGTTGACACTGCATGGAACTGATAACCGTGGGAACAAACAGCACAACTAGGGCTTCCCAAAATATTTTAAAAGCGCGGCCGGTATCTGAACGGAACGTCGCGAACGGGCTGCATCGTCCCGAATCCCCAGCGGCTGATGTCTATTGCTGGGATCTCTTCTTCCTCACTGACCAGCTCCAGGTCGTAGTGGCTCAGCATCAAGAACACAAAGAGTTTCATTTCAGCGCTGGCAAAGAACCGCCCGGGACAGGTGGATACTCCTGCCCCCCAAGGCATGTTGACGTATTTCAGCTTCTTCCCGTTCTTGTAGAAATCTTTCTTGGTGCCATCTGGGTTGACGAAACGGTCGTACTTAAACTTGTGAGGCTCGTCATGAATTTCTGGGTTCATCTGCACGGAGAGGTGCGGGAACAGAGCCACCCTGTCTCCCTTGCGGAGGGTGTACTCCATCCCACTGCTCGTCCTAACGCTGGTGTCCTCCAGGACAGCTCTGATCAGCAACGGGGCTGCCACCAGCCTCAGGGTCTCCTCCAGAGCACTGTCCAGGAGAGGGGTCCCGTTCAACATGTCCCTGGTGATGGTAATTGGTGGGCTCCCTGCCTTCACTTCCTGCCCATTCTCCCTCAAGACTTTATCTACCTCATCTCTCACAGCCTTCATAGCCTCTGGATGTTTCAGCAGGTACAGGAGGAGCCAGAAGGCAGTTGGGCCCGTATTGCCCTGGGATGCCCAGAGCAGCATAAACATGAAACGATCCCGCATGTACTCGGGGACGCCGTGTTCTGCCAGAAGTTGGTCTTGATCACTTATCCACCCACTGATATTGTCCTTCTGCCAGGCGTTCTTCACGGACAGCACACCCCAGAAGAGCCTCTTCAGCCGTTCAGCTTCTCTTTTGTCCTTGGGAGGCAACAGAGCAAAGGCCAGGCGAGGGAAGAGGCGGTCGTACTTCCGAAACTCGTGGAACAGCTGGTTGGAGTGGAAACGATCTTGCTCTTCGGCTTTCTCCTTGTTTCCTGCCCCTCGGTGTGGCTCAGAGCCATACAGAGCTAGGTACCCAGCTCTGAAGACAATGTTGTAGCAGTAGTGGAAGAGGTTCTCCTCCTGCCACACTCGCTTCTCCTCTCCTGAGCTCAGATTGAAAAGCATCAGCTTCTGGAAGTTCTCCATGGTGGTTTGTGTCAGGGCAGTGAGCCCCTCTCCCATCAGATGTTTCGTGCTCGCTGTGTGAACGATATTGTGGTTGGCTTCGATGGGCTTGTAGCCAAAAACCTGCAGGACCAGCTGAATTGCAACAGTCCTGAAGTCCAGTTTGGATCGCGATTCCTTCACGATGGTGCCAAAGCTGAAGGGATCCATCACAAAGGTGAAGTAACGGCCGCCGATCAGCACCGTGAAAACGTCCCCGTGTTTTCTCTGCATCCTTTTTAGAAACTCCGAACTGTCCTTCCTGAAATCCAGCAGGTAGCCCAGCCAGGGAATGGTTCCTTTGTCCAAGGGCGGCTCATCCGGTCTCCGTCTCCGAAACACACCCAGGACGTAGAGCCCACCGAGCAGAGATGTCACCAAGGTACAGAGGAGAACCACCCAGAGCCCCATGAGAGCTCCGTGCCCGTCCAGGAGCTGGGACTGGCAATAGGCTGGAGCAGGAATGTGCTCTCTCTTCCCAGCCAGCAGCTGATATGCAGGCGCACAGCTGACAACCTCTGTCCCCATTGGCAGCAAGTGTTTGCCTTGACCCTGGCGTGGACCTCTCCCTCCATGGACAAGGATTTCCGAGGTGAAGGGCGTGTTGTGATCTCACTGGAGTACCAATGCTGTGTGAGCGGGAAGGGTTTTGAGCCGTGCTCTGCAGCACCTTAAACAAATTCCCTTTTCTAGGGGCACGAAGCCCAGTTTGGGGGGAAAAAAAACCCCAAAAAACAGTTCAGAAGATTCCACTCCATAATTTCTGCCTTTAAGACCAAGCTATGGACACGCACTGCAGGCTGGAAAAATGAAACAAAGAGGGGATGTTGGAAATGCTACTGGAAACGAGCTCAGGAAGTGGGTTACAGCTGAGCCAATTTGGCCTCCCAAGCCATGAGAAGGAAGGGTCTCCAACACTTTGGTGTTCTCCACGGCACAGTGCCCTAGAAGATTTCCCCACGGCTGCCACCCTGATCTACACACAGTCTCCACAACCTCTGTCCCAGGCGCTGGTGCCTGGCCCTTGCAGCACCCTCGCACTGGACAGAGAGTGACATTATCCCCTTGCTATTTCCCTCACCTTTGCCCTTCCCCTGAGAATCCCCTCATAACTTTTCCACAGTCCCAGGAGTTCTGGGATCACAATCTTCATCCTTTTTTCTTCCCAGCTGCTGTCTCTTTCCACATTCCCTCCAGTGACCTGACCTGTGGAGTGAAGGCCACATCACAGCATCAGTTAAATACATATTCTGGCTTTGGGGTTTTTTTTAAGGAAAGCTCCCAGCCTTTCCATTTTGGAAACAAACTGTAGCAATCTTGGGAAGAAAAATAACAGCAGTGAAAACAAAGCCATCTTTCTAGATCAACTCAAAGCCCTTCTTGGTCTTGTAACCTTATCTGGCAATAAAATTAGGGTGATGAGTGTTTTCTTTTAAATAACTCAGGGTTTTTTGTACAGTTCCAGGCAAGTCCCATGCTTAATAGGTTTCCAGGCCGGAAAGGGACCATTTAAAGTTCAGGAGCATTTGGGGTGACTAATACATTAAATAAAAGTCAGCAAACTCATAACCTTGAGCTTTAAAGATACATTGGTTAATAAAGATTGGCCAACAGCTCTCTGTGTTCTTCTGTTCAGAACATGATCTCATTCTGTGGTGTTGCAAAGCCAATATTTATGTTACAGTATCCACGGACCTTTTTTATCTTGTCAGGGCAGCTCTTTGGAAGGCAAATACAGCATCTCTGCACAGCACCTTTGGAGGACAGCGCCTCTGCCACTGCTCTGCTGAGCCCACTTGTTTTCTCTTTCTCACTGGCCGTTGCTGGTTTCAACTTTGTTCTCATCAAATAGGTCTCAGCTCAGCTGATGACAGAACTGAACTCTAACCAAGGATGGGTCTCTTGGAAAGACAGAGTTTCCTGCTCGGCAGAGCCGGCTGTGGCACAGCTCATCTGATTCCAAAAAACCTCGGCATGATAGAAACTGATAAGAGAATTTTGTATCTTTTAGCAGCAAGGTATTTATTGACAGCGCTGGAGGCAAAGCCAGTTCGCACTGGACAAACTTGCCTAATGGCATCAGTGAAAGCAAAGTGATTTATACAGTCTACATCCATGATTACATCATCTTGACATGCATATTCACATGATTACAACATCTAATAATCATATTCATAACAGGCGGAGTTAAGGCGGGGCCTGGGGCAGCATCTTCTCTCATCATCTTTTGGCAAGTCATTTTGGTGCTACAACCGGTGGGAGGTCCGGCCATCGGCCTCATCTCAAGGGTCTTTGGCCCTTCTTCTTCACCATGACCCTTCTGCTTTCCACTGTTAGTGACCTGCTAACTGAAGCTTGCAAAACCCCTTGGCTCTAGGCCCTTTTTGCCTTTTTAAGCCTTAGTCTCATTTCACATCAGAACACAGGGAACTGTCACTGCTCAGACAGCTCAGCCTAAAGGTGCCCAACCCCTGGTGTTGTCTCTCCTGGTAGACAAAGAGATTGTCCCAGTTGAACCATCTGGCTCTTGCCACCTACCTGGCAGATGGAAAGAGCCACCCCCCAGCTGGGCTTCTGGCCTGATGGATGAGTGTGGCAAATCTGTTCCTGGGTCTCTGGCCTGATGGACGAGTGTGTAAAAGTTATTCCATAGGTTACCCCACGAACTGGAGGGATAATGGGATCGCTCTCCTCCATCAGACCTTTTGGAATCTATAGAAGAGAATTTCTGCAGGTTTCACAGAATCACAGAATATGCTGAGCAGGAAGGGACCCACAGGACTATCAAGTCCAACCCTTATCCCTGCACAGGACCATCCCCAAGAAACCCACCCTGTGCCCCAGAGGATCATCCAAACACTCCTGGAGCTCTGGCAGCCTCGGGGCCGTGCCCACTGCCCTGGGGAGCCTGGTCAGTGCCCACCACCCTCTGGGGGAAGGATTTCTTTCTAATATCCACCTAACCCTGCCCTGACACAACTCCAGACCATTCCCTGGGCGCTGTCCCTGGTCCCCCCCGAGCAGAGATCAGTGCCTGCCCCTCTTGAGGAAGCTGGAGCTGCAATGACATCTCCCCTCGGTCTCCTCCAGTTGAACACACCAAGTGCCCTCAGTGTCCTCAAACACTTCCCCTCGAGGCCCTTTCCCACCTTCATTGCCCTCCTTTGGACACTCTCCAGTGGCTTCAGATCTTCCTTCAACTGAGGTGCCCCAAACTGCCCCACTCTTGCAGGTGAGGCCACCCCAGTGCAGAGCAGAGTGGGACAATCCCCTCCCTCACCCAGTGATGCTTTGCCTGATGCCCCCCAGGGACAGGGATGTCCCTCCTGGCTCCAGGACACTGCTGACTCGTGGCCAACTGGCCACCGACCAGGACCCCCAGGGCCCTTTCCCAGCACTGCTTTCCAGCATCTCAATCCCAATCTGTCCATACATCCAGGGTTGCCTCATCCCAGGTGTGAAATCCAGCACTTTCCCTGTTAAGACTCCCTATGGTTGGTGATTCCCAGCCCTCTGATTTGCCAAGGTCTCCCTGCAGGGACCTCCTGCCTTCAAGGGAATCAACAGCTCCTCCCAGTTTTGTATGGACAGAAACAGATCCCGCACATCCTCTTCCAATCCCAACATGGAAAATCCCCGTCTCGAGGCTGGCGCTAGGATGAACTATCTGGTTAGGAAGTGTTGTGGGCTCACACCAACTCCATCCCACAGCCAGGACCAGTAATACAGAGGGCACACACACATACTGTAAATAATGTAAATATTTATGATAAATTTGTGATACTCAACATTTCTATCTCAGCCACGTATCTGCTGCACGATGGGGTTGTCTCTGAGGGCTGGATGTGAAAGAAATTACTTCTCCTGAAAATGGCCTGAGGGATCTTCCGCAAATATGACCTGAATCGTTTTTTCACAAAGGCATAGAGCAAGGGGTTGAGACAGCAGTGGACAAAGGACAAGCTCTCCGTGACCTGCATGGCATAGTCCAGTTTCCTACTGCTTTCACAGCTGCTGATCACACCAACGTCTTGCAGGGAGTGGAGGATGAGAGCAATGTTGTAGGGGGACCACAGGGCAAAGAAGACACCCACCAGTGTAAAGACTAAGCAGAGTGCTCTCCTGGAGCCAGGCAGCTGCGATGTGCTGAGGACACAGGCGATGCGGGAGTAGCAGAACACCATGAAGAGGAAGGGCAAAAGGAAACCCAGGATGTTTTGAGTGACCCGAAAGACAACTTTCCAAAATAAATGATCCTGGCCATAATCCTGGGTGCACATGATGGCTTTATCGTGGATTTGCCTTGTGCTGGTGAAGAGGCCATCAGGAATGGAGAGAAGTATGGAAAGGATCCACACCACCAGCAAGAAGAGGATGGAATTCCTCCAGGACGTGGAGTTGTGAGCAGAGCAAGCATGAACTATCTGCAGATACATGTCCAGACTCATGCAGCTCACAAAAAAGATGCCACTGTAGAAGTTCAGAGTGTACATGGCATTTAAGACTGGGCACAGTATGTCCCAGGTGATCCTCTGAGAAATGTACAGAGCCCAGAAAGGAAGGGTCAGCAGCAGGAAGAAGTCTGAAACCACCAGGTTCAGCAGAAACACCTCAGTCATCTTCTTCTTCTTCTTGATGTCCATAATGAGGACAATAAACAAGAGGGCATTCCCGGCCATGCCGAGCAGGAAGATCAGGGTGTAAAATGATGGCAGGAACACTCTGCTGAAGGAGAGCACCTCCTCTTTGGTGCAGAGCCCATACTGCCCATAATCCTCCTCGTCCAAGTACTCGTATGAGTATCCACTGGAGCTGGCAGTATCCAGCCAGCTGTCAGCAGTTGTTGTTGGCACTGTTGAGGTGGTGTTTGACAGGTGGCTGCCTAAGAGCAAAAGACAAGGGAAGGGGATCAAAGCGTTCGAATTCACAAGGGAAGCAAATATCACATCACTGAGGGTTCCCCTTTAGTTCAAAAATCATACAATGGTTTGGGTTGGAAGGAATCTTAAAGATAATCTCATTCCAACCCCCTGTCATGGGCAGGGATATTTTCTACTAGACCAGGTTCTTCAGAGCCTCATCCAGCCTGGAGTTGAACATTTCCAGGGATGGGGCATCAACAGTTTCTCTGGGAGATCTGTTCCCATCCCTCACCACCCTCACAGCAAAGAACTTCCTCCCCGTGTCTAATCCAAACCTACCCTTTTCCTGTTTGAATCCATTCCCCCTTGTCCTGTCACTCCATGCTCTTGTAAAAGGTCTCTCTTCATCTTTCTTTTAAGGCTCTCTTCAGGTACTGGAAGTTCATAGGTTAAAATTTCTGCAATTCTCTGGTAAGTATTTTGTGTCCTGCACTCCTTGGCCTTTGCCTAAGCATGAGGACAGCTGTCCACACATATAAAAAAACTCCAAAAATTAATTCTGCCATCCCTACTCCAGCTTAACAGAACTTGAAAGTAAATGATCACAGACTCCTCTGACACAACTCACTACTTCCTCCTGATACCACCACATGCTTTTGAGGAAGTTTCTGCTCCCAGTTACGGGAAATCCAGCACCATGCCTCACTGGGAGCTGCTTATGGTCACCTGGGGCACTACTGAGAAAGCAGCATCTGAAGTCCTGGTGAAGCAGAACCTGCCACCGGCACCTTTATGTCAGTGGGGCTGTTCCCAGAGGGCAAATGCTGAACATCTCACTGCTCCTGGCAGGACACCGACCGCTCTCCGTGTCAACTCTAGGACACTAAGACAGATTCTTGTAAAAAGTCTTTATGTATCACAAGTTCATAGAATCCCAGAATGGTGTGTGTTGGGAGGGACCTTAGAGATCATCTCACTCCAACCCCTGGGCAGCAACACCTTTCACTAGAACAGGTTGCTCAAAGACTCATCCAAGGTAAGGATAGGTAGGCACCAGAATCAAGTCCTGAATCAACATCAGAGACAACATTCAACATCCAGCTGGAAAAATGTTGTTGGAACGGATTCTGCATGAGACACGGCATGAGACAAGCCTGCAGCTGGCCACTCACCAGGACTGGCCTCAGTGTTCAGAGAGCCACAGCCCAGATGTCAGGAAATGATGAGTTTAAAAATCAAGGCTTATCTCCAGGCTCTGACAGCAATCCAGGGCTGGCACAGGGGAAAAGCAGTGCAAATGCCCCTTCACTCCTAAACACATTTTTTCAGCCATGAAAAAAAGCTGCCCATCTTTTCCCTGGGGCTCATTTTCCAGCAATCCCAAACGTGCCTGGCTGTGTAGCTCCCTGCCTGCAGTTTTTCCTCAAGGATCTGTTTCTCCAGTTTCCCAAGAGACCTGCAGCCACTGAGTAATGAGAAAATGGAGCTGTTGGTCCCTGGCTGTGCTAGTTATTCCAAGCAGAACATACCCTACGAAGGCTCTGCAACTTCTAGGGATGGTTCCCCCCACCCCAAACACTCTGGGGAAGGGGGGCCCCTCCACCCCACACAGGTTAAGGAAAGCCCCCAAGGCTTGGAGTGGGTTGCTGAGAATGCCTGTGGATGTGCAGCCATAAGGGGTGAAGCTCTGGACATACATACCTGCTGTGGTCCTGTGTCTAAAACTGCTCGAATACTCATTCCAGGAAGTTCCAGGCAGCTGAAAAGAAAACAAAAAGTGATTTGAGCTGGATTGAAGTGTTTTCTTGCTGTTTTACACTTCTTTGCCAAGTGCTGCAAGGCACTCCAGACAGAGCAGTGATGGAGAGCAGGGATCTGCCACAGGAGAGTGTTTGTCTGGGGCTTGTTTGGGAACGAGCTTTTTTAAATTTCTGTATCATATTTTGGAAGAAATTCACCCCCAGCCATATATAGTTGTGGCTGGATGCCTTTGAGAGGAAACCAGAGCTGATCACCACCCTGCTGATCACAGCAACACCCAATGAGACTCGTGAAGTTCTCCCCGCTCGCACCCTCTGTGCCCACATGAGGACAAGCCATTCCCAAAAATTTAGTCTCTTCCAGCCCACGGAGATGCCTTTTCTCCCTCTGCCACGTCCTTCTCCCTCCATATCAGTCTGGCACTGAAATCCACACCCCGAGTGGAGAACTGATGAGCGTGGGCTGAGGTCCGAAATTAATCTCCATGCCAAACTGGCCGCCTTTCAAAAAGAAAAAAGAACCTGGCCAGGTTTCCTGTGCAGCTTTGTCTACAAGGAAGAAGCAGAAAATGCACTTACAGGAGTTTCTTCTCCTGTTCCCATCCCGCTGAAGGCTTGAACCAGGCTTTTAGGAACCTCTTTCACTTGTGTAAGAGCAAGCGGGCAGGAAACAGATCCCGCTGTTGTTTTTGCTTTGCCTGATGTAGAACAAATGACAACGCTGGACAAAAGGTCTCCACCCTGTCCGAGCACATCCCCCTCCACACCCACAAGCAATGCGGTCACCCAGAGTTGGGCACGCTCTGCCGTGGGTGCCACGGGGACCAAGCACCCCTTCCTCAGGAATGCAACCTGCAGGAGTCAGGCACCAGGCTGGGAACAGCAGGAACCTCTGGAATCCAGGAGCCTCTGGAATCCAGGACCCACGGCAGCACAGCGTGAGGATTGCTGGATCCTGTTCACCCCAGCACGCACAGGCGGAAGGGAACACCCACGGAATGGTTTTAAGTGGGTTTTTCTTGGATGTGTCACACAAGCACACAGAGCAGCCACTCGCTTAAAAATAACCAGTTTCTTTTGCCCTTCTTCTCCCTGGTTTTCCATGCATGCTTTCCTCTGTCCACTTTGATTCTTCCATTTTCTCTCCATCCCATCTCCTCCCAAATAAGAACTATCCCTAATTCCTTTTTGCCTGTTGATTCTGGATTTGCTGCATCCCAATCCCAGATCAGGCATCAAGGTCTCTCTTGTCTGTTGTTTTCTAAAAGCTTTCATTAGTGGAAACATCTGGCATTGCCTGACAGACAGGTATTAAGATGATGCCCACCCTGCCCAGCTCCCCCAGGCAGGACTGAACCTGCCTGGTCTCCACACTGAAATGCTGCCAAGGCTGAGATCCTGTTGTAGAAATCTGCGTGTTTTCCAGGAAATCTGAATAATCCATCTGCTCGTTGAATGCTGCAGGATCCTCATCCCCTTCAAGGGCAGAAATGGCCTCTGTCAAAGGTGCAATGAAGTGGTTTCTTGGAGAAGTTTTGGAACATCACTGTTGGTGAGTGCTCATATTCCTGCTTGTTTCCTCACCTCAGCACCAAACAGGGCCATGGGAACATCCCGACCATGCCAAGGCTTTCCCTGTGCCAATCCTGGTGTGTTTTATCCACCCCAAACAAGCCTGGTAAAAAAGGACAGAGCAGCAACGATGGCCACAGCTCTGCATCCAACCCACCTCTTGTTAAGTGGACTCACAGAGAGAAATATGTTATCGTTACCCATTTTCAGGTTTGCCACCAACAGCTGCTGCTGCATTTAAATATACCCTATAATAAATATATATTTACATAGTAAATATATACGTGGAACACACACATTAGCAGAGAGCAAGAGCCACTCAGAGAGCTGAGACACCAGACACACACACAGAGATGCTACAGGTGACAGAGGTTTCATTAGCCTGGCAATGAAAACGAAATAAGTTTTTGTTTTTAATTGAGTTTCTGCCCTGAAGCAAGGAGTTAAATGCGCCTCTGAGAGTCACTGGAGAAAGTGGCCTTCGCTGTAATTTATTACAAGATTTTAACTCAATTTGGGGGCCCATAATTGCATAGATTTTTTTTGTTTCCTTTGACTGCAGAGCCCTAATGGCCTTGGCAATTAAAGTAACCAGATTAGGGGTAATGGGAAGCACCTTTAGAGAGACACAGCAGTAACACATGGTTGTCTGAGCCACTTTGCTTTCATGCTGCCCAAAATGCTGTGTATGGGTGGAGGGGTGACCCTGCAGGAGCAGCAGCTCTGCCTGCCCCTGCCCAGGGATGGGGAGGCACAAACACCGCTGCAAAACTGCATTTACAGAGAAAAGGGCTTTGCTGTTTGGCTCTGATGAGCTGCTCCCAGGTTTAGGGGAGGATTTTGGGTATCTTTGAGATCCCAGTGGATTTTTTCCTCCTGCTCCAAAGTATGGTTTGCTTTGAATCAGGAGCAGTTTCTGGATTAATTTTTGGATTCAAAATCCTCTGCCTGGCACATAATGGGGGTAAAGCAAGCTCAGCTTGAAAAGCTGAAATTTGGGAAAATACAATGAGACTATCAGAAGGAGGGAAAGAGAGGGGTTGTGGCTGCCCCATCCCTGGAAGTGTGCAAGGACAGGTTGGATGGGCTTGGAGCAACCTGGGCTGGGGGAAGGTGTCCCTGCCCATGGCAGGGGATGGCACTGGATGATCTTTAAAGTCCCTTCTAGCTCAAAATATAACCTGGGATTCTGTGAAAACTGGGCTCTGATTTTACCCTTTGCTGAAGAGCTTCTGCCTGATGTCACAGAATCCCAGAGTGGGTTGGTTTGGGAGGGACCGTCAACATCATCCAGTGCCACCTGCTGCCATGGGCAGGGACACCTTCCACCAGCCCAGGTTGCTCCAAGACCTGTCCAATCTGGCCTTGGACACTTCCAGGGGTCCAGGGGCAGCCACAGCTCCTCTGGGAAATCCATCCCAGTCCCTCCCCACCCTCCCAGCCAGGAATCCCTTCCCAACACCCCATCTATCCCTGCCCTCTGTCGGTCTGAACCCATTCCCCGCTGCCCTGTGCCTCTGGGCCCTTGTGAACAGCGTCCCTCCACCCGACCCCATGTCGCGGTGAGGGTTTATGGCCCCGAGAGGGACAGTCTGACGGGGGGGCGCCTGTCAGGCCGCAGCAGCTGGGCGCGGGCTGGTTTCCCCACCCTGCAACCACGGCCCAGCTCCGTTTCGGGGCGACACGCGGCAGGGGATGGCACTTGTCGCGTCATATCGTGTCGTGTCGCGCCGTGTCACCGCCCCTGAGGGCCGGCGCGCGCTCTGCCGCGCCCCCCGCCGGCCACCTTCCCCCAGCCTCGCCCGCGCCGCAATGCGGAGCGCCCCATGCTGACGTCACGTTACGGCGCGCCGCGACCCGCCCCTCGGCCCCGCCAAGGACGCGGATTGGCCGGCGGCGGGCTCGCGGTGCGCTGGGAGTTGTGGTCCCGGCGCGGTGGGCGGGGGCAACCGGGCTATAAGAGGCGGGGGCGGGGCCTGGCGCGGCAGACGCCGGCGGGTACCGGGGAGCTGTGAGTGGTGAGCGCCAGGCCTGGGGGCACAGCGGGGTGAGGGGAGTCGGCGCTGGAGCGAGGAAGTGCCCCCGTATGGGGCGTGGAGGTGCCTGGCACCGCTGTGGGGCAGAGGCCCTGCGTGGGGTGCAGGGACCTGCGGGTGGAGTGGGGAACGGCCGCCGTGTGGGGCCAGGAGAGGCCTGAGACTGGAGTGGGGTAGGGGCCCCGTGTGGGGACTGGAGGGCTGGGGTAGGACAGGGTCCCTGTGT
>VWZG01012699.1:56056-97221 GCA_013396735.1 Grallaria varia | reverse complement strand
GGGTCCCTGTGTGGGGACACGGGGCTGGAGTGGGGCAGGGTGCCTGTGTGGGGATTCGGGGCTGAAGTGGAACAGGTCCCTGTGTGGAGATTTGGGGCTGGAGTGGAACAGGTCCCTGTGTGGGGAACGGGGGCTGGAGTNGAACGGGGGCTGGAGTGGAACAGGTCCCTGTGTGGGGAACGGGGGCTGGAGTGGAACAGGTCCCTGTGTGGGGAATGAGGGCTGGAGTGGAACAGGTTCTTGTCTGGGGATTTGGGGCTGGAGTGGAACAGGTTCTTGTGTGGGGTACAGGGACTGGAGTGGAACAGGTTGCTGTGTGGGAACAGGGGGCTGGAGTGGGGCAGAGGCCCCGAGTGGGGTAAAGGTGAGTGGGGTTGGAGTGAGGAACGATCCCCACGTGGGCTGTGGGGACCCGGGGCTGGAGCCAGGCAGAGGCCTCGTGTGGGGCTGGAGAAGGGAAGGCAGTGTGGCAGTGCTCAGGGCTGCCCCCTTGCTGGAAGGGATTCTGGGACCCGTCACCTTCCCACCCGTGGGTGACACCTGTCACAGAGGGATCCCACCACCTTCCCACCCGTGTGCCTCCCTCCGTGGGGGACGCCTGTCACCCAGGTGCCCTGACCTCCCTCCCTGTTTTATGCAGTTTTCTCTGCCCCGGGCCCACCCGGGTGTGAGCTGAAGGTCGTGGAAACCTCTTGGGGGTGGATGAATTGATTCACTTTCAATATCCTTTTCTTGTTCAGGTCTCACCTCTGGCTCTCCTGAGTGACAGGGTGCTCTTGTTTCCTTCTCTGAATGAGTCAGGCTAAAATTATAACTCACGTTTAGCAAATAAGGGTGGTTTTAGCAGGCACAGAGAGATCAAGTCCTTTGGCCTGACAGAGGAAATGGTTTGAGCTTTCAGTTTAAGAACCAGTCGCTCAGCTCACATCTCACATGGGTGTGCAGGAAATGCTGTGTAACCAGGGAGCGCAGCCACCTTTGAAATGTCTCTTTTGCCTATGGTTACTGGCCCCTGCTTAAATGGAATTCCTGCTGGTTTGTTCCAAGAGTTTGGAGTCCTTCCATGTGCCCCCGAGCTGTGTTTTGCTGTGGAGTGTGTTGGTGGCAAAACTGGAACAATAACAGTGGAGACTTTTCTAGCAGAGGCCTCTGTGGTGTCGCTGGGCAGAAACTGTCGTTCACTGAATGATGCTTTTGCTGAGCACTGAGGAGGGAACAGGTCTTGGTGTAATCCGTGTAATTCCCAACATGAGAAGCTGGGAAGCTTTGGAGGATGGTCTCACTGGTTTGGTGATGGTGGTTCTGTGAGCGGAGCCTTTCTCGGCGCTGTTGCTGCATTTTATTTTCCTGGGGGGCAGGTGAGAAATCACCTGTGCATGATTTCTCCTGCTGATGCGTCCCCACACGAGTCTGCACCCATGGAGGGCTTCCAGACTTACTGCAGCTCCTCAGCCGTGGCTGTTTTACATCCCTGTGTTCTCCACCAGGAATCTGGAATTAGGTTGAAGTGGGACAGGCCCTAGTGACTGAGGAGCTGCCGGGCAGGGCTGACCTTGTGCAGCAGCTCCCACTTCCTACCGGGAGTGCTGTGGTTGCTGTTCTTGGCAAGGGAGAGAGAGGGGAGAGGTGAACCTCGCTGAGGTCAGAGCTCACATAAAGGAACAGCCTGCCAAACCCAAGCGGTGTGGCATGGAATTCCTAAAAGGAAAGGCGGGCAGTGGCCAAAGCTTTCTGTGGCTTCTCGCTGCCTCTGAGCGTGGGGGAGCCACGGGGATCTGTAATGGTGTGAAAATGTGTGGTAGAAATTTGTTGCTTCCCAACTTTTTTTTTTGTTTTTTTTTTTTGTTCTGTCTTGTTTGTACCTCTCCTGGTAAGTAAAAATCCTGCTTCCCAGGGCTTCACTTGAATTAAATCATCTGTCCATAGCTCCTGGGCTTGTATCTTGCTACCTGGATGTTTGTGACTGGGGAAACACACAAAGGATTTTCTTTCCCTAAAAATTCTCTTAATTTGGGGTTTCTGAAACCTGAAGGGAGGCTCTTTGTCTTCACAGCCACCATGTCACCCAGCCAGGATTCCGTTTACCCTGAGTATGAGACTGACACCAGCCAGACCTCGAAGCTGATTAGAAAATTTAAAGAGACACCGTTTGTGCCCGTCGGTGAGTTTAATGCAGAAATGTGTTTGCACAGACCTTTGTCTTCACGGGCAATCAATGTGATGTAAACACCATCACTGTTCACCTTCCTCCTGTGAACAGGAAATGGCTTGGAAATTACTTCCCCATATAGGCTTTTTGGATGGTGACAGCAGTAATCCTTCTGCCTGGAGTGCTATTTGTCTTGCAAAAAAGAGAGAAATTAATGAGCTCTGTTACCATAAATAAAAAACTCAGAGCCTGCAAGTACAATAAAAGCCCTGAAGGATTGTTTAGGTGAGCTCAGAAAACATGTTTTAAGTGATGCTGCCAGTTGGTAAGGAATGTGTTGTGCAGCCGTTCCTTGGAATTATGTGACCACTACAAAGTCACTTTAAAGCTAACAAAGTACAGACTAGAAGGATTTAAATTACAGCCTGTCTGCTAAATATTTCACCCCTCTGCTACCAACCCTTAGTTTAAAATGGATACTTTTAGTCTTTTTTATGTTATTCCAGTTTGAAGAGCTTGTAAAGTTCTCATCCTCTCTGCTGAGACCCCCAAAAGCTTCTGAGGAGAGCAGGGGTCGGTTGTGTTCATCCTGAGGGCTTTCCTTTGACAAGAGACACGTTTTGATTTCCAGTCTCCTTAAATGAAGAGAGCTGGGTCACTTGGGGTGAACTGTTCCAAGCGTTTGCCAGCACGTATCCGTCACTGGTTCCCGTGGTCACAGGACTTTGTCTCCACCTTGTTCCAGTTGTTTGTGAACTCCATGAGTTCGGGTTCCCCGAAACAGATTGGCAGAACTCGCCTTTGACCTGTGTCAGAGCTGGGTTGAACGCCTTAAAACTCTTAATTGGTGTTTAATGAAGGTACCACGTGATTTAAAGGCCTGTTAATTCCCAGTGGAACAAGTAATACTCCAGGCTCAGGGAGACAAACTGCTCGTGTTCCCGTCACTAAAATATACACAGTGCTCAAAACTTGGCAGCCACTTTTGAACTGTGTCTAAATAATCGTCCTAAAAATGGACTAAAATGGATGGAACTGGAAAAGGTTTGTGCATTGCTGCTGTGTTTTCTGTGAGAGCATCAGTGTGCAGTGGTTGGAGCTGGCAAAGCTGGGGCCGTTTGCTCCACTGAAGGACTATCAGTGAACACTGTCCCTGGGAAAGGGACATTGCTGAGTCTCCCTCCTCACAGCTTGGGGACAACAACATGTGACTTGTCCTGTCCCAGTGGCACCTGGCCAAATGTGACAACGCCAAAAATAGCAGCCTCAGCAGGCAGGGGAGTATGTCAGGGAGCTGAGGGTCCAGCAGCAGCTGAGTGGGATTGTTGGATGCAAGCTTCCATCCAGGAAACAGGGTGCAAGGAGCCCTGCTTCTGTCTGAAAAACATCCAAGGAATTCTGACACCTTGACCTGCTCCTTTGACGTTTTAATGCTTGTGGAAATCTCATCTGCTTCCCTGCACTGAACGAGGTGGTGGCACTCAATAAAAACAGGTGGCGGCCCAGGACTGGCCACTACACAAAACCAGATGCAAACATGCTTGTTTTGGGGTGAGAGGGAATGGCCTCAAGTTGTACCAGGGGAGGTTTAGATTGGATATTTGAAAAAATTTCTTCACAAGAAGGGTTGTCAAGCCCTGGCACAGGGTGCCCAGGGCAGTGGTGAAGGGATTTAAAAATTGTGTAGATGTGGCACTTGGGGACATGGTTTAGTGGTGGCCTTGGTAGTGCTGGGGAACAGTTTGACTTGATAATCTTAAAAGGCTCTTTTCCAACCCAAGGGACTCTGATTCCCAGCACATTTTGTTTAGGTGGGTCACCTCACTCCTAGATGCCCTCCCCTCAGCAGGATGCTCTCCTTGCCTTGCAGGGATGGCTGGCTTCGCTGCCGTGGTTGGCTACGGGCTGTACAAGCTGAAGCACAGAGGTGACATGAAAATGTCACTTCACCTGATTCACATGCGTGTGGCAGCCCAGGGCTTCGTCGTGGGAGCGATAACGTGTGGTATGTATGCAATGGCAGCTGTCCTTGGAAGGGGCAAACCATGGAGAGCATCTTGGGTAATAGTGTGTGTGTGTGTGAGACATATCCTTGGGGTGGAAGGATCCAGAACATTCATTTCAGGATGTTTGTGCTTGTTACTGGAGTTTGCTCGGCCTTTCTGGAGTAATCTGATGTTTAAGTACAAGTATTTAATCTGAGAGTAGCAGTTTTGACAAGGTCTGGACATGGGATGTGAGGTTGTGTAGATGTGGAAATTGGAGGCAAACATCTACCTGACATTAATATTTTCCTTTGAAAATATGTTGCTGTTTCTGAAGTCAATGCACTGGGAAATCTACAACTTGGTAGACTATGGTAATACATATTTTATACACATATATATATATTTTTTCAGTACTGGAATAGTCTCTGAATGTACAGGGACATTGTGCCCTTGACTTGTACATCCCAGGTCTCGATCTAAGTATTGCAGCTGTGTATATTGTGTATCCATGAGACACTGCTTCTCCATGCTGTATTCCCAGGAGGGACAACAGGAAAGCTTGACTTTGGCTGCAAAGCAAACTAGAGTTGGATCGGAGTCTGTATTTTGATACACAATACATTTTCATAGCCAGTTTCTCTGTACATGAAGAGTTTTGTGAGGTTCATCACTGCTATTAAAAAATACAGCAGAAGAGGAAGGGGAACATTATTTCTCCTGCTGAGAAGACATTTTTCTGTTCAGATTTTTAACCCCATTATTTCCTATTTCACCCAACTCTCTGACTGTGCTCTCGTTTCTCTCTTGTAGGTGTGCTGTATTCGATGTTTCGGGAACATGTGGTGAAGCCCAAGGAATAATGGAGAGGTGTCTGAAATCTCTGTCCTGGTGGTGGCTTGTGCACTGCAGCTCCAGACCTCTTCTCAAAGGTTTCTCGAGAGAAAAAAAAAATTAATACATGGCATTAGAGAATTGTTCTATTTGTGTATGGTACACTGTGCTAAAGCTGGAAGATTCAATGATTGTGCACTGAGGGAGTGGGTATTTGGATCTGGTTCTCTCTGACTGACACCACCACCATCCCAGTTTTTAGGTGGTATAGTGGGGTGCAATCCCTTTGTTTTACCCTTCAACTCAGTCCTAAAGTTGGTGACTTCTTTGGCTGTTTGTTGCCCAAAACCACTAAGTCTGAACTGGCTTCTGTCAGAGAGTGTCATTTTCTATCCTCTGCCTCCAACTTTGTAATTTAGAAGCTTCCAGTAGCACTGAATGACTTCTAAAATATTAAATGATATATAAAATCTATTTTTTTTTATTTAAGGCATAAGTACTTGGTATGTCGCAGCTATTTAAATGTTATATTTATTCATTGTTAAGGAAGACACGGGCTCCCTATTTTTGCTGTATCAGACCCTGGGATTACTATATTTTGTAACTTTATTTACAGTGTTCTTCTAAATAACATAGAAATGTAACATTTAAAATACACATTGTGAAAACTAAGCCTTGATTTGGTGTCCTAATGCTTTTAGAGTGCTTGACCCAGCCCTTCATTTCTGCAGCATCATTCCCTGTAGAAAATTTTAAAACATTTAAATCCGAAAAGCCCCCTCATCACCTCTGAGGCGTTAAAACAAGTTGCAGAGAAGGGTTTTACACTCAACCCCTTTGTACCTTCAACAGCAGTCACAAAAATAAAAGCCAATTTGTAAAAAGCTCATTTTCTCCTGTTAGCTTACATTCCACGGTGGCAGCGTCAGATGTTACAGGTGTCTCTGTAAAAAAAAAGAATAGCACAAGGTACTTACTGCACCAGCCTGTGACATGTTGGGAGGTTAAATATGAATAAAAGGGAGCGCTGGAGATAACAACTGTTTGCCTATGGATTTGTTTGGGGAGGGGGACGACATTAATCCTGGTGGAGAGGGATGGCTCTAACTTTATAAAAATGAGCTGCTCATCATCATCATGGCTCGGCTTCGCAAATGAAGATTTGGGAAGGGCTCTACCCACGCTTGCTGCAAGCACTGATGGCTAAAGAGGCCGATGCGAGACCGGCAAGTCCGGTTGCAAAAGGCACAGCAGAAAGTCTCCATAGGCAGTGTGGGTGAGGCACGGCTCTTTCTGCATTGTCTTTTCTCCTCCAGACTTGATTCTGCATGTGTTCTCAGAGCTGCTCTACCTCTATAAAAATCACTAGGGAAAGTGCAGTGGGACTGGAAAGAGCATTATAGAATCATAGAATTGACTGGGTTGGAAAAGACCTCAGAGATCATAAAGTCCAACCCTTGGTCCAACTCCAGTCTGTTTCCCAGATCATGGCACTCAGTGCCACCTCCAATCTCAGTTTAAAAACCTCCAGGGACGGTGAATCCTCCACCTCTCCAGGCAGATCACTCCAATGCCTGATTACTGTCTCTGTAAAGAGTTTCTTCCTAATATCCAACTTCAATTTCCCCTGGCAGAGCTGAAGCCCGTGCCCCCTTGTCCTATTGCTGAGTGCCTGGGAGAAGAGACCAACCCCCACCTGGCTAGAACCTCCCTTCAGGGAGTTCTAGAGAGTGAGGAGGTCACCTCTGAGCCTCCTCTTCTCCACACTAAACACCCCCAGCTCCCTCAGCCTCTCCCCACAGCACTTGTGTTCCAGTCCCTTCCCCAGCCTTGCTGCTCTTCTCATTCCCGGCCGGTGCAGTCGCGGTGCCCTTGACGGCTCCCACACGGACGGAGGTGGGAGGCCTCTCGGCGCCGCGCTGACGCCTTTTCCCGTCTCTCCCTCCCTCCTCCGCACCGCGGGGCGGGAGAAGGAGCGACTCCCTTTTGCCGTGACGGTGCGGGGCCGGGACTGGTGCCGGGATGCGATGGGACGGCATGCGATGGGAGGTGGCGCCATCATGGCGGCCGCGCTGAGGGAGGCGCCTTCCCGTTGCCATGGCGACCGCGTGGGGCCTGCACCGGGGCCTGCACCGGGGCCTGCACCGGGGCCTGCACCGGGGCCTGCACCGGGGCCTGCACCGGCCGCGGCACCCGCAGCCGCATCCCCGCGCAAGGCACAGAGCCAGGAGGGCAGGGCCAGAGCCAGGAGGGCTCTCCCCGCATCCTCGGGGCCGGGCAAGGCAGAGTTCGGGTAGGCCGAGGGAGTGCGGGAATAGCGGGCACGGCCTGGGGTGGCGGGGCCAGCCAGGTCACAGGGGGAGGCGGCACGGTGACAGTGGCGATTAGAGGGTGACAATTGCCGTTTATGAACATACACACGAGAAGTTGCACCTCCAAACGAGGGCTGAGCTGCTCAGCGAGGCCACTTCTGAGACATCTCAACCTCACCTGGACGTTCCTGTGTCGCCTGCCCCAGGTGGACCTGGGCTGGGTGACCTCCAGAGGTCCCTTCCAACCCCGACTCCTCCGGGATTGTGAGAGCGGAGGGAAAGCTGCTCCCCACACGGCAGATCCCCCTTATCCGGGTAGGAAAGGTAAAGGTTTGCTCCCACACCACCAGAACAAGAGGACGCAGCCTCAGGTTACACCAGGGTGGGGTTTAAATTGGCCATCAGGGAGTGTTTCTTCACCAGAATTGTTCTGAGGCACTGGAACGGGCTGCCCAGGGAATCACCATCCCTGGAAGTGTTGGGAAAACACGTGGAAGTGGCACTTGGGGACATGGTTTGAAAGTGGTGATGGATTGATGGATTAATGGATCTCAGGTGATCTCAGAGGGCTTTTCCATTGTGTTGTAGCTGCCCCTTGAGTATTGTGCACATTTCTGGCCTACAGAGAATTAATTAATTACAGAGTGCAAGTGGTAAAGAAATTTGTGAGAAAAATTATAAAGATGATTTAAGGTCTAAAATAGCTACTAGGAATTCTAGAATATTTGCAGAACAGAGACAACTGGTCGAAGATGTTCTTGGTTATCTTTCCTATCTATAAACTCAGTGGCTAAATCAAATTTAGTGGGCTTTAATCTAATTATAAAGTTAGTTCCCAACCAAAAGGTTAGTGAAGCGAGAAAGGCTGTCTAAATTTCATATCCAGTGTCCTTAAGTAAATGGACTCCTTATCTCTCCAGGCTTCCTCCAAATCGCAGAACCAACCTTAATCAATTAAAATTGATTTTTCCAGCCTTAATGATTCTGTAATTCTTTGATCCCCCCTACCCAGACAGAGGCACCGGACTCTGCCCTTTGCACTTGTCAGCCCTTAATGGGCCTTTTCCAGCGGATCTCAGCCCAGAAGATACACACAGGCACATGGGGCGTTTTGGCACTTAATCAGTGCATTAATTACTCAGTGCAGGGTGTGCCTTTGGGAGTATTTACAGATTGGTTTTCCCAGACCAAAGGTGTACCGGGGTTTTTTGCTGACAGTAAGCATCAAACAGAAGGAGAAGGGGCTGGAACGCATCAGAAGGGTGATTGTGTTTAGTCATCCTAAGGAAGGCTTTGGGTAGGCATATTATCACTTCAACGTTATCACTCAGTGCTTGGAAATTTGGGGGAAAGGTGTAAGCCACAGTCTTGGTGTCTAGTACCCAAAAGGAGCATTAGAATAAGCACAGGCCTTTCTTCCTCTGCCAGTCCCACATTAACCCAAAAATGGAGGAATTTGTGCCTTTCCTGAACATGGTAAGTCCTTTAGTCAAGGATGTGCTGGATGATTCCAAACAGTCCGTGTTCCTTTTAGCCACGTTGCTGCATTAGTTTGGATTTGACCTCAGCCTGCTCTTCTGTAAAAATGTTTATTTAAACAGATGTGTTTAAGAACATTCTAAAACATTGCCTTTTGAATTCTGAGTGAAAAAGTCCTGACTGTTTAAAAGCAATTTATGGAGAAAGGCACTCGAAGCAAGGCCGTGGGGCTGGAGAGGAAGAGGTGGTGGGAGACTGAGCAGAGGTCAGTGAGCAAAAGCTGCAAAGCAGCTGCCAGAAGGGGATGGTTTTCAAAGCAATGCTGATCTCTGCTCTCTGTCACTTATTTTGTTATACTTTTAGTAAACAATGGAGTCAGACATAAAAGTGAAGGAAGATTTTAAAAGCCAGTTTAAGGCTTATCAGAAGCAACAGCAGAGGCGACTGCAAAATGTGATTGAGAGGAAGAAGGAAAAGCAGAACAGTCAGAAGGATAATGGCAACACAAGGGAGACTTTGAGATCCCCAGATGATCTAAACCTGCTTGAAATAGGACAGCCTGTAAATGAAGATGGCAGCAAAAGGTAAAGGTATAGCAGCAGCATTCCTTCAGGAAATCACAGGAGCATATTTGGCTTATGATCTCTTGAAACTCAGTATTATTAAGTTCACAGAGCACTTTTCTGCCTTCACCTGTTGGGCTTTCATTATCCTGAGAAGACTTTCCCTGTCCCCAGCATGTTTACCCTCAGGTGATTTGCTCTTTATTATGAGTGTTTCACAAATGAAGAGTGCAAGGACAGAGGGGTTTAGGGTGACATGTGACTGAAAATATCCAGTCATTTGGGATCACTGACATCCTCTGCACTGTTTGTTAGTTCCTGCCTAACCTTAAGCAAACAGGTTCCCTACACGAGTCATTTCCAAAGGCGAATATAGGCAAAGCAAGCCAAAGGCCTACAGTGCAGAAAAGTGTTCCCTGGGCTATCTTTGCAATATATCCTGATTTAGTGGATCACAAGATTCCCAGGGCATTGGCCATTCTGATCTCCCTCAATCTTGATTTTTGATTTATTTTTTTTTCTGAGCTGAATACATATTTCAGTTTCCTGGACCAGAGATCTGAAACCCCAGCTCAGATAATTTCTCTTTCAGGATACAGTCAGCCTTTCCTTCTGACCCCTTAACTGACTAGAACAGGTCTGAAGCTGGACACATCCCAAAGATGTCCTTAGTGTTGGCTCTTCAGGGATTTGCTCTGTTAGTGGTGAAGCCAGCTGAAGAAATTCCTGCTTCTGCTCCATGCTGATCCAGCTGTTTGCTCAAAACTGGATTCGCTTTCTAGGGCAAGAGTACTTTTATCTCAAGTCATTTCAGTGATTTAATTTACAGCTTTAGCCCCACAGCCCGTTTTATTGATATCGCAGTGGGGTGATGGACTGTGATACAGGAGCAGGAAAGAACAGCTGGAAGCTCTGCCAAATGCAGCAGATCACAGGTGGAAAACCACAGTTAGGAACATACCTCTGAGACTATTGCCCCTCCCAGAATCCAGCCTGGGGAAGGGCACCTCTCCCAAGGTTTATCCAGCCACTAACTAAGGGTTTTTAATTACTAATCACTGATCTTCCCTCTGGGTTACCCTGCTCAGCTGGTTTCTGGAGGTTGCTTCCTTGAATACCCAAGTGCTGCTGTGATGATGGAGGGAACCCAGGAGTGAACATTTCAGGTGCTTCTGGGAATGTGGTGCTCATGCTGCAAAGGAAATATGAGTAGAAACAGGGAGCTGAGCTTCTAGTAATCAATATTCTCACCGTTATATGATTGTCTTCACACACTGGTTTCTCACCAGAGCTGTCTGATTTGCCAAGTTATGCTTCTGTTCTGACCTCTACCAGCTGTCCTCTTCCCTTCAACGTTTCATTCTGATAACCTCTAGAAGATTATGAAGTTTTTAAAAAGATTTTGGGGAGACTGATTTCCATGGATCAGTGTTTGGTGGAAGAAAGGGGTTTAGGTGGTCCCATAGCACCCCCTGTGCAATGTGCATACTCTGAGGTGCAGAGTACAGGGGAGTCCCAGCAGTTCTCTGCTATTTACAGGTGAGTAGTTGAGGCCTGAGCAATCCCAGAATTATCATTTACCTCTGTTTCAGTGGCACTGACTGTTAAAAGTCCCCATTTGACACAGCAGGTTTATCTATATTGTCCTTTGCTTACATATGTGTGCATTTAGCAGAGGAGTGGTTATGAGTCTATCAAATCCAGCCAGGATTTGCTTCTGGAAGGGATTCATCAGGATGTACTTTGCAGTATTCCCATGGCAACGCGTTAGAAACTTGTTCCAGAGGAGCAGGACTCTGTATGGGCTGCAGTGGCAGTGATTGCAGCATGTCAGTGTTGTTTATAGCAGCACTTGGAAAACATTCCCCTCTCAGGAGTCTCCCTTTCTCTGAGCCTTGGGAGCTCATTTTTCCTTCCTGCCGTCCTACTCCCAAATCTTGTTTAGGGGAGTGTTTTGCTGACATGTCTTCCATTCTGATTTGTTCTCTCTGTCACTTTATCCTCCCTGCTCTGTTTGGTGCATTTAAGTGTATTTAAGTGATTCTCCCCATCACATGGAGAATCTGTAACAAGAGTTGGGAAAGACACAATTTAAGAAAAGTTAAATTCCTTATTCAGGGTAATTTGTTTGTTTTTGCCTAAGCAGGGCACACAAGTTAGGAAATCACCTGAATTCCAGGCAGAGGCCCTGCTCACAAGCTTCTCCTGTCCCTCTTTCCTTGAACTAAGTGAAAAGGGTCACCTTTGGCAGCCTGTTTCTTTTGACTGATTTTCTACAGCTGAGGTGCTTGGGTGGGACATGCTATTGCCTCTGTAACATGTGGGGTCACTCTGGGATGGGCTGGGAAGTTTCTCAGAGGAGGCTTCAGCTTGGTGCAGTTGGCATTTCTGTGCTTTTTCTTATGATTTGGAAGCCAGCTCTGAAGAAGACATCACTGCTCAGGTGTGTAAAGAGCTTATAACTTTCCTTTCATGTTAATCCCCTAACTGTTAAAAGTCTCTTTGTCCCCGTGTCTCTAATTGGACCTGAGTTTTGTTGCTCACTTCTGTTAGTGGTACACGTGGGAATAACTTAGTTGTGCCATTTCCCTGCTCACATTGCTGCCTGCCTTTCTTCTCCTTTGTAAACAGCTGCCTTTGATCTCCCTTTGATTTGCAGCTTTGAAACCGAAGTGCATTTCTTAATTATGGATTGTGAGTCCTCTCCTGAACTGACTGTGCCGTTTGTGGCAGTGCATTAAGGGGTCATCTATTCCAACAAGTGCACGTGGAGGGTGCATTTGAAACCTCTCAAGTCTAGTGGGTGCAAAAATCTTGCTAAAGCTTTGGAATGGACAAGATTGAGGTGATTATTGAGATACCTGACTTGTCTGGCTGTGCCTGTGTCTGGCCTTTATCCAAATCACCTCTCCAGAATGTAGAGGTTCAGGGTTACATTGTAAATAATAAAAATCTAGGTGTCAATTCCTGCAGCTGATTTAATGTCTTGTGATAATCTGAGAAGCTGCAGAGTATTGGGAACTTCCACGTGGGAATCACATTGGGCACAGGAGACCTGCACACTCCAGGAGCAGGTGGGCAGCCCAAATGGCACCTGTGTGGGGGTAACTGAGTTGAGTCCCAAGTTTTCTCAAGGATCCTGTGTCAGGATGCTCAAATAATCGTGAATTCCCACAATGGAATTGAGCCCCTGAGGCTGTAGCTCCTAGATTTTATATTTGGGAGACCCATCATGTGAGGACAGCAAAGAGATTAAAGTTACTGATTCCCTGGATGTCTTAGGGAGATGAAACTCTGGAATGTTGCTAACTGAACTGGAGAACAGGAGAAGAAAGGCTATTTCTTTCCATTCAGAGGGCTTTTTTTTGTATTTCCTGTTTCTAAATGAATTCCAAAAAGCACCATTAACAATACAAACTGATGCCGGTCCATGCTGGTGGGGTTCCAAGAGAATCAGATGAGGACGCTTTTATGAATTGCTCTAAAAGATTCATTGTTAGAGAAAGAAGCCCAGGAGCAGCTTTTGTAGTCGATGCTCTGTTGGATCCTGTTGGCTTTGTTAAGTACAGAAAATAAAGCCTGACTGTCCCACATGCTGGCTGCTGAGCTGCCTGCTTTCCTCTGAAGAGCCAGGTGAGTGAGACTGAGCGAGATGACACTATTTGGGAATCTCAAGAGTGCTGAAAATATACCTGTTCTGTGATGTTTTGCCCCAGACTATACAAGAAAGTGCAGGATTTTTTAAGAAGTTAACTGAATAGTTCAGATCATCAGCTTATGTTCTTACCTAAGTTTTAGGATATTCTGCTTAATTCAGTAAACTCATTCCTTGTAAGCTCAGCTGTCATTTCATTCCTTTTTTTTCCCCTGAAATTATTTGAAGCACATCACGGTGAGATTTGCCATTATGGCTTTTTTTCCCCCAGGTTTCTTGAGGCTGAGAATGAGCAGCTGCAGGATCAGCTTCGAGAGCTCCGAGATGAGAACTGCAGATTATACAAACTGGTGACAGAGAAAGATTTTGAAATAAAGCAACTCCAGAAAAAAGTGCAAGAGGATAGGTTGGCTTTGGCAGGTAAACAGAGTGTCTTTGACTTCTCTCCACTAGTTTGATTGATGCTGATGGCACCAAAATGTCCCTTAAAAGAACTCTTGTGCTCTTTCAGGGTACACAGTGATCTCTGTCCCCCACAGATCTGCAAACTTGTTATTGGCATAAAAAAAAAAAAGATATTTCATAGAAATCGTATTTTGGAAAACTTTCTGTGGGTGTCAGAGAGCTGTGTTGCAGCTTTCTCTGCTATGCAGAGTTAAATTCCTTGTTCAAGCTCCTTTTTTTTTCTTTGCTTGAGGAGGGCACATTGAGGATGCAAAATCCATCTTCTAAAGTGGCTTAGGAGTCCTTGGAAAACTGGGCTGTGCAGGCTGCACCTCCTCCACTGGGTGCCACTGTTGGTCAGGACAGCAGTGATGACCAGGCTGCAATAACCAGAACTACAGAACATTCAATTACATCTTAATTCTTAAAAACTACCTGTAGTTTGTCTGTAGGAGAGATGATGAATTTTCCTGGTCAGGACCAGAAGCCAAATGTGCTGTTGCAGCTTCTCTGGCTGACTGATGTCAACCCCTGCCTTTGTCTTCCCTGTTTGCATTGTGGCAAGAGGCAATTAAAAGCTTTGATTAAGTATGTGCATTGCGTTTGAAGACCATCACATGGAAGCAGCAGCCTGGCTTTGCTAAGTTTAGCAATTAGTTATTGTGATTCTCAGCAGTTTTATCATGAAAACTAAGATAAAAGCAGCTCTTACATGAGAGGGGAAACACAAATCACATGAAGGTGTAAGAACAGTGGAAATGCTTTTGGAAAGAATAAATTGCTTTTAAATGCTTTTAAAGTAAATGCTTTTAAAAGCAATAAATTTATGCTCTCTACAAGGTTTTAAGTAGTGATACTCTGTTCTCAGCAATATTCTGTGCAGCCCCTTTAATGTCCCTGAGAGTTGTGTGGGACTCAGCATTCACTGAAGAGTGATCTCTCTTCCTTCATCTCGCCCCAGTTCTTGAATACCATCTTCACAGATGTCAGCAGAAAAGTCCTGACCTCAGAGCACTGAAGGAGGATGAAGGAGTTAAAAGGAACGGCAGTAGCCAAGTTCAGTCTTCATACAACCCCACCAAGGTTTTGTTCTTGCAGGCCCATACTCAGTGCTGACCTGGAGGTTTCTGTGGATGTTGGGGACAATTACATTGATTTTGCACTTGTGCAAGAGCTTTCCTTCACCTGGATGTTGTTAACAAAAGCCAAGTGACACAACAGCCAGTCCTGGGGTTTGCTTTATTTGGGACACTCATCCAGCCCTCAGCGATGAGGGAACAAATGATGTGTGTGTTTAAAAAAGCAATTGAAGGAGTAACACAGCCAGGCCCCAGGGATAATCACAGGGGACATATAAATAGGCACAATGACATTTCCTGGACTTTACCCAGGACCCAGCTGTAATGTCATGCCTGACCTTTGGGGACAGATATCTAGAAATGTTCACACCTCTGTTCCAGCAGCTCCTGCAGTAGCAAACAACCAGGCAAAGGAGAGTGTTGTCTTTTTCTGTGGTATTCCAAAAAATCCTGTTCATAACCGCCCTTGCCCACAGTGAGCAGGGAACACCTCTAGCCTTTCGAGGTGGTGATGTTGCTACAAGCCCTGTTGTGGCTGTTGCCAAAGTGTGAAATGTCTTTGCTGGCCCTGCCCTGGTGCTGAGTCAAAGGCCCAAGCAATCCTGCTGGAATCACTGATATCTCCTCCCTCCCTTGTTTGTTTAAGTGCCTGGCACAGCTCTGAGAGGAATGGATTGGAAAATAAAAGCACATTGTGCGCTGGGCAGAGAACAAAAGCATCATCTATTCTGAATCTTGCCTGTAAGACACGACCTCTGCTTGTCTGGGTATTTTTCAGGGACTTCTGATTTAGCTGGAGATGTTGCAGCAACTAAAATAGTTGAACTGGCCAAAAAGAATCGTGAGATAACTGCAGAGGCTGAGAGCGAGAGAGCCAAAGTGAAGCAACTGAACCACAAAGTCAAGGAGCTGGAGAGAGAAGTGAGGTGTTTTTCTTGTTCTCTTTTTGCAGCCTAAAACATAGAAATGCAGTCTTTGGGATGGAAAATGGGTCTGACTCATGTTCCCATGTGGAATTTGCTCTTACATCCATGATTACATTGAGTTCTGGCCATTTCTGTCTATGACAGGAGAGAGGGAGGTGTGCCCTCAGCTGTTTGCTCCTCTGGAAGAGGAGCTGGGAAAGGATATCCCTTAATTATAACGACCTAAAGATATATTAAACAGCAGTTAGAAGTGTTCACTTGTATTTGAAGCACAGAGGCTTTTCTGATTATTTTTGTGTGTGTGAGGAGCATCAAATTCCATCCCATTATGTCTTAGGTTCCCACCTCATTAATGCCAGTCAGGAATTAGTACTCTATTCTTCTAAGCTCCGTTCATCCACATAAATAAAGCTGTTTTCTGGCGCAAGGACTTACAGGACTGAGACTTCAACAAACTGTATCATGTAAGACAGCAAATCTTCCCTCAGGCAGATTGGGTTTTCTGGTTTACTATGACTTTTTGATATGTGCTAACCTTTCTCAGGAATCATTTTACTCAGGTGACTCCTGAAATGAAAATGAGGTGTCCTGGTGCCAACGTTTGCTTTGTCCTTTGACTACCACTGCTGTTCCTTACACAGTATTGGCGAATTTTTTGATAATTTTTAATGGTTTTTGTCTGAACTTTGCTTTCTTAGAGGACATTAGTTAAATGGATCAATCATGTTTATCATGCTGACAGATGCATTTTGACTCCATCTTTCACAGTCACTTATCATCATAAGTCATGCATCTATCTGAATTTTACCCCAGTTACCTGAAAGATCAAGAAGTCGTAGATTACATTAAATTTTTGAGAACTCCTGCATAAATCCAGAGTGTTCTGGTCATAGGGGTCTTGTCAAACAGTTGACAGGTTGGCAGAAAAGCATCAGGTGTAGTTTGGGACCTACAACATCATACAAGTAGTAGAGCAAGTCATGAATAATTTAAAGAAAAATCAACTTGGTTCTAATCCCCTTCTGCAGAAGTGTGAGGATCATTATTCAAACTGGCATTTAAAATATTCTCAGGTGTATATAATGTATAAAAAATATGCTCATATTTTGACAAAAAATAAAGGACCACAGATATTTCAGGGAAGGAAATACAGCTCAAAGCAAACAGAAAATTTTCAAGAAACAATAATTACTGATCAAAGCAGAGATGGGCACTTTTTGTATGAATAACTTGTTCCCAGACACCAGGAAAATCAAAATCAAAATTAAACACGGCAACCTGCCTCATCTGAGATGAACCAGAATGTCAACCCCACTGAAACCATGGCCCATGGTCTGTATTTTCTCCATCTGATTTAGGGTGTCTCTGCTCTAAATTAGTGGTCACTGGCTGAGTTTGTGCATTGTCCTTGTTCAGTAGAACTCTATGAAGATGTCAAAGATGGGTAAAATTAAAGCAATATTTGACAGTGGGAGGTATTTATCAAAAGTGTTGGGTGATAGGTAGAGAACACTGTTATTTTACATATTTTGAGCTCTTTGCTTGCATGAAAACCGAAAAATCTGTAAATTGTAAGTGTTTTAACATGATTATGTTCCCCCCAACAGAATGGAAGGTGTGGCCACTGAGCAATCACTTGGCAAGGGGTGGTACATGTAAGCAAAGACTGTGAAGGGATGTTTGCAGAAAACTTCCTTGGAATTTGGGCCAACAGCTGCCAAATCCAGCCGAAATTCCTCATTCCCAGCCCATTGACTATGAGAGTTTAGGAACGATGCCCTAACCCACAAGAAGGGGTGACTTTAGAGCTCTGTGTTTCCCCACATTGCCATATTAGTAAGAAGCTGTTCTTTATTCAGGCAAATAATCAAGATTTTCCTCCCACCTCAAAGAATGAAGTCGCAGCCCCTCAAAGCAACATTTCCTGGCCTTTCCAGCTCCAAATTCCTGCACTCCCATCCAGTTAGAAGTCTTTGCAACCTCAATATAAGGCTTGATTCAGAGCAGAAGGGACTGAATGTCTGTGTGAAGGCAATAGCAGACATTTCTCATTCTTCAAGGGTTGAAAAATGCTACCTTAGACTAGCAACTAAATAAAAAGAGCCTTAACATCATGAAATCTCAGCTGTAGGGCCTCAGGTAGTCACTTCTCCTTTTATATTCCTCTGGTGAGTAGAATATGTGCTTTTTATGACATATCCTGGGCTGGACAGGATTTGCATTGATGAGTATAAACACTAATTTCATGTCCTTACAGTGATAAAATCCCCTAAAAGTCTCCATACTTGAAACCTGATCTCATCTCACCAAGTCAAAGACATTTTCTGAAGTTATTCCACAGTAAAATAACACATGACTCTTTGGGAAGCATTTCGGGAAAAAAAAAATGCTTTCCTACTGATTGTGTTTAAAGACAAGGGAAAATTTTTATAGAGTAAATAAATCTCCATATTTTACTTTTTTACCAATTAATACTCCATGGACGGGTGCTCTTCATTGTCTCCATTGTACAATAACAATGCTTTTTTTTTTGTTTGTCCAGCTACAGGCAGCTGTAGAAAAAATCCATTCCCTTGGGGGTGGTGCTGCAGGAATTAAGGAATCAACTCTGAAGATGCTGGAAGGAAACTTGGTATGGATTTTAACTGAAGAGAGGAAATCAGAAGCTGATACTCAGCTGATACTCAGTTCTCTCTTTCCTCATGACAAGGATGTGTCCCTGTCACCAGTTTTGTAACCGTATTTTGTTTACACCTCCTGAATACCCCAAAAATCAGGGAGGAAATAGGTCTGGAAAACCAGATTCTGATCAGTCTGTGGATGTTAATCCCTTCAGTTCTCCCCTGAGGTTGTGTTCTTACCGAGTACACTCTTCTCTTCAAAGGCTGAAAGTCCAGAGGTGAAAGCATTGCAGGAAAAACTAAACACAGCCAACTTTAAAGCGATGGAATATCGGAACCAGCTCCAGTCCTCCAAACAGGAACTCAGGATCCTCCAAAAGGTACCGTTTCGGGATGCATTAAAATCATCACTTAATTATGTATTTAATATAGGTTTCAGTCCCATGGAAATCAATAGGATTAAAGACCATGTTTGAACTAAAGCACGGGTTTAAACAGTTTGTTGGAGTGACATCCAGAATAACCCTTTCCTCTTTGATTCAGGATGGATTTAAGTGTTACCATGTGCTCTGTTTCCCCTGGTTTCCTAAGTTTGTGTAAGAGACCTGCAATGCAGATCACAGTAGAGGATGTGGTCCTAAAAATAGAACTCTGCTGACCTTTTTATAAATAATTTAAATGCTCTCCATACTAAGTTTAGCTGTGTCGGAATTGTGCAAGGAAGGTTGGCTCAGTGCCTGATGGCAAGGGTGTGAATAAAGACAATATCTCTGCTCTTTTCCTGTTTAGTTATGGTTAAATATCCATCATATCAAAACATAATTGTGTGTATTGAAAACTGTTAGGAATGGTTGTGTTTACTTCTAGAGAGAGCCCCAACGCATCTATTTAAGCCTTACTGTTGGTGTTCATCCCTTTTTCACAGCTTTTAGCCAACGAAATTGGGGAAGATGTGAATATTCAAAGTCTCTTGGCCAACTCTGGCAGCTGGCGCGGACGAGCCCAGCAGATTCTTGTTCTCCAAAACAAGGTGAGTTAAGCCCCTGGATGGTGCCCTGTCAGCTGGAAGCTGGCCTTCTCTTTCGAAGTATGGATATCACCTCAGTTTAAGGTAAAAGGACTGTTAGTTCTTCATTAATTCTCTGAACATCTGTGTGTTGATGGGGGCAGACTGTATTAATTACTCCATTGCAGCCATGCTAGGTTGGGTATTGAAGCTGGGAATCTTTCACATCTCTGTCAAAGGAGGGAGTTCAGTGACCCTGTGGCAGCCTGGTTAAAATCCCAGGGTGTTTTGAAGGTGCCTCTCTCCACTGAGAACAGAAGGAGCCCTGTCGGTGTCTCTGCTCTGACTTAGACACCTTTGTTCAGTTCTTAAAGTCAGGTGGGAAGAATTGAGGCCAGATAAGATTTTCGAGTTGTTCCTCAGGGAACTTCACTAAAATCTTTAACTCCTGAATTTTCTGAAGGGCTGAAATGTCAGCTGGAGTCAGGAAGGCAGCTTTGCATCTAAATAAAACTTCTCTCAGGCAATTTGATACATAATGTTCCTACTTTTCTGCTCTTTAATTATATGCCATCAAACTGTTATTTTTGCACTCTGATTGACTGAAATTATTAACCTCTGCTTTCCCTTGAGCAAATCACATTTCCTTCTGTTATACCCCCTGCCTGGGGTTCATTGAAGGCTGTACATCCTGTTCTCTGCTGTAATGCAGAGATTTTCTGAGCCAGTCTCCTTGGACCCCTTCTGTAGTCGGTGGGGATCTTGTAAATACAGTCACTGGATCAAAAGCGAGGCAGGTCCATCTTATCTTGGATCACATCTCCAGAACTGGCAGAGGGACACTGAGCTGGGAGTGCCCAGTTCCTTCTGCTGACTGTAAGAGGAGTCTGCAGTGAGCGTGTGATGTGACAGGCAGGGCTGATACACACAGCAGCAACTCAGATGCTTTGGAGTATCTGCCTGAGCTCCACATGTGGCTCCAAAGAGGCACAGATCTCCCACGTGTCCCGAGTCAACCAGAGGTCTGGTGTCATATCTCCTTCCTGTGCAGATGCCCTAAAATCTGCATGTTTATTAGCAGCTGGTTTTAAATTTGAAAGGCCAGACAGTGCTCTGTATTAGTTAACCATAATATCCAGAAGAGATATGGGGTTACACTGAGCTGCCTTTGGTTGTTGGACCTCTGTACTCCAGACAAAACTCTGGAGAGTTGCCATTATTGTCCCCCAGGTTCGAGAGCTGGAGAATAAATTGGGGCAAAACAAGACCAGAAGATCACTGATGGAGATTGATGAGGAATTCCTGGCTCTTGATGATCCAAGGAAGTTGTCAGCCCAAGAGAAGCACTTGCTGAAGCTTCGCAGCTTGGAAAAGGAGAAGAAAGAAGGTTTGGAGGTAAAACCTGTGAACTCACAGGGTCCTGTTTGGGTGTGTAGTGGGCAATGATTTGCCTTACAAGGGTGTATGTTACACCCTATCCAGAGACCATCTCACAGACCCACCTGCTCTGCTAGAGGAAGTTCTGCCACACTTCCCAGACCAGCCCTGGTACAGCTGCATCCAAGTCCTGCAGCATCCCTCTCACCCCTTGGCCAGGTGTGCATTCTTCCTGCAGTGTTAAAACCGAACATCCCCCTCACACCTCCTGCATCTGCACGGCTCTGGGCTTCTCCATCTGACCAGAATAAAGTTGAGACTCAACCTGGTCCACTTGGATTCCTGAGCAGACAGACCCTTTTTTGATGCCAGCAAGCAGGCAGTGAGTAGCAGAATTCGTAATTCCTACTTCCATAGGGGTGATACAGTATTCCAGTCCCATTTTTTTAGGTTCTACCAGGTAATGTGTGATTCTTTCTGCTCCCCAAAGCACCTGGTGATGGGTTATAACTGCCATGTCCTGTGGTGTGTTTGCATCACTGCAGAATCTCGCCAGGGAACACAACGCTCTCCAAAAAAGCCACGAGGAATTGAAAATAAAACTTGATGCGACAAAAGCCAGGAACAAAATCCTGTGTGGGGAACTGAAAATCCTGAAGGAGCAGTTTGTAACCTTGCTGGAGAAAGGAAAGCACGATGATGAGCTCATAGATGCCTTGCTGGTACAGTCTGACACTATCTGTTGGTCCCAGCCCCTGCGGATCAGCCCTGTTTCTATAAGTGGGGAAACATGATGTCATTCAATGACACAGACAACCTCAGGGCATACAGGATGACTCCAATTGTGACAGCCAGAGGTTTCCTAGTCAGCTAAAACCCTTCTGCATTGTGAATCAGCTCATGTAAAGGCTGCAAGACAGCACCAGGTGTGACAGTTGCAGTCAAGTGGCTCAAAGCTGCAAGGACTGGAAGGAATGTTTTGCTGAAGGACTGAAATAGGATTATCTAGTAGGGCTTTATTCCTCATCCATGGAGAAGGACTGTATTGCCTATTCTACTTTTGGCCCCATTGGTAGATTATTTTATTTAGAATGCCTGCAGTCTTGCAGGAGTTCCTTTGTTTGTAACACAGCTTTCATTCATTGTGTTACACAGCCCCAAACACCCAAACCTGAACCATGAGTACTAAACCATGTGCATATTCCCTTGCAGCAGCTGGGGCTGAGGGGGTTTGGCCCCTTCAAACCCAGGAGTTTCAGCAGAGGCTCAAGGTGCTGAAAAGGAAATAAATGGCTGCTGTCATGGTCTTGCAGGATCCTTTTGTCCTGCCATGGTTCTAAATAGCCTTTCCTAATTAAAATAGTAAAAATATATAGCTATTAGACAATATGCCACTTCTTAATAGGGTTAGTTTTGTGCTTTCTGATCCAGGTCCTCACCAGTTTGAAAACACTTAGAATTCCTTGCTTCTGTGCATAGGTTTTAGCTAAGACATGCTTACAACTGAGCTGGAATTCACCCCTCTCACACCAGGGCACTGTGAAGAACTTGGGTGCTGAGCAGCAGATTAGAGGAGCCAAATAACAGTTGTCATTTTTGCCAAGTCTGAGTATTCTCCCTAAAATTACTGCAGGGAGATGCAAGTTTGCTTGGGAAGGGATGGTAAATCTGTTTTATCCCTTATATCAAAGGAGCCCTTGACTCGCAGTTTGGTGGCCTGACAGAACAAACTGTCTGACAGGTATTAGATTTGTCAGTGTGAAAGAAAATCTCCAAAACCCACTGGTGAAGCAGCCTGGCCTCGTAGCTGTCACCTCATAGTACCCTCATCCTTTAATGTCACCATCACACGCTCAGATCCTGGTCTAATTTCAGAAAAAGCACATTGAAATCTTGACTTTCATCCAATTTATGAAAAAGTCTCCTTCTTTATCCCAGGCCAGCCTTTCTTGCTCTGTTTTCTGCCACACTGAGTAGCAGAGCTGTTACTGAATCAATGAGCTGCAAATTGAGTCTATCAGTTGCTCAGGTTGACATAACAAGTCGAATTCCTAGAGCAGCACTGGTGACACCAGTGTGCTCCCCACCAAGGGAGGGGTTTGGCAGGGCAGGGGCTTGTCCTACCATTCCTAAATGGAGATTTGTTTGGATGGTGTAAAAAAAAAAAAAATCTCACTCATGGTTTCTATTTTACCAGAGCCAGCAGAAGCAAATGCAGGAAATCTTAAAGGACCTGAGCCAGAAGGAGGATGAGAACAAGGAGTCTTGGAAAATAGGGAAGATCTTGAACAATAAGATTCAGGAACAAAGCTGCCTGATAGAGCAGCTCAGGGAGCTGGTAACTGACCGAGGTGCAAAGGCTCGGATGATGGAAGAGGAGACTGGGCAACTCACACTTCAGGTGGGCAGAACAAATTAGCCAGAGGGACCACCCTTTGTAGTCACTTTAGATCTAGATCCGTGTTGTCTGAGGTGGTTGCTACCTCGAGACAGTAACACTTGTCCTGCTAACAGTCTCTCCTGATGGAATAATAAAGCAGGAATCCTGTTTTGTAATTCCTCATATTCTTTCCTGTTTGAGCATAACTTTTCTTCAAGCTGTTCAAGCAGCAGAAAACCCAGAAATACCAATCCCATCCACATGTGGCCCCATGGCCAGACTCACTTGGCTGACACCAGGGGTTGGGGCTGCAGGGGGGAGTTCTCAGTGTTCAGAATCCTTGGCTGCTGAAAGAGGGGAGCAAACAAATATGTGAAACCAACGTCAGCAGGCTGCTGATCTTACACTCAGGTTTTGCTAAAACTACTTAGGCATCTAGTTCTCAGTGATCTAAAACCCTCCTAGGGTTTTATGGTGAGAATTTATTGTGAATCTCCAAATACCTCAGAAATGGGGGCTGGAACATTGAACCCAGGATAAAACCTGGGCTAGGGATACGAACTGGCTGTGCTGGCTGTGGTGGTGCTGCACTGTGGGTTTTCTAGTGACCCTGATTTCCCAGCAAACTGCAATTTTCACTGACTTTTGCCTTGTTTTCATCCTGCAATGCATAGAAATTAAAGACCTCTGAGGAGGCCCTGTAAATCAAAAGTTCTGGAGTGCTTTTAGCAGTAATTACAAGGTGCTAATCAGGCATTGGATGCAGCTTTTTGCCTTTGAACTGTGGGATTGGTTTTGTAACCTGCTCCAACATTAACAGAAGGAACCTGCCCGTGGAGGGGAGGGCTCGGGAGCTGCTGATCCACCACCTCCTGAGCACTCAGAGGCAGCCCTGGCATCAGGCAGCAGTGAGGTTGGAAGGACTGGATCTGCCCGGTAAGAAGACCCCAAATGTCAATGTTTAAATCTGTGGGGAGTAATTCAGGAGCCTGCTTTTCCCAGCACTTTTATCAAACCACAAGTGCTTTGTGCCAGCAGCTGTGGCAGCCTGTTTACAGTGTATGGGAATCTCTAATCACATTATCTCTTGGACTTTCGTCCTGGAACAGAGAAGGATATACAGACTTGCAGACATTACTAGATTTGGCATGATGGTAGTGCAGCTGATTCTTCAGCTCAGATAATGTTTATGTGGTCAGCTTAAGTGCCTGTGAGTCTTTCCTCTCATGAGAAATGGGGCTTCTAATGGGGAGACTTCTGTGAGCAGGGTAGTGAATTAATACAAAATGCCATTTTAGGTAAGTACTAAATCACTGGTGCATTGTTTAAATCAATAAACACACTTTGAGTAGGATTTACATGCAGCAATGTTGAAAACACACCCCATCAGTTGTTCTTAACGGACACCCTTTTTAAAGCCTCGCTGAGGGCTGTGTAAATTACACTAATCTTAAGGCAGCAATAAATCTGATTTTTGTTTACACTGTGACTCTGGGTCATTCTGGCTGTGTAAAGGGATCATGACACCAGAGCAAGTTATATCCTTTCCTGCTGAAGTGCTGGGCTTGTTGCTAAAGCCTTCATTGTCTGATTGACAGTCAGGATTTGAGACTGGTCTTATGTGGTTGGAGGAAATTTTTTATCAGGTTGCAATTGATTTCATCTGTGTAATTTCCTACCACATTACTTTAGACACTGAATTTGGCTTTACAATTGTCAGCTGTATCCCTGAGTCTAAGTAGAACACTACTAAAATTTAAGGCAAATTCCATTCAGTGTTTTTGCGTTAGAGTTAAAACAACCTTAATTTGAAAATTTCTGCATCTCCATTGTCCCCCTCTGACTGCCTTTATTTTCCCACTTCTAACTCTGCAGAAGTTGTTGTTCTCTCATGGAGCAGACCTATATTTTAACTACTTTTTTTTTTTTTTTAACTTCCTATGTTTGCTGATGGTAAGCAGGAAAACCAGGCTGGGTAATGGCTTTGCAGAAACCACTAAGTGCAATGCATAAATTATTGCCTGTGTACGTGGCTAAAGGCCCTGCCATGAAAAGAGCTGACGTGTCAGGTGGGCAATGAATGATCCTGAAAACTGTGAGAGCTGTTAATAACTCGGTCAGCAAGGCTCACTCCTTCCATTAACTTTCATATGCTGAGGAACTCTCTATTCTGTTTTACTGTAGTGAATCATCTTTTCCTATCAGAAAAGATGAAATGAAAAATGCTATAAATAGGAGCTAAAGCCCCTTGGAGATGGTGAAGTGAAAAATCTGCATTTTTAGACTGGGCCAAGTCGGTCATTATCAACCTCAACATGATTTTAGGATTAACCACTCCTAGCCCAGTAGGCAGCTCTGCTTGTTCCTCAGTATTAATAAAATTATCCTCTTGTTAGCTGCAGCCTAAAGACAAGGAAATATGGGCTAAGTCTGCAGAGTCTTGCCTTTAGACAGCTGAGCTCATGTTGAGAAGACAAACACACACCAAAATCTGATGTCCCAAGCACTCCTATCATTATGTATAAAACTCATCCAGACTGGAAGTGACACTCCGGTGTGATCAGTTCACTCTTCTTACAACCTGGCAGATCTTCCTGAGGGTCTTCACAAGGCAGAAGGGTTCAGAAAAATGTATTTTTAAAGGCCATTTGGAACTACAATTGGTGGCCCTTGTTGCAGAGCAGGAGTTACCTGGTTATGCCAACGTGTGCCGTGCAAACACCATGAGAGGAGCACAGTCCCCTGGGCGAAGGTGTGAGGTGACAGAGCTCTTTCTTCCCTTCAAGGCACCAACAGCCACAGACACTGGGAAGTGACTGGAGTTCTTGGAATGCTGCCCCGTGGAGAGCCCAGTGCCTGACAAAGCTTTTCTGCCCTTTTTCTCAGCACAGTGTCCAGGATGGGCTACATGCTTGTGGAGTCGGCAGACACGAGGCCTCCCCTTCTCAGGGATGAGATCCCACCTGGAGGGTAAGGACATGAGCTCCAGCAGCAGCAAGGGAACTGTCCCGCCAGCTCTGCAAGCTCCTGGCAAACCTTGTCCTCCTCTGCTTTGTTCCTGTAACAAACAGCTCCTCTTACCACCCTTCACACCTGATACTGCCCAGGAGCTCTGACACAGGCTCTAACGCCTTCTTGCTGTCTTAATTTTTTAATTGACTGCTGTTCTGACAACACATAAATCCTATTTTTTCCCCGTATTTGCTCCCAACCACCAGGATTCCTCTTGCTTTTTGTCCTGAAGGAGATAATCCTGAATGAAGAGAGGCCAGAGAAGTAATGAAGTGCATAATAATGGGATACATGGGAAAACTGCCCCTTCCTTTCATCACATGTTGGGCACAAGAACAGCCATTGTGCTAATGCTGCCCAAAGCCTTTCAGAGGGAGAAAATCAATAGCAGGGCGTTTAATAGCTGAGTGTAGCACTTTGGGGATAGAATCTTCTTTCACTTTGGCAGGAGCAGTGGGAGGAGAGTCAGTGCTAATGAACTGATCAGGGGTGGAAGTTTGTTTTGGGAGAGGGGATGGGAAGGGGAAGCATCCCGGGAACACCTTTCCAATGAAACTCACAAGCTCCTTTATTTCCAAATATTTCTATTTAGTGCAGCCCAGAGACTGATGCTGGTGGGGGGAAGGTAGTGAGCCTGGCTCTGCATTCTGGCTGAACCCTCAGACAAGTGTATTTCGATACATTTTTCAAATCCTGCCCTTTTGTTTCTTTTCTTTCATTTGTGGAATAGCAAACAGGCTGTCTGTTCTTGTACTGCTTTCAGGCTCCCTGGCAGCCCGGACTGGAAGGTGCTGCAGAGGCAGCTCACGGAGCACAGGGCTCTGTGCCAGGCTGCTGAGGTGCAGAGGGATGGGCTGCTGGAGCTGCTGACTGTGCTGCAGCAAAGGTACTGCCTCGTCCTGCCAGGGGAGCCCTTTGGATGGGTGACAGTCTGGGACATCACATGGCTACGCTGCCAGTGGGATCCTCTCTGCTCAATTTCCCTTGCCTGGCCGGTGATTCATATCTTTCATTATTGTTTTAGAACAAAGGGTGGGAAAAGTGGAGCCATCTTCAAGCTCACTGCGCCAGGATACAACTGGAATTCCTGTATTTATACATTCCTGGCATTACTTAGGGAGCAACATTATTCATCAGTAGTAAATACTGTAATTATAGTTATAATCTGACTTTTATTCCAAAGCTTTTCACATTGTTTTTAAGTTTCACTCTTATCCTTTTCTAAGTGAATTTCTCCTGGTTTAACTGAAGCACAGCAGTGAGTTTTATTTTAAATCTCATTTTCTATTATTCAGTTTGATGTAAGATGATGTTAAAAGCCAACTATGTTTTAGCTGGGTATTGGAAGTAAATTCTTTTCTCTTTAGACGCATTTCAGCTACTGCCCTTTTTTTTTTTTTCCAGTTAAAGAATGTGTGTTATTTGATTCCCAAATCTGTATTCCAAAACAGGAAGCCTATTTTTTTCTGTGTTTGTCAATACAATAAGCACTGTTTGCTTACTTGCTTTATTTTACAGTAGTTATTCTCACTTGTCTGACTTTTATCCTGTGTGATCAATCACGGTCAGAAAAAAAATGTATATATATATTTATTGTTTTTAGAACTGTGAAAAAGATGCTTTAAAGGGCTAAATCCTGCAATTACATGGTGGGAAAATCTTCATGTTTGTAAGCCCAGTGACTTTAACAGAGCTTTGCAATCAGATAAGGATGGAGGTGTGATGGGTGAGGTGGGACCATCACCAGTGTGGGATGATGAGGAACAGAGCTGATGAAATGCACAGTAAAATGGACCATAGACTGATGATTCAGCAGCTCCACAGTTATCACCCATTTATCAAGCAGTTATCATAAATTCTCTGAGACTCTGTGCAATAACTCTTGGAAGACCTCAGGCTAACACAGCACCCAGTCAGATTTCAGCATCAATATGTGTTTAAAAAAATCAGGCATTCCTCCTCTTCCCTCCCCTTTTGGAGTGTAACAAAGCTCAGGTACCACAGACAATGCTGAAATCAAGAGAAGAGCACTGGGAGTGAGGAAGAGTGGGATTTAGTTGAAATTATTCATATTGGCAAGTTATTTAATTAAAAAAACTAGTCACATTGTCGTTTTTCCTCCACTTATAACATGGGGGCTGTAGGAACACCTGATCAGATGAAAGTTTAGTGAATTCAGAGCCACTGAGAGAAATAAATTATCTCCTAGCAAGTCACCAGCCTGGGAATGCACTGCCACAGGAGGTCAAGTCCTGCCAAGAGCTGGATTTTTAAGCCAGTGATATAATTCTATTATAGTTGTAATATTTTTTGTCGTTCTGTCAGCTAAGAGGGAAATAAACTAATCAAGTCTCTTGATTCAGAGAGTAATCAGCATGACCCGTGGGCTCAGGAAGGAAATTCTTGTATTCTGCACTTTACAGTGAGTCAATTTGTGTTTCTCTCCAGCTTTAAACGCCTTTAAATCCCTTGCTATCAGTCACTGCTCCTCAAGAAGCACCCCTGACTGTGTCTGTGGGTGCACAGGAGACTTTTGTAGTTAGTTTTCTGAGATGTGGGGGGTGAATGCAGGCAATTTGCTCTCCTGTGCTGTTCTGCAGAGTGAACCATCAGAGTCTTTTCCACTTGCTCCCTTCCAAGGCCAAGTTTATTAAAAGCAACATCAAGTTTCTTTTCTTGCTTGCAGATGACTGACACAAACCAGTTAAACTCTATACAGTGCTTCTATAAACTATTCTCCTTCCAGATTTCCCCAGAGTGCCTAAAAAAATGCAGTTTATTATTCCTGTAACGAAAGATCTCCCCTCAGCAATCCATAGCTTTCCCACTCATCCGAGTGGTGAAGTCACACAAGCAGCCTCTATGAAACAAACCCGTTAATTCCTGCTGCACTCATTAGTTAATTCTATTTTGCGTATTTGGAAGATGTCACCTGAAACTGCTTCCCTGGCATTTCTGCCTTGGGATGCATGGAAAATCCTTTTCCCTGTGCTGGGAGCTGTGCAGCATGAAGCAGGATTGAGCACCGTGAGTGATTTGATGTAGACAGGACATAAATAAGCCAAACTTCCCTTTCTTTGCCCGTCAGGGTGGAGGAAAGCAGTGCTCAAGTCTTGGAGGCCGAGAAGAGGCTTCAGGAGGAGCGGTGGCAAAGCGTCCTTTTGGAACAGCAGCTTCAAGAGCTGCAAACGGAGCCAGGGCACAACCCAACGGCCCAGAAACCCACCCCGAGGAGCAGAGCAGGTGAGGTGGAACTCTCAACCATGACCCTGCCCCTCGTTTCTCTTCTGGCCTAACAGAGAACACAACGTTTGGGGCTCCCTCTGCCAAACCTCCACCTCTGGCGCGGTGACCGAACCACCGGGAGGTGAAATCCTGGCCCCTCTTTCATCCAGGGTGGGGTTTTGCAATGGATTTAAGTGGGAATGGGATTTATCCAACGTGTTTTCATGGGATGAGCCTCCAGGAAAAAAAAAAACACCCTGCCCCTGCTGTGCTCCCTTTCCACTTCTGCCTGAGGGATCCAGCTGAAGGTTAAGAGCAGAATTAAAGGACGCATCCCAATTTAAGGCCTGTCAGTGCCCATGAAAAACTATTGCTGGTGATGAAGTAATTAGATCTGGTATAATTTATTATCCCATGAACGTGATAATCTCCTGCTATAAATATGAAAGCCTCGCTGGCATAGTTAAAGGAGAAGAATTCATGGTGGATGTTAAATTTTTATTTCCCTGATCAGGTCCTTTTATTGCTTAAGGACTCTGATTCTGTAAAGTGTCTAAAACCAATAAAATGGCACATATTCTTAAGGAAACTTTTCCAGTGGTTTCCCCTTTTATGTCAATTTTCATGAAATAAAAAGACTTGAAATGCCAGGAGATGAAGGGCAGAAAGGGGAATTTCAATTTGGCAAAGGTTGGGATGGTGTCAGGCTGAGTTAGGGTGACCAGAGGGACCTTGATCCTGAATGGAGACTAAGTGCTTCCAACCTGCTCCTCTCTGCAAAACATTCCTTAGAGCAGGATTTTGTGTTCCTTGAAAGGGCTCCAGCACACACTGGCTCCTTCTCACGTGTTTTCCTGTGAGCACTGATTTTTAGGGTTGTCTTACCTGTATTAACTGAGAGCAGAAAAAATCTGGAGATCCTAATGGAAACCAAAGGTTTAGAAACAAAGTGCTGCAGCCTTTGGCCTTTGGCATCCTGGAGATCCATCTTGATAAGAGAGCAGTGTTGGGCCTCACAGAAGTGGTATGATGGGATGCCCTTCGTGATTCTCAGGAGGATTTGGAGGTGAGAGGCTTTGGAACTCTCATCTGGTCCTGCAGATACCCCGAGGAAGAAATCAGGGTGTGTGTGTAGGGATAGGTGACAGTTGTGGGAATACAGCTCTCAGTGGTATGCTTTTTACTGACTTAAATAATATGGGAGCACTTTATTGCTGTCTTTTGGAGAATTTAACTGAGTTTTTGAGTGTTTAGACTTTGATACAACCTGGTGAGGTGTTGATGTGTTGTTCTGTTATCATACGTGTGCTCCACATAGGTTTTCCATGCAACCTCCAAGAGATAATGGGATAAACTTTCAGGTCCTGAGCCATTTTGGTCAAGTTGTTGTCAGAGTTTGGTAATTTACCTCAGGTAATTTGGCAGTTCACAGCCAGAGGAAGCAGCTGCTCTTACCATTGTGACAGATTCCTTCTCACTAAATATTTAGCTCATTAATCCTCTCTGCTTAAGGAGTAAAAGCAAAAGTAGAAAAGGATTGGCAGTAAGACTAATAAGGAGGAATCCTCTCTAAATCCGTAAGATGAGTAGGTAACAATGTATTTCACTACCCTGCCTTGATGAGAGCTCAGCCCCTCGTGATGTGCCAAAACTCTCTGGAGTTTGTACAAAAACTGAGCCTACAAGTCAGCAATTCACCTCTTCAGCAGAGCAGGGAGGTTATCTGAATGCTTTCATGGCAGAGAGTTGAGGAAATAAGAAGAAATGAAAAGCTTGAATATCAAATAGAGACTAGAGAACCTGCTAATTAACATAATATTTTCTTTTCTTTCTGAAAGTGCCAAATTGGAGAGAGTCGATCTAATTGCTAATCTAATGTTTTAGTCTCTTCAATTCAAGGGAAGTAGATAACGATGCTAAGTAGGTAGAAACAACCCGGTTGTGTTTTAAAATTATTCAGGCTTTTCATTTTCCATGCGCTTTTTTTTCCCCCCCTGTCTTATCCAAATTCCAAATTATCAAAGAGTAATCCCAGGAGGAGGATAGGAAAGTAACAGCAGGTTTTCCTCAGCCCCGTAAAACAGCCTCGAGATCAAAAGCCTTTCTTGGTTGTACAACATAGCTTTTTCTTCTCCTTTGTTTTCATCAGAGCTCAGGACTCTCCAACCAGATTCTTTCAGATATTCCACATTTAGTGTTTTAATGCCAAATTTACTTATTTGAAGATATTTGATGTTATGAGTGGTTTAATTCTCCAATCCCAGGAGTAAATTTGAATTATATTTTCTCTATAACCCTGAAAAAAGTTTCCATGTCCCTCTAAAGGACAGGAGCTGCATCTCTCAGGCGGAGCTTTATTTAGGAAAATGTTCCTAAATAAATTCAGAACCCCAGTTTGAAGCACACACTGAAGTCCCTTTAACCTGTGCTGTGTTTATGCTGAGGATCAAAGTGCTTTACGAGGGCTGTTTCAATGTGTGCCACATCCAAACTGTATCACAGACACTCAGGAAGCAACAGTTGTCATAACAAGAAACACAATGACAGGATTAACATCAAAATAATCCTTTGCAACTGTTCCTGTCACTTACTGTTTTGGTCACTTAAATATTATGGGTTAATTGTCTTCCTCTCTACGTATGTGGGCACAGGTATTACTGCATTTAGCCCTGAAATGCAAAGTCATCATGTTTTTATTTTGCTGAAAGGAGATTAAAATAAAAGTCTGTCCTATATATTTGGAGTGTCATCATGGATATACGTAGAATTTAATGGATCCCTCAGTATTTGTTCACCATTTCTTGAGATTTACTCATCCCGCTACATTAAAAACAGTTGTGTCTTTTATTAAAACTCCATTTTGTACTTAAATGTGCAGCCCAGTCTGTGGGTCACTCAAGACTCCCCTTGAATGTGAGCGACAGGAAGGAATCCTCTGCATCCCACCTGTCCGAGCTGCCCCTGGAATCGCTGGTAGAGGACCTGAGCACAAGGTATGGTTTGCCTTTCTCCAGGCTGTGTTTCCCCTTTCCTGCCTCCAAGTGGGAAGGAGCAAGTGTTAACTCTGCCCTTTCTCACGCCTGTCATAATATCCCCTGAGCTCCTGGGCTTCAGAGTTTCTTCCCCAAAACACAGAAGAGCTGTTCTTTGTTGCTTTGATGCTCCACAGCTCACGGGAAAGTTTTCCCTTTGTTTCCTCCAAGGCTTGTGATCCAGCTGGATGAGAACAAAGCTCTGCAGGCCGCTTTGGAATCGACTGTGAGAAAGAAAGAGGAAGATTTGAAACTGTATCAAGACACAGTGGAGCAAGTGAAGAATATCTTTTTACAGGCCATTCAGCGGCAGAAACAAGAGAAGAGTTAAGCGAGATATTCTGAGTTCTTTGGGCTGCAGAGCAGGGAAGGGAGCCCAGGCATCGTGCCCAGGAGCTGAAAGGCAGTGGCAGTGTAGTTTTGCAGCCTCAGATCCTGTCACTTCTTTATCTTTTACAGAAGAGGATGAGAAACAGAGATGAAATCCTGAAAGTGAAGGTTTTATGTGTCAGCATATTCTATCTCTACCTTGGCAAGCAGGACTGCACATGCTGGAGTCAGTGCACTGAGAAAAAGCTGCAGTGGGATTTTGGGCAAAACCTCTCTGGTTTCAACACGGTGTTCCCTGAGAGGGCTCAGTATTCAATGTGCTGCTGCCTTTATCAGCTCAGGAAGGAATTTGCTGTACAAAAGTTAGGCTACCCCCTTCCTTGGAACAAAAATAGGTCTGTTTTTCTCAGCACACTGATACCTGCCTGTCTCAGGCTTTCTGCAGCACTTCAGTGCTGAAGGACAGGATTAGCCTGGCTTGGGAGTATCTGCTGGTCAACTTTGGGGTGGCTCCACTCACCCTTCCAACCTGTTTCTTTCCTTGCAGAGTTTTCTGAAGCTCAGTGGAGTTTCCACTGAGAAGCTACGCTGTGCAGATTACCCCTGTGAGGAGTCAGACCTACCTTGAATTCAGCTCATTCCATACCAAATTTGCCATCCAGGTTATGAATTCCCTATTTCTGAGTCTCTGCATGCATCCGTCAGGCAGATCTTGTTCTCTCTAGCAAGGAATGCTACAAAACGCAGGCAGGTCCTCACTTCAGCAGTGGTGGGACTTTGGAGGAGCTGCAAACCCTGCCAGCTCTGTCCTTCTCTCCTGCAGCATAGTGAGAACACGGAGTGCAAGCTAATAAGGCATTAACATGCATCCTGCCAGTGGAGAGCAGCCTTGGGGATTCCAGGCAAATGGAGAGCCAGTCATTTTTGTATAGTGCTGCTTTTGTTTCTCAGCTGAAAGTCTTGAAAGCTCTTCTTTTTCTGCTTTGCTTTGTCAGCCTGAAGTTTGTCAGGCTTTCAGCCCAGACAACACCACCAGGGCAAAGTGGATTTGGGGGTAGCAAACCCAACGCACCCTTCCTCCAGCACAGGGATTTCATCCCAACTCCCCTTGTGCAGAGTAGAAAAGAGCAGAGCAGGAGTTACTCCAGGTGTATTGTCCCTGCCTTTTTTTTCCTGCTTGGATTCAGAGATCCCTCCTGGGAGTCTCTCCCAGCCCTGCTTTGCTCCCCCAGCACTGCCCTATAGCTCACCAAAGCTGTTAGGTGCCTCTCTTGCAAAAAGCAGGACCAAAACACTTCATTGCCATATTTTTCCTGCTCATCCTGCCAGTAGCATCAGAGGAAAAAGCATCCTGCAACCCACAATCATCCCTGGACAACTTGAGGAATAAATCCTGGATTGAGAGAGAGGCACGGTTTCATCCAAGTGAGCTGCAGTTTATTTCTGTTCAGCTCCATCCTGATGATTATGTAGAAGGGAAGAAATCATCCCACCTCTGGCAGGTATTTTAAGGGCCTGCAAGAGCGGGCAGATCCCTTTGAAAAGCTGCCTGAGCCGGGGCAGGGATGTGGAGACTGTGCTGTGCTAAATTTGGGCAGCTGGAGATTCTGGATTTTGCTTACACAGGAATGTGAATCCATAATATTTTCCCAGCAGTAGAGAAGAGCAATCTGCTGTCCTTCCTTGTGTCCTGTCCCAGTTCAAATCAAACCTCTCTCCAGGAAAATGGTTCCAAATCAGCCCATGAAGCACAGGGGGGGAAGCAACTGGGATGTCACAGAACACATATGGCTCGCCAGCTCATGCTGCAAACCTTCTCAAGTGCTGCAACACTCATTTCTTTAAACATATGCCTGTTTGGGGTTGCACAAAAGCATTTTCCCTCTTTTTTTTTTTCCCTGTACACACACACACACACAGAGCACCACCGGATGCCAGGAAAAAGCAGGAACTAAACCACTATAAACCAGTTTATTTAGAGAGCCTGTGTGTGTTTCTCATGGAAATGTGTAATCTGTCTCCCATCACACAGTGGGGGCGGGGGGAGGGGGGTCTGAGCACAGCCCAAATTGTCCAGGGCTTCTCAGTTTTCACCTTTACTTTGAAAAAATTCCCTCTGCACTTCCACAGACTGACCTGCCTTTGAATTCTCCTCGTGCTGACTCTTGCAGCAGCTGGTTCCCAGTTTTCAGTGTCTGAGACTGCTTTTCCTGCAGCACATGTCGTTTTGCTCAATATAAGAAACCCCTGGCAGACCTTGGAAGCAGCAGTAGCCCCTTGTATCCCAGCCCATCACTCAGAGTTAAAAATCAATGGAAATATTTTTTTCCCTTGCCTGGAAAACCCCCTGGAGCTGCTCCTCAGCCCCGGGATCTCTCTGGCACGCTGGATGTGCTGTTTGAGCTACAATTCTGTCAGTGATGTAGCTGGGCTCAATATGAAACCACCACAACCCCCTGCTTTCCCTGGAAGTTTCAGCGTTTCTTTTGTCTCCTGGTTAATCACCAGCCTGTTAAAATTCCGTGCTTCCATTCTCATTTGGATTTCTCTGGCTTCAATTTGCAGCCAGCCATCATTATCCCTCTCTTAGATAAGAGCAGTGTGAGTCCCCAGCACTTCCTCACTAGGACAACCTTCATCCAGTGAAAAGTTGTGTCACAGGCGGCTCTTTGATAAGCTCTGAGTTTTTTTCAGTCTCTCACTGTAGCTGAAGTGACAGACTAGAGGTGACAGCACTGGGCACCCCTGGGCGTGGGCTGGTGAATACAGTTAAGGTTCATTTTGCAGCACATGTTTGATATGGACACTGATTTGGCCAGCTTTTAACTCCAAATCCGAGTCCTCCAAACACTTGAAGGTTGTCTCCTGCCCCGGAGCTGGGCGGAGCAGTCCCATAAATCAGCCATAAAGTGCCTGATCGATGTATCCCATTTTAAAGTACAGCTGAACCGCTGGGAATAAAAGATCTTTGAGGAATTGTCATCATTTTCCTCATGTTCTGTTGCCGGGTGTTTACCTGGAATTTCTCTCCAGAGTGGCTGTAACTTGAATTAAGTTGCATGAGAATAGTTAAATATAGAAGGTATTGACACAGCAGAGCTCTCCCTGCCCTGGGATCCACTTGGACAAGTGGCAGAGGATCAGCTGGCGGGTCAAAGCTGATCCCACTGTAACAGCTCCAGTTTCGAGCTGTGGACTGGGGCTGTGGGTGGCCTGTGCCCTCCCCAAGGCTCCAGAGGTGTCAGGAGGAGATGGGTGGGTGAAATGGGGAGGAATCTGGTGGCAAAGGGGAACTGTGTTGGAAATTGCTTTGCCAACCCCTCTGCAGCCCCAGCCAGCAGCTGCCACTGCCCTGCAAGCTGCAGGGCCCTCGTGCCATGCAGCGCAAAAGGAATGAGGCTCAGCTTTAAATGGAAAAACACTCCAGCAGAGCCCTTGTGCTCTAAATTAAGCCATGACTGAACTGAGAGGGGTATTGGGTTTCTCCCTTCATCCTCTCCCCTCCAAGCCCGGCTCCAGAGCCCGCTGCTCCCATGGGACAGGGTGGCTTCACAAGTGCCACCTCAGTCCCTGCTCCCGTGGGACAGGGTGGCCTCACTCCCCAAGTGCCACCTCAGTCCCTGCTCCCGTGGGACAGGGTGGCCTCACTCCCCAAGTGCCACCTCAGTCCCTGCTCCCGTGGGACAGGGTGGCCTCACTCCACAAGTGCCACCTCAGTCCCTGCTCCCGTGGGACAGGGTGGCCTCACTCCACAAGTGCCACCTCAGTCCCTGCTCCCGTGGGACAGGGTGGCCTCACTCCACAAGTGCCACCTCAGTCCCTGCTCCCGTGGGACAGGGTGGCCTCACTCCACAAGTGCCACCTCAGTCCCTGCTCCCGTGGGACAGGGTGGCCTCACTCCACAAGTGCCACCTCAGTCCCTGCTCCCGTGGGACAGGGTGGCCTCACTCCACAAGTGCCACCTCAGTCCCTGCTCCCGTGGGACAGGGTGGCCTCACTCCACAAGTGCCACCTCAGTCCCTGCTCCCGTGGGACAGGGTGGCCTCACTCCACAAGTGCCACCTCAGTCCCTGCTCCCGTGGGACAGGGTGGCCTCACTCCCCAAGTGCCACCTCAGTCCCTGCTCCCGTGGGACAGGGTGGCCTCACTCCCCAAGTGCCACCTCAGTCCCTGCTCCCATGGGACAGGGTGGCCTCACTCCACAAGTGCCACCTCAGTCCCTGCTCCCGTGGGACAGGGTGGCCTCACTCCACAAGTGCCACCTCAGTCCCTGCTCCCGTGGGACAGGGTGGCCTCACTCCCCAAGTGCCACCTCAGTCCCTGCTCCCATGGGACAGGGTGGCCTCATTCCACAAGTGCCACCTCAGTCCCCACTCCTATGGGACACAGTGGCCTCAATCCACAAGTGCCACCTCAGTCCTTGGTCCCATGGGACAGGGTGGCCTCACTCCCCAAGTGCCACCTCAGTCCCTGTGGGGCTCCACTTCCAGCTCCCAGACCATCCCCAGGCTCAGCCCTGGGCTCGGAGCAGCTCCTTTGGAGAAGGGAGAAGAGTGATCTGTGGGACGCAGTGTGGCACCAGGGGATGGATGAGGGGGTCGTTCCAGGGTGTTATTGACCTAATTGGGGGGTTTTTTGGGGAATGGGAGGGGATTGTAAGGAGAGGGAGCTGAAGGCAGTGGGGTTTGACCTGATGTTGAATGGGAGTAGGTGGGGGGAGCCTCCTTCAGGGTCCTCCCCTGGGGTGGCAGGAGGTGCTGGGAGCACTGATGGAGCTGGTGTGTGCCACGAGGGATGGGCAGAGCTGTTCTGGGGGTCCTGAGAGGGACTTTGGGTGGGTGGATGGGGCCCACCTTCCCTTCTCCTGGGCCGTTCTGGCAGCAGGGAGGTGCTTGCTGAGGTCTTGGTGGGGTTGGCTGCTCCCAGCGACATGTTTGCATGAGGAACCTGATGGGACAACATAAGGCAGTAGAAAACAATCCATGTTAGGCTGACAGGAGAGCAGGAGAGGGACTTTTGACAGGGACATGGAGTGATGGGACAAAGGGGAATGGCTTCAAAGTGGAATAAGGTAGGTTTAGATGAAATCTTAGGAAGAAATTCTTCCCTGTGAGGGTGGGCAGGCCCTGGCACAGGCTGGGCAGAGAAGCTGTGGCTGCCCCATCCCTGGAAGTGTCCAAGGCTAGAGGAAGATGTCCCTGCCCATGGCAGGGAGTGTTGGAACCAGAGGAACTTTGATGTCCCTTCCAACCCAAACCAGTCTATGATTCTGTGATTAAAACCCTCTCTCCTTCCCATCCAAAGATCTGTCCCAGCAGCAAGGAGGCTTGTTTGGTGTCCCTACTAACATCTCCAGTTTTTGCCATGCCTTGCTGGGACAGAGCCACTTTTCCTTGAAACCCACAACCACCTTCCCACTCACGTTCTTGGGCCCTCGGCCTCAGCTCATGTGCCACAACCTCCAGCAACCCACCAAATATTTGAAAAAATACCATATAAAGTATCTCGAAGCCATGAACACTGGGACAGTAAAACACAGAGGTGTCTCCTGTGCTAAGGAAGACGTGCCAGTCACATTTAAAATAAACCATTATATTAAAAATCAAGGGGGTGGGCAGGAGATCTAATTTTTTGAGTTTGTATAAGTTAAAGCAGAATGATTTTTAACGCCACAGTTCCCAGAGCCATATAAAAAACCCAGCCCTTTACCGGTGTTGCATTTTGAACCCAATCAGATCAAAATTTACTCAGGATTTAAAAAAAAAGATAAATATGACAATCTATTGTTGGCCTGAAACTCCCTGGATGCCAGGGATGCTGTGACCCTCTGGGAACCACTTCAAGGAGCCCTCCTGGAATCCCCCACATCCACGGATTTGACATCCCAGTCACCTCCAGCCCCGTGGCCACAAAACAGGGCTCATTTTTCCCCCGACAGAGTGAATACTCAGTAAAAAAAAGAAGAATTTGGAGGCTGTTTTTCTATTCTGCGTGGATTGGGATGGAGGGTGAGTGGGTTTGGGAGCCAGAGGAATTGTGTCCCTGTGCTGATCTGCACTGATCTCTTAATTCCTTCGCCTCGGAGCACCCAGTGAATTATGCCAAGGTGGAGAGCCAAGTGGCTGGGCAGGGATGGAACTGCAGGATGCAGGATGCAGGATGCAGGATGGGGCTCCAGGACATTGGAGGCACTGAGTCCTGCTGCAAATTAAAGTGACTCATTCAGTACTGAAAGTGTTGGCCACAGAGCCACGGCCATGGAGAGCATCTCTCCATGCACACCAGGTTAAAAATGGTGCTAAAAAAGACTTGTTTTGTTTGTGGCCAGTGCAACAGCAAAGCTGGGCAGACCCGAGGGCTGCCTGTCCTGGAGATCCTCCCTGCGGAGCCCAGCACGCATCATCTCCCCCTGAATTTATAAAATCCAGGGGTCTCTGTCGTGTTTGTCTCCCTGACTGTAAGGGCAGCCCAGGAGATGCTGGGGGATGTCGGCCCCAGTGTGAGCTCTCCCTGGGGTTTGGTGGAAAGGTTTGGCCCAGGGGCAGGGGGATGGACCTGGCGCTGCGTTGACTCGCTCCTGGCTGGCCTGTTTGCCCACTGAAATAACAGAGGCCACGACCCAACCAGCCCCTTCCTGTTGGGAATGCTGGAAGCTGAGGAGCCCCTGAAGGTGCTTTGTAGAGACCACAGAACCCCCGAGGTTGGAAAAGACCTCTGAGATCCTCAAATTCATCAATCCAGGTCACCACCAAACCACATCCCCAGGTGTCCCATCTGTGTGTTTTTTTGAACACCTTCAGGGATGGTGATTCCACCGCTTCCCTGGATAGTCTCTTCCAAAGCCTGGCCACTCTCCCTGCATAGAAATTTTCCCTGCTATCCACCCCAAACCTCCCCTGGTGCATCTTGAGGCCGTTCCCTTGCGTGGACACTCATTACCTGGGGGAGCAGGAGGTGTTGCAACCCCACCAGGACCTCGGCAGGCACCTCCCTGCTGCCAGACCAGCTAAGGAGAAGGGAAGGTGGGCCCCATCCACCCACCCAAAGTCCCTCTCAGGACCCCCAGAACAGCTCTGCCCATCCCTCGTGGCACACACCAGCTCCATCAGTGCTCCCAGCACCTCCTGCCACCCCAGGGGAGGACCCTGAAGGAGGCTCCCCCCACCTACTCCCATCCAGCATCAGGTCAAACCCCACTGTCTTCTGCTCCTTCTCCTCAAAACCCCCCCCCATTCCCCAAAAAAGCACCCCAATTAGGACAATGACACCCTGGAATGATCCCCTCGTCCATCCCCTTGTGCCACACTGCATCCCACAGATCACTCTTCTCCCTTCTCCAAAGGAGCTGCTCCGAGCCCAGGGCTGAGCCTGGGGATGGTCTGGGAGCTGGAAGTGGAGCCTGACAGAGATTTAAACTCCTCCAAGTCAGGGAGGGACTGCACTTTGTCGGCTCCCGTGTCTCGGTGTCCCCATCCCTGTGCCATGCGAGCCACCCCTCCTTTCACCCCCTTAAAGCGGGCACCCAAAGTCCCGCTGGGATGGAGCGGGTCGCTCTGCCTCGGCTCGGGGGGAGCTTTGGCAGCGGGCACGGGTCCTCTCCGGCAGCGGCTGCGGTGACAGACAGCTCTCGAGCCATCCCCCCCCTCCGCAACCCTCCCTTCTGCAGCGCCGCTCGAAAATAAAAATACCTCCCGCTTGCTCCGCTCCACTCCCGGCCAAACTTCCTCCAGGGGCAAGGTTGGGGTGGGGACGGCAGCCCCCCCAAAAACAAATACACCCGCTCCCCGTCCCGCGTCCCCGACCAAACCGGGCTGAGAGATGCTCTAGGGCGAGCCAGAGGTCCCCAAAATCCTCCGTGGTCCCCCCACCTTTTCCTTTTTTGTCCCCCCCTTCCCCGTCGCGGTGCTGGACTCTGGATCCGCGACCCTCGCCCGCCTCCCCACGCGGGGCTCAAGGTCAGTCGCGGGAACCGATGCGGGGCTGCGAGGCTGGGTAAGGGGTGGGGGGTGACACTCCGGGCATGGTGACACCCCGGTCCCGCCACCTCCAGGGCTTTTTGTCACCTCTGGCCGCCCCCACCGCCCGGCCGGGGGTGCGTGCGGGGGGCGGCCGAGGGGAGCGGGGGGGCTGATGGTGATGAGGATGTTGATGATGGTGATGATGATGGTGATGATGGTGATGATGGTGGTGATGATGATGATGTCCCGCGGCCACTGGGACTCCCGGGGACCCCCCCGCGCACTTGACAAGCCAAGCCGGGACCCATCAGGAGTTCAACTTGTCCGAGGGTCCCCCGACAGCCCCGCACGCACAGGGTCGTTCCCCGCCTCCCGCCGGCTCCTTTGCGGGGTGGCTTTGCTGCCCTTCCAAAACAAAATAAAAAGGCTTTGAAAAGCACGGAAAGGAGAGGAGGGGAAAAGGTTTTTAAAGGCTCCTCCGTGCGCGCCCTCCCGCCGCAGGGGAACCGCAGCGCGGTGGCAGCGCCCGCCCGCAGCGACCCCGCACCGGGAGCGGCCGCGGGGACACCCCCAGTTCCCCCCGGGCTGAGCCCAAATTCCCTCCGGATTGATCCCCAAATTCCCTCTGGACTGACCCCCAAATTCCCTCCGGATTGATCCCCAAATTCCCTCTGGACTGACCCCCAAATTCCCTCCGGACTGAGCCCAATTTCCGTACGGATTGACTCCCAAATTCCCCTCGGGCTGATCCCAAATTCCTCCCAGACTGACCCCCAATTTCCCCCCTTGGACTGACCC
>VWZG01012699.1:18108-53090 GCA_013396735.1 Grallaria varia | reverse complement strand
TGGGAGGGATGTCCTGGGATGGGGGGGATGCTTTGGGATGGGGGGGATGCTCTGGCATAGGGGGATGCTCTGGGATGGGGGGGATGTTCTGGGATGGGAGGATGCTCTGGGATGGGGGTATGCTCTGGGATGGGGGGGATGCTCTGGCATAGGGGGATGCTCTAGGATGGGGGGATGTTCTGGGATGGGAGGATGCTCCGGGATGGGGGGGATGTCCCAGGATAAGGGGAGCAGGGTTGGTGCTCTCCCCAGGCCGACCCTGGCACGGCTGTCCCCTGCAGCACCGGGCTGTGATGTACATGGTCTACGGGGCCCTGGCCGTGCTGGGCAGCATGGGGCTCGTCTACCTGATGATCATCCTCTCCCACTGCCTCGTCCTCTACTCCGTGGCGCTGGCCAAGCAGAAGTGGCTCTGCTATGTGGCCGGGCTCTGCTGTCTCGCCTCCTTCAAGGTGGAGCCATTCGGCTCATGGCAGGTGAGTGCAGTCCTGGTCACATGTCTGCCTCATTTCTAGCCCTCTTGTGTCCATCTCCTTGGCTTTATCTCCAGGGAAGGCTCCCGGGGCACTCCCAGACCTTGGCCATTTCTCCTGGAGTCAGAGCCCCCACCGTGTTTCAGAGGGAGGGGACTGTTGTGCTGCTGAGCTTGGGAATAACCCTACAGGGACTATGTCATGTTTTGGTGGCTTTATGCTGGCCAAGAGCTGAGGACATGCGAGTCCTTCTTGCTGCCCAGACAATGCTTTGCCAGACGTGCCTCAGTGTCCCCACCTGTAACACAGAGCTGGGGTGGGTTCAGTGATGCCCGTCTCTTACGTCACAGCCCGGTTAGGATTTTCTCTCACTGGTGGGTGGAGAGTGAAGCCCAGGAAGGGCCTCGCCAAGCTATTTGGTCCCTCTGTGGGACAGTGCTGCCTCTCCCTGCCTGCTGCTTGCCCCCCAAAACACGTTCCCTCCCTCTCCATCAGCCTCGCGCTGGCTTTGCTTCGCTCCTGGGAAGGGTTGTGTCCCCGTGACAGGATGACATGCCCACCAAAGCCTGTGTGACCAACAGCTGCTTGGTGAAGACGTGACCAAGAGGATCTGCCACTTCCTGGGCTATGCCAGGATGCAGGAGCCAGCTGGGAAATCAAGCCCCAGTTTTCTCTTTCCAGCTCATTAGCTCTGGGGACAATTGGTGTCAGAGCATAATTAGAAATTGACAACTAAACTGAAAGAGGTCAGGGTTAGATGAGATGTCAGGAAGAAATCCTTCCCTGTGAGGGTGGGCAGGCCCTGGCACAGGTTGCCCAGAGAGGCTGTGGCTGCCCCATCCCTGGAAGGGTCCAAGGCCAGGTTGGACGGGGTTTAGAGCAACCTGGGCTAGTGGGAGGTGTCCCTGCCCATGGCAGGGGGTGGGAATGGGATGATCTTTAAGGTCCCTTCCAACCCAAACCAGTCTATGATTCTGTGCTGCCCCAGGAGTGATGTCCCCCGCCAAGCAGAGGGGCACAGAAGTGGCACCACATTCCTGGTGGTGACTCCTCGTTTCTCATCCAGAGCGGGTTTGTAACGGGAGCTTTTGACCTCCAAGATGTCCTTTTCTACGGGGGAAGCACTTTCACCATCATGCGCTGCATGAGCTTTGCACTTGAGAGCTCTGAGAAGGAGGAGGGCATCTACTCCATCTTCGACCTCCTCAAGTACAACTTCTACCTCCCATTCTTCTTCTTCGGGCCTGTCATGACGTTTGACCAGTTCCATGCCCAGGTGAGTGCTCCCGAGGCTGGGCTGGTGGAGGACCCCTCCCTGTGTTTATTTGCTTGGGTTTAATGTCTACAACCCCACCCGCCTTTGGCCACAGTGAACGTGTGAATGGTTGTAGAACGTCTTGGGGTTGCTTTTAGTCTTGGGTGCCCATAACGCTGTGATTTTTGTGGGGAAGGGCATAAATTGGTGGGATTTTAACATGCCTCTTGGGGGTTTGGCCATTTCACAAGGGAAGACCTTGCTGTGATGGAAGGGAGGGCTCAGCCCTTGTCGTCCCTCGCTGGGCATCTGCACTGCTCAGTGCCTCAGTTTCCTTGTGTTGTCACCCCAGCACCTCCCTGCTGCCCCCCTGAGCAGTGCCAGGAGGCCACAGTGAGGGCCAGACGTGGACTTATTTCTCCAGAAATCAGTAAGATTGGGTGTTTCAGCAATCAAGGGTTTCCTCTGTGCTCCATAAAATACCCTGATGCCCCAAGGCTTTGCAACAGCCCTGGGAAACACCAGCAGAAGCCTGGGCTGGGACCAGCCAACTTCTGGAGCTCTTCCACAGCCAGAGAATGAGGAAACCAGCAGTGCTCTCTGCCTTCTCTCTTCTTGCCATCTCAGCATCCTTTGACATCAGTGATCAGCCTTGGCCATCAAAGCCAACTGGTGCTGCTGGCCAAGGGAGGGACCTCTTGCTGAGGAGGATTCCCACCACCCCTCTGGTTCCTTTTGAAGAAGAACAGTTCCAGTGAATTTTGGGACCCAAACTGACATCTGGGCTTGAGAGGGGTTTGGAAAAACATTTGTGAATTCAGAAGGAAAACCAGCCTGGGGCAGGGAAGAGCAGCCAGAGCCTCATGGTGAGGAGGAGACCAAAGACTCACCAAACCAGCACCTTCTCTCCAACGTGGAGCTGGTACTGGTTGCCTGAGGAAGGAGATGCACTGGCCTTGTTTCTTCCAAGGAGCAGGACAAGCCCTGATCCGAGTCCTGCTCCCTGCTGGTTTGTTCACCCAAGGAATTAACAACCTCCTGGTGCCTGTTGAAAGGAACATGAACCCTCAGGTCTTGCAGCATCTTTTTAAAAGGATTTTTGGAGCATTTGACCACAAAGATCATGAGGTCAGCTCTGGTGTCCACCCAAGGGATGCAGCCAAGTGCCTATACATTGGGACATTGAACGCCTCGTGTCTCCTACCCCTGAACTCCCACTGCTCCTGCCAGGCTCGATTTAGGGGGAGTTTTATTTCCTGCTCCTTTACACAGCCCCAAACTGGGATGTCTAAAGGCACTTCATGAGCAATTGTCCTCTGTTGGTTGCAACACTCACCCCAAAGTCACAAGGATGAGGTCCCCAACCCCTTTTCCGTGCCCCGGGCAGGGGGCCCGTGTTGGCCTGGCCACCACTGCCACCTCCTGGCTACATCCCCCTTGCACTGCTGGAGCTGCAGCTGATGGCAGAGGGGAGTTCGTAATTGCCCAACAGCAATTAGGGCAGGAGGTGGGTGGAGTCCCTTCCCCAGGGCAGGGTGTATGGCCCGGTTAGGGAACCGATCTGTCCCTTTGTTCTGCGTCCTGGTGGAGCTCTTACACCTCCATGTGGGATGGGAATTCATCTGTACCAGGGCTTGGCCAGCCCAGTTTGAGCTGAGGAGTGTCTTCCTTACCAGGATTAAGGGAACAAATTCGCTGCTGTGGGGATGGGAGTGTGGGGGACACGGTCCTGATCCCAAGGGAATGGTGGCCAGGTGGTGCTGCCACCACATGCAGACATGAGGATGAGAGGGAGGAAGCAACCTCAAGTTGCACCGAAGGAAGTTTAAATTGGACATATGGGAAAATCTCTTCAAGGAAATGTCATCAATCATTGGAACGGGCTGCCCAGGGCAGTGGGGGAGTCACCATTCCTGGAGGGATTTAAAAGGCATGTAGATGTGGCGCTTGGGGACATGGGTTAGGGGTGGCCTTGGCAGTGCTGGGGGAACGGTTGGACCCAATGATCTTAATGGATTTTTCCAACCTAAATGAATCTATGGAAGGCTCCACCCTCTCCCACACGTCTCCCTGCCAGAGCCTGTCCTCCCTCAGCTTCTCCTCCAGCTCAGGGTCCAGCGACCTCTTTGTATCCTTAAAGCACCTGGCTTATAAGAGACGTGAAAAAAATCTGCCCAAAGGCTTTAATTCCCAGGAATCCTCTGGATTTGACAAGGGGGCTGGTGCGGCAGCCTGTGGATTATGCAGGGAGAGCTCCCACCTCTCGCGGGGAATAAAGGGGAAGTAATAAACCTAAGAGGATTTTGAACACAGCAGCGCTTTGACGGCGGTGCGGGGAAGCAAGGACACTGCTCTGCCCGGTGTCATCCCTTGGAGGGTGTTTGTGATACAAGAAGCTGAGATGTGACAGCTCCTGGAGGCAAAGCCGGGCCCCTGTTTGTACCAGGCACAGCAGAGATGAAACCCCCATCAGTTGGGTCCCACTGATCCAGGACGGCCCCTGGAGCTGCTCTCGTTTATAGCAGGAGTCTGCAGCAGGAAATCCAGAGAGCATCAGGCATCCTCCTCCTCCTCCCAAATGACCCTGGCCAAAATTAGGTGTCTGGCCCTGATGGACCTTTTACTCCCCCTTAGTGACCAATGTGAGGGGCCGTCCTTAAGCAAAGGTGATTTTCTGAGCACGTCCCTGCAGAAAGAGTATAAAGCCCTGGGAGTTCCTGGTGGGTTTGGATTTCACCCCACCCAGGGTGGTGCAGCCCTGCCGTGGCTCACCCTGTGCCTGCTCTGCTGTGATGGGAGCAGGAGGGTGGTGCAGGAGGCACATGGGTGCCATGCTCAGTGTTGGAGGGGTGCCGTGGGTGGGACACATCCTGCTCCTTGCAGATGCGCCCACCTGAGCTGATCCTTGGATCTGCCTTCATCAGTGGAAATTCGGGCCACGTAGTCCGTGGTGTGATTTCAGAGGAGAGTGACGAGTTCCTACTAGGACCTTGAATGTTCCTCTGGATGGAGGAACGTTCTTCCCATCCCATGCCTTGGCTCAGCCCTTCCCTGGTCGATCTGTCCTGGCAGGTGAGCACCCGGGAGCTGAGACGCAAAGACGAGGAGATGAAGAACATCCGAGTCAACGCCCTCCTACACGTGGGGGCCATCATCGCTGTGGACATCTTCTTCCACTTCTTCTACATCCTCACCCTCCCTTCCGACCTGAAGTTCGTGACCCGCCTCTCGGACTGGTCCCTGGGTGAGTGGCTGTGCTTGGACACGTTCCCACCTGTCCTCAGCTCCAAGGCAGTGGTGAGTGATGCAGACCTCCAGCCATCCCTGTTGAGGGGCTTTGGCAATGCCCGCGTTGGACATGTTTGGGTAAATCCCCCCTTGCCCTCACTGACCATGCATTGATCTGGGGCAGGGCAGCCCTGGAGAGCGGGTGGTGTCGGTTTGACCTCCTCAGAGCGAATTGTTTAGTTTGGGGTTTGAGAAGCTTAGCACCAGGACATTCTCATTGCTTTTGTCTAGGCTGGAAGGGAGCTCAGAAGTTCAGCACCAGGACATTCCCATTGCCTTTGTCTGGGCTGGAAGGGAGCTCAGAAGCTCAGCACCAGGACATTCCCATTGCCTTTGTCTAGGCTGGAAGGGAGCTCAGCACCTCCAGAAAACAGGCAGGACCCAGCAAACAACGTGCAGCAAGGCAAAACCTGAGGGCCTGTGAGGAATGTTGCTCACAGAGTGGCCAAATACTGGAATAGGGTCCTAGAGGGGCTGCAGATTATCCCAAAATATTCAGATTCAGTGCTTAGATGGACAGTGGCCAGGGCAGTGTAATCCCCATTTAAAGGTGGCTCTTCTCTAAGCAGGACTAGACTGGGGACCTCTAAAAGCCAAACTCCAGGGTGAGTGCTGATGGCAGGGCTGGAATTCCTCTGGCAGCTGGAGGGAGGAATCCTGCTGGTCAAACACACCCCTGATGGCACCATTTGGGACACCACCCACAGAGCAGAGGGGTCTGGAGGAGCCTCGTGTCTCTCCAGAGTGCAACTGGAGGGCAGGATAAAATCCTATTGCAGCTGGAATGGCACTGGCACTGATTTAGGGTGTCCTAAGAGACCTGGGTGGACGGACCACATGTGTTACTGCAGAGGGAGCTGAGCTCTTCTGACCATACTGAGCTCACGTCTCTGCTCCCTGGTGGGAGCATTGAAGCACTTCGTGGTCCTTAATCTGAATCCCACCAAGACAGGGATGTTCTGCCTTCTGCTGGCACAGGAATTTGAAATCTTTAGTGTCCGATCCTGCAGGGTTTGTCTCCCTCTCCAGGACGGAGGTTCTGGCCCTGGCTCTGCTGTAGCATTGACGTTACATTGGTGGCCACAGGGAGCTGGAGTGGGGGGCATTTTGTTGGTGGGGCCAACAAAGCCTCCGAGGTCAGAGCTGAGAACTCTGAGACGACTTCATCAAGCCTTAGAAGGAAGCAACAATCTTGTGATGGAATAAATAACTGTATATACAGAATTTCTTCAACTACCAAGACCAATACACCATTTGCTCCCAAATACTCTGAGAAGAGATTGTTGTTCAGTTCAAGCCTATTCAAAAGCTTAGTTTTAACAGCTTTGCTGGCCCAGGATAGCATTAGACTGTCCTCTTGATGTTATGTTTGTTGCAGTAGAGTTCATGCTCCCATGGGACATGATGTCCCCAAAAAATCCTGCAGGTGACACGTTTCGTGTTCCTTGTCAACCATTTGACCCTCATTTTTGCTCCAGCTGGCCTGGCCTACTCCAATCTGGTGTACGACTGGGTGAAAGCCGCTGTCATGTTTGGGGTCATCAACACCATTGCCAGACTGGATCACCTGGACCCACCCCAGCCCCCAAAGTGCATCACCATGCTCTACATCTTTGCAGAAACGTGAGTACCCCGAGTACATCAACAAAGAGGGGCAGCAGGTCTGGGCTGAATAAAAACGTTCACGGTGGGGAGAACATCTGGGCAGTTCTTCTGAGGAGGTGGTCTGTGAGCTGGAGACCATCTACATTGAATAGTCCATACTGAACCTCTGGTCTGGACCTGGCCACAGCCCAGGGAAATATTCTGGGGCAGGAAAACCAAGGAGGAGAAGTTAAACCTGTCCAAGGAAGGAGCACGGAGAACTTCTGAGAGCAAGGTCCAGGTTTTACCTTGCCAGGGGACCGGGTGTTTTAACACGTATTTTATCATCCTTGCTGGGTGTTTTAACATGTTCTTATCATCTGCATTTTAGGCATTTTGACAGAGGGATTAATGACTGGCTGTGCAAGTAAGTGTCAGATCGGCCACCTCTAGTCTGGTTTGGGGTCTTCTCTTTCGTCTTATGGTAATGAAACATCAAATGCTGTTCATCCCAAAGCTGAGGTGTCCTCTCTTCTGGGTGAATCCCAGACTGTTTGGTCTGTTTAGCCCCAAACCTGTTGAATTCATTGCCACAAAGAGCAACAGCCCCCTCCTCCAAAGCTGGGAATGATGAGAGTGTCCTGTCCCAGAAATCCCTGTAAGTCTGGTGGGTTTGGCGTTCCCTCGAGGGAGGAAGAGTCAGGTTCACATTCTACCAGGAGAACAGGGAGTTGAGCCCGGGTCTCCCATATCCTGTGGCTCCACCAACATCTCCATCAGCCCGTCAGCCAGGACACACCAGCAAACCCGTACTGAAGTCAGTGGCTGCTCTGCAATGAAACCCTGAGCACCCAAGTCTGAGAAAGAGCCTGAGGCTCTGCAGATCCCCAGGGTTCAGCAACCCTTTACCTGCCAGAGGGGAAAAGGGGGGTATTTTATCCCTAAGGAATTATAAGTTTGTGAAGAACACAAGCCACGAGCAGCTGGAGTGAAGAAAAAATCCATTTATTGCTAGAACGTGTCATCCCTGCTTTCTCAGTGGGTGCTCTGGATTGACCTGCCCGTGGGCACCTTGTGGTGGGTGAACCCAGGGTGATCCCAGGGATTCCAGAGGGGTCTCCTTGACTACGGGGAGCACCAACCCCTTTCCTTGGCCATGATCCTTGCGGGTCCCTTCCAGTTCAGCATGTCCTGTGATTCTGTGACTAGGTACGTGTATGACCACATTGGAGGGAGCCACGACAACATCGTGAAGGAGCTCATGGCCAGTGTCACCACCTTTGCCATCACCACTCTGTGGCTGGGGCCCTGTGAGATTGTCTACATCTGGTCTGTCGCCAACTGCTTCGGTCTCAACTTTGAGCTCTGGGTGCAGAAGTTCTTCCAGCTGGGGCCCTTTGCCAAACTGGAGGTGAGAGACTCGACTGCAAGTGCTGGAAAATGTTTGTAGAGAGCTCAGACTTGTTTATGTGAGTCAGATCCACTGTGAGCTGAGGTTAAAGAGCAGAATCCCTGGTGAAGCCATGAAGTTCTATGTCCCAGCATCATGAAACTCTTTCCTGTGGCCTTTGATTTCATGGAATCAGTAAGGTTGAAAAAGACCTCCGAGATTCCCAAGTCCAACCATCAAACCAGCACCGTGTTCACCACTAAACCATGTCCCCAGGTGCCACATACACAGGTTTTTCCTGTGTTTTTCCACTTGCAGGGATTGTGACATCCTTGGCCCATCCTTGTGATAGCACAGCCCTGGTACCCTTCATTTAGACTCCATGTTCTTCCACCTGCCCCTGTGATGCTTCATGGGAAGTTTAGGTGGAACTTTCAGAAGGAAAACAGGAGTTCAAGAGAGGCAGGAATGCAGCTCCAAGGAGGCATCAAAGTACCACAGAAGGCCACAAAATCTGAGATCTGTCCGTGGGGAAAAGCATAAGTATTTTCCCATGGACATATGGGGAATAGTCCATAGGAAATATCCATATTCTGTCATCCCATGGGGAAATGTTTATAGATTTCCATATGGAATTCATTTGTTCTTCTTGTTCTGCAAAACATCTTGACATTCTGAGTGGTTTTTCATCTAATTTCTGATAAAAGCAAGTGTTTAGGTACTAGAATAAGTATTTTCCAAACACGCTAAGCACAGTGCCCTGTCTCTGTGTGAGACCAAGGTGTCCCGGGGACACATGGAATAAAAAAACTTAGGAAACTCCATCCTGGAAACAATCGTGTTCCGTATCTTGCCCAACCTGAAGTCTGGGGGTCCTGAGCTGGTTAAATAAAGATCCACTCTGAATACAAACTGCCGAGAACAATCCTCCCCTTTGCTCCCCTTGTTGAACTCCTAATCAGATTATGGCTCTCACGGGCTCCCTGTGGCACTGCAATTCTCAGCCCTGAGTGCACTGGGGATTCACTGTGTGCTTTGAAGAGCAATATAAACCCTTCCCTGCTCCCCTCACAGCAGCAGCTCCCGAGGATTATGTGCCAGTGACAATTTTGTTCTGCTGCTGTCACTGGTTGTCAACTTCTTTTTTTTTTTTTTCTTTTCTTTTTTCCTTTTTTAATTCCTAAGAAACAATTTTTACCCAGACCCGGAAGTGACTTGCATGTAGGATTAATAATAAAACCCTGAGATACAACAACATTCTTCTGACTTTTGGAAGGGCTTACCAAGCCATTACATCCCTACAGGGGCTCCAAGAGAGGGACTTGGACAAGGGCCTGGAGTGACAGGATGTGGGGGAACGGCTTTAAACTGCCAAAGGGCAGGGATAGATGGGATATTGAGAAGGAATTCTTGGCTGTGAAGGTGGGAAGGCTCTGGCACAGGTTCCCCAAAGAAACTGGCTGCTCCATCCCTGGAAGTGTCCAAGGCCAGGTTGGATGGGGCTTGGAGTGACCTGGGCTGGTGGAAAGTGTCCCTGCCCATGGCAGGAGGTGAAACTGGATGATCTTTAAGGTCTCTTCCAACCCTATAGTTCTGCAAAGCATGGAATTGTGTCTAACATCTTGTCCCTATCCATGGGGTCTGCACCAGAGCAGAAGTTTTGCCTTGTCCTTACGTTTCTTCATCCCTGAGGCACTAAAGGCTGCTCTAATTTTTGCTCCCCCTCTGGAATCCCAGCTGGAGTTTTCTGAAGTTGGACCAGTGCATTCCCTGTCCTCACAGCCCTGGTTTTCCCTCACTCTTTACTCCTCTCCTTTCCACAGGCCAAAATGTCCGGGGCCATGTCTCGGCGCATCAGGGCAGCTTTTGGGGCACTGAATTTCTGGGCCATTGTCCTCTACAACATCCTCGCCCTCAACAGCCTGGAGTTTGCACTGCTGGTGACCAAGAGACTCCTTGTGACGGGTAAGGGGCTCCCAGCCTTCCCCACTGAGGGACCCTGGTCCTAATGGGGACTTGTGGAGGAGCTGGAGACAGCGACTGTTGGGTCCTCTTGGGTCTGAGGTGGGCCAAGCCATGGACTTGTTATGTGGCTGCTCTAAATGTGCTCAGTTCTTCTGCAAAAAGCACCAGCAGTGGTTTCTTGGCTCCCACCCTCCTCAGGAGAGCACTCTGAGCTGCCCCCCAGGTGTGCTTGTACAGCTCCTGGCACTGATTTAGTCTCCTCGGGGCACTGCAAAGGTCACGTTCCCTCCACCACGCTGGGCTGAGCCCCTGACTACGAAACAGCCCCTCCTTGCTGGAGAAAGGGGTTCACTTGCCCTGCCTCATCTCCTTGGCTTTGGCAGCTCTTCCTGCACCAACCTGAAGGTGACAGGTATGGACCCTCGTCCTGCAGTAGGGACGTTTCTAAATCAGAGGCTGGTGGCACTGTTTTGAAGTCTTTTTGAGCTGCCCAGAGTATAAATAGCCATCGCTGAGCCCGAGTTCTCCAGCCCTCTCTGAGCTGGGGCTGGTGCAGGGGATGGAAAATGTCATGCTCTGGGCTCCGTGTGCCAGGAGTGCCCGCCCACTGAGCCAGCTGGCTTTTGCTGGTTGCATTATTCATTTTGGAGGTCCTGTTTCAGCAGGAATGAGCCCTGTGCCTGCCCCCTCTGCTGTGGATACAGGGTTTGTGACTGCTGATGCCATCAGGCCCTCCCTGAGCAGAGGGACAGCTCCTGGTTCTAAGTCACTGACGTGGGTGACAAAAATACGTGGTTCCGTGGGTGGACATCGTGTCCCCACTGAGTAAAGGACAAGACTGGGCTTGATCCTCAGCAACAGTGGGGCCCAGAGCTCCCAAAAGGTCAAAGAATTGAGTAGTGGGCAGGTTGAATGGGAAGAACGTCACCCACCGTGTTTGAACTTGGGCAGGAGAAGGAGTTTTGGGGGTAAGGGAGTGCTCAAAGCCACGTTCCTGCATTAGCTGCAGTCATGATGCCTTGGTGGACTTTGGCACAACTTCATCCAAAATCTGCTCCTGGAGGATTCCTCTCTTCTCTCAGTGAAGAGAGCTGCAGGGCTGGATCTGTGGTGAAAAATGTCATTGGCCATCATGAACTTGTGGGGCATCCCAAACCCACGTGAGAGAGAACAGTGCTGGTGAAGAACTGGCCCTGTCAGGTGTGGAACCACACCAGGATGACCACGTCTCCCTCCCTCTTCCAGGTTTCCCTGTCAGCACCTTGTCCATCTGGTTCATCACCTACTGTGGAGTGCAGCTGATCAAGGAGCGTGAGCGCATCCTGGCCATCAAGGAGGAGGAGGAGAAGGGTGACAAGGCAAAGGTGGAGTAGGGGAGGCACCAGCAGGCTTGTCCCAAAGCCTTGCCCCCCTTCTAGCCACTGGTGCCGGGACAGCCCCTGGCCAGGGCTCTCCAAGCCCTCCTGACAATCGGACTCGTAGCTCACCCCTGTAGAAGTCACCTGGAAGGCACAGGTCACTCCCCTGCTGCAGGAAGGGTTTTCTGTCAGGGGCAGTGGGCGTTCCACAGACTGCCCAGGCAGCTCCCAGGACATTTCTCTAGTGCCGCATAGAGCCATCCCATCGTTTTTCTGCCCCTCCGCCGTTGTGCAGGTCTAGAGATTTCACCCCCTGCGTCCCACAGCGCTTGGCTCTCCCATGGGACATGCAGCCAATGTCCCCCTGAGGGGACCCTCTGAGTCTCACGGCTGGAGGTTTTAAGGTGGTCCAGGACACTGTGAGGAAGGCGGTGCTGAGCCTGCTCTGAGCAGAGACCATTCTCCATCTTCGAGCCCAACCATCCCCACGAGAAATAATCAGCGTTTGCCATGCAGTGTTCAGCTCCTGTGGTTGGGCAGTGAGGGCTGTGAAAGGGCTCAGCAGGGTCTGCTCCTACCAGGGGATAGTAAACAAACAAACAAACAAACAAACAAACAAATAGCCAGGGCTTTAGGGCAAAAGGAGAGAGGACCAGGAAGGACACGTTGAAGGGTAACTGTCTCCCCAGTGCTGTCACTGGGTGGGTGTTACAGTCTCTACAAAAAAAGTCCCTTCACTGCTAAATGTCTTCAAAAAAAGGGATTTAGTGCCAATACTGGGTATAGTTAATGAGAGCACAGGAGCCAAACTGCTTCACGGCCATCGTGCATCATCTGTGGGTCACGCCAGGAGCGAGGACGCCAAAGAAACACAACAACACATGGCCCACAGCTGCTTGGTCCTCAGGCCCCAGCTCATGCCCCAAGGGCCCTCCTCTGCTGGCTCTGGGGCTGATGTGGCCACCACGACCATCCTGCTGTGCCACGTGTCCTGGCACTCAGGCCAGATCCCAATTCTATGCTTTTTACATGCCATGGACAAAGGTTTAAGCTCACGTTTCTGCCCGTGGTTGAGGGACAGAAGATGCCGTCACCAACTCTTGCTCATCTCCAGCCACCCGTCCCCTTTCTCCACTGCCTTTGGTGTGCACAGCCCAAGGAGTGCACGGCTGAGCGAGCACGCAGCTAAATACGACCAGAGGAGGAAGACCCTGAATGGGGAACAGTGACTTGGGGCTGGGTGGTGGAGGGAAAGCCTGTGGGAGACTCCTTGGAGAAGTAGCCTGTGGGAGCGTGTGAAACACAGTGCCTTGGGGCAAAAGGTGGGTTAATGACTTAAAAAATAGCTCTGGCTCTCTTGCACTTTAGAGTAACTTTCAGTGGCCTTATGTCTGAGATATGTGTTTGATGAGGGCGGAATCTGGACCCCTTTGCAATGGGGATGTGCAAAGACCCTCGGTGCTGGTGCGTTCCGGCTTCCCTCCGGACGAAGCAGGATCAGTTCCCAGCCAGCTTTCAGCTCTGCCAAAGTAATTTGTCAAAGTCCCCGAGAAATGTCACTTATTTATGTAGTAAATAAACGTTGGACTACTCTGGCGCCTGCTGCTCATCCCTGTCCTGCTGCTGCAATGCCCAGCCATCAGAGCTGGGGGACACGAGGAGCTGTTTGCAGGTCCTCACCTCCCACCCAAAATTGTTACACGAGGCGCTGTTGACTTTAACAGAAACCCACCATCACCAGATGGAAGGCTGGGCTGCTGCTGGATTCATACTCACCTTTCTTTTGACTCCGCCTTTGTTCTGGTGGAATACCTTGAGCCTGTGGCCATCAGCCTGTCACCTGCATGGGGTTTGAGTTGGGATCCATGTTGGTTTCATTTCTGGGAGCCCAACCAAAAATGCTGGAATTAACAGCAGGTATTTTGCCTGGATGGCATCTCTTCACATCCCTAAAACGCCTCTAGCTGCCAGGCATGTCCCTTTTTAACACAGGTCTGCTACTGGACTTCTGGAAGATGTTTCTCGGTGTCTCCATTATTTCAGGTTTACTTTTCCCATGAGAACAGAAGATGTTTCTCAGCATCTCCATTGTTTCAGATCTACTTTTCCCACCATAACTGCTGTGACACGATGTGCTTTCTCCAGGGTAAAAATTAACCTCTTCTCCTCCACGTGGTTGTCCTTGCACAGCTAACACCACCCAGAGCTGCTGAGACCAAGGGCTCAGGTGCTTGGCTGCCCAAGGAGGACAAAGAGTCACCTCCCAGGTTCGAAGTGGGTGACTCACATGGCAAAGCCAAGTGACTCTGCACTGCCCTCCTGACTTGGATACTCTGGGGGTGAAAATAGCCCATTCACTAAGGATCTATATTTACCCAGCAGCTGCATCTGCTGAAGCTGCCAGAAGGAGCTAATCTTAGACACCAACACAGCGAGTGATTTGTTAGACACATTTCATGGGACATCTTGGGCTTTGCCCTCCTTTACCCCAAGCTGGCCCAGGAGGCCTGGTGGGCCAGGAGCACCTTGGTGCTGTCACAACCAGCTCAGCCTCGCAGAGGAGACCCTCAGCCTCACTGAATGGGTTATATCCCCTGGAGAAGAGTATCCCACCTCACCTGGTTATTGCCTGCCTGTTCATAAAACTCACCCCAGAAGCCAAGAAAAGCAATTAATTAGTGCAATTAGAAATACCAGTTAATAGCCCTGCACTGGACAGTTTCTTGACCAGCCTGACAGGGTTAAATTCCTGCATTCACCTTCCTTGCCCTAAAATTTCATGTGGGAGGGAGCGATCCTGCGACGTTGCATCCTATCCCCTTGGGATGCTTTCCATGTATCCTTGCTGTTGTGGCTTAATCCCAGCTGGCAATTAAACACTACACAGCCTGTCTTTCACTCCTCCCCCCGCGGTGGACAATTGGAAAGAAAAGGCAAACAGATCAACCTGTTGGGTGATCAGAACAGTTTAATATTTGAAACAAAAGATGATGATGATAATAATAATAGTAACAGTAACAAAACCCAAGAGAAACAAGCGATGCACAATAAACTCACTCATCACCCAACGACTGATGCCCAGCCCGTCTCCAAACAGCAGCTGGCCCCTTTCTGGGTAACTTCCATGGTTTAAATACTGGGAATGACATTCCATGGTTTGGAATACCCCTCTGGCCAGTTCGGGTGAGCTCTCTTGGCCGTGATGCTTCCCAGCTTTTTGTGCAGCTCCTCATTAGCAAAGACGGAGACACTGGTAAGTCCTTGACTTTGGGTGAGGACTACTTGGCAACAACGAAAACATCACTGTGGTGTCAGCGTTCTTCTCATCCCAACTCCGAAAAACACAGCCTTGTACCAGCTACTGGGAGGAAAACAAACCCTGTCTCAGCCAAGACCAGGACCTTCACCCACTCCCATGTCCTGTTGCCCACTCAGAGACACACTTAAAAACTGACTTAGTCCCTTGGCCCCTGGAAATCATTGTCTCTATCCCTGTCAGATCCAGGGGGTCACAGGGCTTGGGCTGCTTCCCCAGGCCTTGCAGCTGGTCCAGCTACTGGGCAAAGTCACTGAAACCAGTGGAGACCCCAGAGCAGGTCTGGGACCAGCACAGTGCTCCTTCCCGGGGTGAACCACGAGCCTGAGAGACACCAGAGACCCATGAATTGGTCAGAGGTCCTCTGGGAAGGGAGGGGCTGTAGCCGAATTCAGCAGCAGCAGCAGCAGCAGCACCTTGTGATGTGCAGAATTACAGAAGCCAAACTCAGAGGGCAGCACACCCCGAGCAGTGCAGTGAAAGGGAAAACAAGCCGGGGCTCAAGGGAGATTAATGGCAGAGGAGGGGGGTGGAAATGCCAGCTGGGAGCACAACAGCACCGGATTAAACCTGGGATAGAGCAGAGCAGGGAGGAGAGAGGGGAGGGTGGGGATGTCCGGCCCCAAATGTCAAGGGAGCAGAGAAAGAGTTCTGAAGTTCGACCCAGTTCAAAGATCAGCACTCGCTGTTTGATCCCGTCACAGAGGAGCAGCACGGAAGAAGAGCTTATGATGTGAGCTCTCAAAACAGCTTGTGATTATTTTCCTGCTATATTGGTACCTCCCAGATGGTGCTGGAACCACACCAGTACAAAAGGGCTTCATACCAGTACAGGTCCCTCCTTCTTCCCACTCATGGAGATAATCATCATGGCAATTTTTATAAATACATCCCCGCCAGGGTAAGGAGTTGTGTGGCTTTAAATACACCAAGAATAGTGGCTAATAGCTTTGCATGAGCTTAATTAAATCATTAATTAAATCTGTGCCATTGCTGAGTGTGAGCCAGCCCAGAGGGTCCATAGCAAGAGATAAAACAGATTCATGTACAAGTTTTACTGTAGGTATAAATAATTAGAGCTACTCTGTTTGCCCATGTCTGTCAAAAGTGATTTGCTCCTCCGTGGGAGGAGATGGAGCTGAACTGGCCATTTGAGGACCCAGGGGCTTCCTAGACATCCATGGGCACACAAGCAGGACACAAGACTTCTGGATAACTCAGCCAACCCGGATCATCAGCTCAAGGCCAGGCAGGTCGTCCTGCTGTTGCTCTAGACTTTGTCATGGAGGGTATGGAATCAGAAGACCTTAGCAGGAGACCCTCAATTTACTACAAGATACTTGTGTTTAAAGCCTTAATCTGTGAGCTGAAGCCTCCTGATGCTCCTGATGCTGACCTTTGTTTCTATCCTGCCTCAGACACTCTCTCTCTGTCACCCAGATGTGGAAAAGAGGAATTTATTGATGACAAGGTGCCCTGAGACTGCCATTGGGGCCCATCACAGAATTAAGTGGGTCGGAAAAGATCTCTGAGATCTCAAGTCCAACCTGTGACTGAACACCACTGTGTCAACCACACCATGGCACTCAGTGCCACATCCAGCTTTCCTTAAATACCTCCAGGGGCGGTGACTCCACCACCTATTGCAGGGAAAGGGAGCTGTCACAACATCCCTCTCCCACAGTCCTCAAATCCCCTCCTTTAGTGAGACTTTTAACGCAGCTTCCAGCTCTGGCCTCGTGTCCCATACACGGCTGGGAACAAACAGCTCTATCTCCATTCCCCACCCCCTTCCAGGCTCCTGAAAAGTGACTCCAGAGGAGAATAAAGGACAAACCTGTGCAGCCAAGCATCCCTGGGAGGGAGCTGGATGGAGCTGGGGATGCCACAAAGCCCACATAAGACGCTCCCTCAGCGCCTCTTTCCAGCTTTGACTTCATGGTCTATTTTTATCATGGCCAAAGGGCTTGGCAGTTTCAGAGCAGCCGTTCCAGAGCCATCAGAAGAAAGTCTCAGCCTTGCCATCCATGACCCAGGAGGCAGATTGGGGCGTTTGACTCACCTGCGGGCCATCACCCGAGCATGGGGGGGGTCGTGCTGTGACTCCCTTCACGGTGACTCACGAGCTGCCAGACCCTTCCTGAATCACTGGAGGTTGGAATTGCAGCTGTTCCCCCTGGTCCCCTCCCTTCCCCCTTGTCCAATGTGTCATATTAAAGGGTGATCGGCTTACACATGCTGCAGTATGGATTCCCTAAGCTCCGCAGCGCCGCGTCTATATATAAAGCCCCGCGCTGGGGGCTGAAGAGCACGGACAGCTGGCGATAGTAGGGAGCGTTTCACATTCCCCGTGCACCGACGGTCTGGAAACAAGGGAGGCTGCGAGCCCCGCTTTGAGCAAGTTTTCTTTCCCGGGGCTCAGGTATATCTGTAAATATATCTCCACAAGAGGAGGATTGGGCAAAAGGACCAGCGGTCGCTCCTCGCCATGGGTCTGCCTCTCGATCAAGTGGAGGAATTGCGTCTCTACCAGCAAACTCTTCTCCAGGATGGACTCAAAGACATGTTGGACCACAATAAGTTTCTGGACTGTGTCTTAAAAGTCAAAGGGAAGGAGTTCCCCTGCCATCGGCTGGTGCTGGCCGCCTGCAGCCCGTATTTCCGAGCCATGTTCCTCTCGGACATGGAAGAGAGCAAGAAGAGGGAGATCAGTTTGGAAGACGTCGACCCGGATGTCATGGGCAAGATCCTCCACTACATCTACACCTCCGAGCTGGAGATCACAGAGCAGAATGTGCAGGACATCTTCTCCGTGGCCAACATGTTCCAGATCCCCTCCATCTTCACTGTGTGCGTGTCCTTCCTGCAGAAGCGGCTCTGCCTCAGCAACTGCCTGGCCATCTTCAGGCTGGGCTTGATGCTGGATTGTGCCCGGCTGGCCGTGGCCGCTCGGGATTTCATCTGTGACCGCTTCACACTGGTCTCCCGGGATGAGGAGTTCTACCAGCTCTCCCCCGACGAGCTCATTGCCGTCATCTCCAGCGACTCCCTCAACGTCGAGAAAGAGGAGACAGTCTTCGAGGTTGTGATGAAGTGGGTGGGGACCAAGGACCGTGAGAGCCGCCAGAAGGCCTTGCCTGTCATCTTTGAAAGCATCCGCTTCCGCCTCATGCCCAACGACTACATCAAGGACCACGTGGAGAAACACGCCATGGTGAAGTCCAGCCCGGAGCTCCTCAAGAAGCTGCAGATGGTGAAGGATGCCCAGAAAGGCAAATTCACCGTGGTCAAGAAGAAGAAAGTGAAGAAGACCAGTGAAAATCAAGCTAAAGACAATGTTGTCAATGGAGTGGTAGATGAGAAGGGAGACACAGAGGAGGATGCTCTCCCTGGGATCTTAAATGACACGATGCGCTTCGGGATGTTCCTCCAGGACCTCATTTTTATGGTGAGCGACAGCGGAGCAGTGGCCTATGATCCCAATGCCAACGAGTGCTATTTTGCCTCCCTGTCTACACAAATCCCAAAGAACCACATCAGTCTGGTGACCAGAGAGAATCAGATCTTCATTGTTGGGGGACTGTACTACAACGAGGACAGCAAAGAGGATCCCATGAGTTCCTACTTCCTACAGGTACTACCTTTATCTTTCTATTGTTTCTTGCACCACTTTAGAGCATCACTAGCTTTTATGTGTGGTCAACTAATTTTCCTTGTCATGTGTTGTCAAAATGAAAGTTTTAAATGAAGGAGAAGCATCTGGGTTGCTTTACTAGAGATTCTTCTGCCTATATTTTTAAGGTAGATGCCTCTGAGGGTGGTTCTCATAATTGGGGAAGGAGGACTGAAGGAGTAGGTAATAAGAATAAGCCTTCCTGGTCTGAATCCTGAATTAGAACTGTTTAGAACAGTGAATTTGGTCCAGCCCTGGCTACCGTAGGGCACACAAAAAGGAAGGTTAGTGGCATCAGCTCTGTGTTCTGCTTTGCATCCTTTGCATTCCCTGGTGATGAAAACCCAGGAAAACCCAAGAGTGACTCTGCCAGGTACCAAAAAAACCAGGAGCAGCAGCAGCGACAGCCTCAGAGCGAACACCCCGAGGACATGGGGTATGTTCCTTCCTACCATCTGGGCCACATTTCCAGTGCTATTCTTTCCCCTGGAGGTGGGTTTGTTCCAGCTCAGTCTCTGCCTTGGCCGTTTCCATCCTGTGAGGAGGAAACCACAGCGTGACATCTTTGGGGATACTCCACGAGGAGAGTGGCTGTTGCAGCTTGGCAGTGACCAAAGCCATGGTTGGATTGGGCAATCTGAGCCTCAGCCTGGCCGTAACCCAAGAGCACTTTCCCAAGAGTGCAGCAAACCCAAGAGACAGCAAACCCAAGGTGCCATTCCTGCCGACTCTGAGAAATCCAGGAAATCCTCTGTTCTTCCTCCCCTACCCAGAAATCCTCTTGTTCTTCTCCAAGGCTCACATCTTTTGGGAAGGAACAACAACATGTCCAGGCAGAAAAGATAAAATAAATTTAGTTCCCAAACTGAGACATATGGCCTTCATCCCTGCCTTGCCTCATTGCATCCGTTGGTCTGTCCATCTGCATCATGTGTGCAGGGACCGTGGTTGTCCTCACCTGGAAAGGGTCAGGAGGCTGTGAAATAAGGTGGAACCAAGTGAAGCCTGTGAAATAAGAAGCCAGCAGGAAGAAACCCCAGCCCTAGAAAGCAGGACAGAGTGGGAAGGCAGTGGCAGTGCCGGGGATGTGCTGTTCGAGAGACAGCCCATCACACTGGGCGGCAGATGATGGCAGAGATGTGGCCAACTCCTTCACCTACCCGTGGAGAGAAGGTAGATGGCCTGCCGTGTATGGAGCCCAAATCTGTGCCTAAAGATCAATGTCCTCCCCAGTCTGGTTGCTGTCCAGGCAAGGTGATTCCTTGTGAGGCAGTGAAGGTCCATTTTGTTCTGGGCCATTTCAGTGTGACCGAAACAAGCAGGACAAGGGAAGCGATTTTTTCTTTCCCTTCAGTCACACCCTTGTGAGGCCACATCCAGCTGCTGTGTCCCGTCTGGAACTCTCCAGTATAGAGGAGACCTTGAGGTCCTGGAATGACTCAGCAGAGGCCACCAAGATGAGTGGGAGGTACAAGAAGAGGCTGAGTCTTGCCTGATCATCATGGAGAATCAGGATCATCTTTGGTGTCTGCAGCTCCCTCTTTTGGGGAGACACAGAGGAGTGATCTGTACTTTCCTTGGATTTGCACAAAGGTGGGATAAGAGGCAATGGCCACTGGGAGCAGAAAGGGAAATATTAGCTTGCTGCAAGGAAAAATCTTCCCAAGGCGGGTGGAGTGGTACCAGCAGGATCCAGGGAGGGCACAGAATCTCCGTAGAATCATAGAATGACCTGAGTTGGAAGGGGCCTTAAAGATCATCTAGTTGCAACCCACATGTTGTGGGCAGGGAGACCTTCCACTAGACCAGGTTGCTCAGAGCTCCATCCAACCTGGCCTTGGGGCAACATCCTTAGAAACATTTAATATTTGACTGAACAAAACCCTGGCAACCCACTCTGACTCCAAAGCTGCGCCTGCTTGAATGTGGGGGCTGGATGACAGACCCTTGGAGGTCCCTTCAACCCAAAGTCCTCTGTGGTTCTAAGCTGCAAACAGCAGGATTTCTACATCTGGCTCCCAAATTGCCACTGACTTGGTGGCAGGTTCTTTGGACATCATGGGGCCATTTTTAGGTCCTTCCCCTCAAGAAGTGGACAGTGATCCCTGCACACCTCACTGTGGCACTTGTGCATGGGCGGCGCAGGCAAGTCCTGGGGCTGGAGAGTGTTGTCAGTTTGCAAAGGTGTCATTTGTTGTATCCGTGTCATTTGTTGTATCGGTGTCATTATACAGCTCATGGTTCCTGTAAAGAGTCTTCTGAGTTTTTGAAAGGACAGATGTAGACAGGCAGCTGTAAGACAAATCCCTGAACCACTGTGCAGCACCTCCCTGCGCCTTCTGAATGTTTCTATCCTCCCCATTTTCACGGTCCTCCTGCTGGAGCCATCACTGTCAGGTCAGGGATAGTTTAGATTTAAGGGCAGGCACCAAAATATAAAAACTGCTGATAAATCCCAGAGGCCTCGCACATTTTGGCAGCAGCGAAACAATTCCATGGACATCTCAGATGGGAAAGGGCATCCTTTCTTTGTCACTTCTGAGATTTATGATTTGCAAACAACACTGAGTCCACCACGAAGCAGGAACTGTCCTGCTGGCTGATCTGCTTGGGTTTGCACCATAAATAACGCATATGTGGACCACAGCGTAGAAAGAGCCAAAACCCACAGGCACCCAGCTGGGGCCGAGGCTTTGGAGCCAGCCCAGGAAACTGAAGCTCTTTGGCCCAAGCCCACAGCAAATGGTGCTTCAGGCAATGCTGCATCACAGCCCCCAAAACCGGCTGCGAGACATCGCTCCCTCCTCTGCCACCAACCAACATTTCTGCCCCCAGTTCTCAGTTCCCCTCAAGCTGCAGTGCTGTGAGAGCCCCCAGGCTCAGAACCTTGCGCATCTTTTTTTTGGTGGTGATGAGGAAACGCCTCAACCTACGGAAGTCCAAGGATCTGGCGATCCGGTTGGGCAGCACCGTATGGATCAGCTTCCTCGTCTCCCAGGTGGGGCTGGCACACTGCAGTTGTGTAGCCAACATCTCTACCTGGCAGAGATGGCAAAACATCAGGATAAAATACTGTGGGGTGCTCGATGTCTGCAAAGGTTCAGGCAAAATTGCTAAAAATAAAAAGTGCTGCAGCTCTTCCAGCCCCATGGACTGTCCATTATAGGTCCAACGTGGAGCCCTTTCACCCAAAGGTGAACAAAGCTTGTTCTAAGTTCCAAGTTTGAAGAGAAGGCTTGGGGGAGACCTTATTGCTCTCTAAAACTCTCTGGCAGGAGGCTGTAGCTAGGTAGGGGTCCTCCTCTTCTCCCAGGCAACCAGTGACAAGGCAAGAGGAAACGGCCTCAAGGTGTGCCAGGGAAGGTTCAGGTTGGACATCAGGAAGAATTTTTTTCACTGAAAAGGTCATTAAACACTGGAAGGGGCTGTCCAGGGGGGTGGTGGAGTCCCCACTCCTGGAGGTGTCCAAGGAACGATTGACACTGAGTGTTCTGGACCGGGGGACGAGGTGGGGATTGGTCACAGGTTGGACTCTGTGATCTCGGAGTTCTTTTCCAACCTCAGTTATTCCATGATTCCGTGGAGTCAAGGCTTGAGTGCATAGAGCAAGAACATGTTTTACTGACCCATCTCTGCTCTTACACCTCATAAAAAATAAATTATATGATACATGCCTTGGGTTTGCTCCAAGATCTCCCATCCTGCACAGGTGGAAGGGCACAGGCACATTGCAGGGAGTGCTGCGGGGGGTGACTGAGCTGTCCATGGGAGTGGACTTTGCCCCCAGCCTGTGGACCCTGGTTTTTGGTAAGCGAAGGGGCCAGGCGAGCACGCACCAATGACCACATGTTTCCTTCCAGTATGACCATCTGGACGCAGACTGGCTGGGGATGCCCCCCCTGCCCTCCCCTCGCTGCCTCTTCGGCCTGGGAGAGGCAGAAAACTCCATTTTTGTGGTCGGAGGGAAGGAGCTGAAAGAGGGAGAGAAGACCTTGGATTCTGTCCTGTGCTACGACCGGCTGTGAGTGCCCACGGGCCAGCGTGGGGTGGGAGGGGGTTTAGAGGAGGAGGTGAAGCAGCTGCCATGAAAAATCCAGGTTTCCAGGGGTCAAAAGGTTGTGAAGGCAGGGCTTGAGCTCTTTATCTCGATGTTGGGACCTCTGGGACTGTTCCAAGCTGTGCCCCGGGGCTCGGAGCTGCCTCGCTCCAGCTGCTCCTTTTATTGTGATGGAACCTCCTGGAGATGGACGCCTTAATGGGGAAATGATGTTATCAAGGACTGATATCAGTGGATGTTCCTGTGAGACCTGTACAGAAGGGTTTTTCCTTCTGCTCCTGAAGGCTCAGTGACATTCGCTGTGCTCTCACCAGGAGCGGCTCCAAGGGGAAAGTTCATTTTTAAAACATTCAGATGTGGCACTGAGCGGCTCGCCCTGATCAATATCAGCCTTAATATCTGATTATTTTTAGACAATGGGCTCTGACCCATCCTAGGTCATGGGCTTTATTAACAGGCACCACCCAGTTCTGCTCTCAGGAGACAGAAACATCCGAAGCCTGCTGCTCTCTGGCCCGAAGAGGCAGAGCAGGAAACATCAGCAAGGCTTTGCTTGCTCTATATTTAGATGTGTACGCTCCAAACTCTGTTTCATAGGCAGAGATTTGAAACCAGTTTCATTCCCACAGAACGGGGTGTGGATCTCCCCCTGCAGGCTCTGGAAAAGGATGTTCCTGCCCCCTTTAAGTGCTCATGGGGAGGCTGAGAATCGGTTTGAAGCTGGTAGAGGTGTCATCAACACCACTTTCATCTTCAGTATTATTTGGTTGATATTACTCCAGCATTATCTTTATTATTCTGGCATTATTAACAGCAGCTGAACGTGAGCCCAGGTGTGCCCAGGTGGCATCCTGGCTTGTGTGAGAAATAGTGTGGCCAGCAGGACCAGGGCAGGGATTGTCCCCCTGTGCTGGCACCGCTGAGGCACCAGAAATCTTGTGTTGGGTTTTGGGTCCCTCACTACAAGAAAAAGATGGGAGTGTTGGAGTAGATCCAGGGAAGGAAATGCAGCTGAGGAAGGGTCTGGAGTACCAGGAGAAGCTGAGGGAGGTGGCGGGGGGGGGCTCAGCCTGGAGAAAAGGAGACTCAGGGGGGACCTTCTGGCTCTCTGCAAACCCCTGACAGGAGGGGGGAGCCGGGTGGGGGGTCGGGCTCTGCTCCCAGGGAACAGGGACAGGATGACAGCAAAGGCCTCCAAGTTGTACCAGGGAGGTGTAGATGGGATATCAGGGAACATTTCTGCACCAAAATAGTGGTCAGCCACTGGAACAGGATGCCCAGGGCAGTGGTGGAGCCACCATCCCTGGAGGGATTTTAAGACCATGTGGGTGTGTCACTTGGGAACTTGGTTTGAAGCTTTTTCAGTCAAGGAGGAATCTCTGTCTTGTTTGCGTTCAGCTGGTAATGTTTGTAAATGAGGTGAAGTCCTGGGAAAAGTGGGGATGTGTATCCACAAAGCTCAGGAATAAGGAATACTGCAGAAAACAGTAATTAGCATAAATATTCTGCATCTTTTATTTCCCCCTCCCTTTTTTTTCAGGATCACAAAATTTACGGGATGAGTTTTATCTCACTGAGTTCTATCCCGTGATGTGGTTTTGGGGGTTGTTCTGCACAGAGCCAGAAGTCAGATGATGATCCCTGTGGGTCCCCTTCCAGCTGAGGATATTCCATGATTCCATGGATTCCTCATATTCTTGAGGCTGAGTCAGGAGCTGTGCTCATGTCTAAGTGTTAAAAGTGCCATGTCCTGTGGTGTCACTCAGTAAGCTACAAATGCTTTTGCTTCCCACCTTTCCCTGGTCCAGGTCCTTCAAGTGGGGGGAAGCTGATCCCCTTCCTTACGCGGTCTATGGCCACGCCGTGGTGTCACACAAGGATCTCATCTACGTCATTGGAGGCAAAGGAAGTGACAAGTAAGTCAAAAAGCAGGAGAAAATCAAGGAGTCATCCCCCGCCCCCAAAACTAGTAAGAGTGCAGAGCATGAGTTGGCACCTCCCCAGCCTGGGTTAAGGAGGGCTGGATGAGGTGTGAGATGTGAAACCATCACCCCCCAGCTCACCCCTGTGCCTGCAGCCCTTCCTGAGCCCTTAGGAGTCCTACAGGGACTCCAGGGAGGTGGCAGTGTCCTTGCAGGAGAGGGAATGTGTTGCCCTATCCCTGGAATTGTTCAAGGCCAGGCTGGATGGTGCTTTAAGCAAACCTGGTCTAGTGGGAGGTGTCCCTGCTTGTGGCTTGGGGGTTTGGAATGAGATGAGCTTTAAAGATCCTTCCAATTCAAGCTATTTTATGATCACAAAAAAATAAGTATCACACTGAAGAGCAAGAAACCTCATCACATTAAGGGTCTCCCATCATGGACTTGTGGAGCACTGCGGTCCCAGGAGTCAAATCCAGACAACATGTTTGTAACAGGAGTGAAAAGCCTCATCCAACCAGGTGATTGAGGCTCCTTTTCCCTCTCACTTTTCTCTAGGAAGTGCCTGAAGAAGATGTGTGTCTACAACCCAGCCAAGTTCGAGTGGAAGGACGTGGCTCCCATGAAAACTGCCCGCTCCTTGTTCGGAGCCACCGTGCACAAGGACAAAATCTACGTGGCAGCCGGTGTGACCGACTCCGGTTTGACCAACTCGGTGGAAGTCTATGACATTGCCACCAACAAGTACGTACCTGAGCGCTCCTCCGGGGTGTAGTTACACAAGGAGCAAGCTGCATGTGTGCACTGAGCAACCTCCAGCCCTTCTGGAGTTTGCCTGGGGCTCCTGATGCCAGTTCCTCTCAGCCTGTATGCCCATGGCAGAGGGAGTCGGAACCAGATAATCTTTAAGGTCCCCCCCCACCCAAACTAGTCCAGGAATCTGTGATTCCTCAGAGAGCTGTGGATCATCTCAACCTCATCTTCAGAGCTGTTTCACCAGCTGGTGCCATCCTTGGGTTCCCTGCAGGGCTGTGACTTCCTCAAGGCAGCTTTGCCCAACACAATAAATTCTCTGACTTTGGGGTGGCTCTTGCAGCTGCAATCTCAGCACTGGGCCACTTTGGTCCATGCCCAATGGTCATGCCCTCAATGCAAAACAAAGCTGAATGATGATGGTGATGGAAACAGCTGTCCCTGAAACCAGACAGGGTACGGTCCCATCCCATGTGGACCTGCGCAAGTTAATCTGTCACTAGTGGGCTCGGTTGTTGATTCCCGATTTGAGGCCACCCTCAGCGTGGAGGTGCTCTAACGTGTCCCTTCTCTCGATGTGGCAGGTGGGACACCTTCACAGAGTTCCCACAGGAGCGCAGCTCGGTCAGCCTGGTCAGCTTGTCTGGGGTGCTCTACCTGCTCGGAGGGTTCGCCACGGTGGAGACGGAGTCGGGAGAGCTGGTGCCGACGGAGCTCAACGACGTTTGGAGGTGATGATCATCCCCAGGGCTGTCCAAGGGAGTGTGGGAGGGACATCAGTGATGAAACAGAGAGGTTCTCTCTTTCTTGATGCCTTTGGTGTGAGATGGAGGTTGTCACCTCAGCACAAAGCTGCAGGGTCTCAGGGTGGGGAGTTGGCCCTGTGCTGAGCTGGGGGCCACGTTGGGAGGTTCAGTGATCTCTCCCAGCCTCAAATAGCAATGTCCCAGGGAAAACTGTCCCTTTGGCTTTGTCACTGAGTTGACATTGAACCTGGAGTCTGATTCCAGCCTCCCCTGTGGTGTGGAGCAACATCTGCTCCATAGGAACAGTCAGTGCTTGGGTTGAGAAGCAGAGATGCTTGGCTGGGAAGAAGATAGGATTGGCTGGGAAGCAGTTAGTCTGGGCTGGGAAGCAGTTAGTCTGGGCTGGGAAGAAGATAGTCTTACATGTGAGCAGAGCAGGAGACAGACAGCACTTTGTGACAGCTGCTCACACAGCAATAGCTGCTCCTGTCCCTCGCAGCGGTGCCGGAGCACCCTCAGCAGGAACCTGCTGTTCTTCATCGTGGATGTTCTCTCTCAGCGCCACCAAAATGCTTCCTAATGGAAAAATATCCCCTTCCCTGCGAGACCACATGCTGATATCCACGTCCCCCACCCCGGGGCTGAAAGTCCCCACACAGCTCCCACAGATTCCTGTGGCCAAATAATGCCTGTGGGATGTGTCACCCCCCACCACTGTGGAGAGCAGCTGAAGGGAGGGAGAGGAGGTTCTTTCCTCACCGTAACCTTCTGTCTGTCTCTCACCAGGTACGATGAGGAGCAGAAGAAGTGGGAAGGGGTTCTCCGGGAGATCCAGTACGCCTCTGGTGCCACGTTCCTCCCCGTGCGCCTCAATGTCTTGCGTCTCACAAAGATGTAGGGATTTATCATTTTTCCACAGGGGTCCGGGGTGAGGAGGGAGGGGGGGACAGATGTGATGCTTATCAGGGATGCGGCATCTGGATGCTGGGTGAGACGTTGCATCTGTGATTGGGGCTTTTTTACCTAAAAGGGAAAAAGGAGAAGGCATCTGGAAGCCCTACGGGGACTTGAAGGTGCTCACAAGGTAATTAGAGAAGGGACCTGGATCCTGCGAGGAGCTGGGAGAGGCTGAGGACAATGGAGCAATGAGTAATTCCCATCTCAGTAGACAGGACAAACACACCATAGAAGAATCACTTCTTTCTTCATCTTTTCCCCCGTCTTTTCAACTGCTGTCGAACCTCCCCAGTCAACAGCAGAGGTAGAAGGTCCCAATGGACTATGCTAACATTCCCTAGGGGGGTCTAGAAAATATTTCTCTGCCTAATATTTCACCATTTGAGAGCTGAAACTTCAGCGTTCATATCCTTAAAACTCTTCTCCATGGACACAAGGACTTCCCTAGGACTAGAAGGAAGTTGGATCTCTCCAGGGACAGGATGAGAGGAAACGGCCTCAAGTTGTGCCAGAGGAGGGTTTAGATTAGATATTAGGGGGAAAAAATTCATAGAAAGGGCTGTCAGACATTGGACTAAGCTGCCCTGGGAGTGTTCAAAAAACACGTGGATATATCATGTAAGGGCATGGATTAGTTTTGAATGTGGTGGTGGTTGGACTTGATGATCTTAAAGGTCTTTTCCAACCTTAATGATTCCATGGTTCTGTGAGCATGGTGCTGGAGTCCACCTTGGAGAGGAGGAGGAAGAGTCAAAGTCAAGTGGTAGAGGTGGAACTTGATGAGTTCCTGAGTGATGAGGGTTGGTGGGATGAGACAGTTGAAAAGAAAGAGCACGTGAGCAGCAGGAACACTTTGAAAATTGCAACAAGAAGGAAGTAATTAAATAGTCTTAGTTCCTTGTCTCCACTTGGACTTTGGAGTGGAGAGGCCACAAGCTGAGTCCGCAGGAGGGGAGGAGTCACCCAAGTAGTAGGGTGGGAAAATGGAGAGAGATGGGCCATATGTGCTCATCTCCAGCCTTTTGGGCTCCTCATCTCCGATCACAGATCCCAATGTCCTCACCTGTGGATGGACAAGTGCTGTTTTTCAGGGAAAGGTTTTATATTTTTGCTGTTCCTCTTCTTTTCAATTGTGAAAACTTTTTTTTTTTAAAGAGTATTTTACTTTGCAGATGTGTTTGGCTCAAAGAGAGCTTCCCACAAAGGAAAAAAAAAAGCATATTTATTTTAAAGTTATCCATAATGATGTTTTGATAGTAACACGACTGTACTGGCAGCAGGCCAAAGATCTCCTGGTGCCCACACCATCTGACCAGTGGTTGATTTAAAAATAAATGTGGCTATTTCAAAAGAAATCCCCAGTGTTTGTCTGTTGAGAGAGCTGAATCTGAAAGTTCACAGCAATCAAAGACCAAGAAAAAGCCGTGATGAACACGCAGCAAACCAGCCCCATTTTTTATTGTCCTTATTTTCCCCCTTTTGAAAGCTGAAACTTTAGCATTCATATCCTTGGAGCTCTTTCCTAAGGACTAGAAGCTTCCCTAGGAGTAGAAGGAAGTTGGATGTCCACAGGGACAGGATGAGAAGAAACGGCCTCAAGTTGTGTCAGGGAAGGGTTTGGACTGGATATTAAGGGGAAAAAATTTCACAGAAAGGGTTTTCAAGCATTGGAATAAGTCACCCAAGGAAGTGGTGGAGTCACCATCCTTGGAAGCATTCAATAAACACATGGATGTGGCACTTGAGGACATGGATTAGTGTTGAACAGGGTGGGGGAGCTGGGTTGGCAGTTGGACTTGATGTTCTTAGAGGTCTTTTCCAACCTTAATGATTCCATGGTTGTGTGACCTCACAATACCATGAGTGGGGTGATAACCAATAATAAGAAAGAAAGAACAAATAATTTCAAAATAATTCCCTCGAAGTGGTATGAAAATTTTGGTATTACAAATCACACCTGGCTGATTTGTCCAGCTCAAAATGTAGTCATGGAGAAACTAAAACACATTTGGAAGAAAAGTGAAGTAAAGCAACCAGAGAGAGTCTTGTCCTGGTTTCATTTCAAGGATTCAAAAAGTTACGGGATAAACTCCTTAGAGGACAATCACATCAGAACAGTAATGAAGTCTTTCCACAAGAAAAAGGAATCCAAGGTGACTGGCTGTCACAAAATAGCTTAAAAAAAGTAATAAAAAGAACAAAAACCTTTGAAACAATCAAATGTGTGAAACATGCACTCAAAAAATTAAACACCTTCTGCGCAGCTCTGCAGAAATTCCTGTGGACAACTCCCAAGCTAATTAAAGGCGACTCTTCCAAAGAGCTTGCAGCAGAAAAGAAGAATTAAAAAAAATAATCCCTGCACAGAATAACAATTTTTTTAAGTCATTTAATGCTGTGGCAGATACCTCCTTGAAATATCCCATTGCTCAAGCAATAGGGGCCAAATCTCAGTGTGTGCAAGCCAGTGTTGGCCTGAGGAAGGCGGAAATGTTGGACATCACCAAGCAAAAGTCCGGTCTGGAGATGCTCCTCCACCTCTCCAAGAGGCTTCATCGGTCCAAAGGCAATCACAGATAAGGAATGTCACCGTGAATGCTCAGAGAAGTGTCACTCCCAGCTGCTGTCCCGTGTTTTCCATGCTCAGATGCAACAGCTCCAGTGGCACAGGTCCCCTACGGGTATCACCTTCAGCAACAAAGGAGTAGGTACATCCAAAGGGTGAGGGAAAATCACCTCTTCTTCCATTAGTTTCCCAGTATCAGTGCTGGTGTTGCTGGCCACTCAAACTAATAAAGGCCCTGGGTGCTTTTGGATGGGCTCCTTGGATTCCCCACTGCCAGTGGAGGGGTTCTCATAGTTCACATGAACCCCATGAACCCCGAGGGCTGTAAGCACTGAATCCCTTTCACCGTCCCCTGATCGCCCTTCCCTGAAAAGCCGCTTTTTTGATGGCCCCACAACAGTCTTATTGTCTCTCACACAAACACAACACACACACACCTCTCACCAAAGCCAACACAGAGTGGACAAATGTGTAGCGGTGGCAGTGGTCAGAATTCCACAGGAAGCCCATCCTGCCTGTCTCCGACTCCTCACACAACTGCCTGGAAAAAAGACTTTAAAAATAAATAAATAAAAACAAAAACCAAACCAAAGCAAAAATACCCAGAAGAAAAAAAAAAAAACCAAAGCAAAATTAAGGCAACAAAGACAGTGGTGGAGCTTCAGGTTTTTCTTTTATAAAAGACAAATCGTTTATTGATTCAGTCCTTCCACTTGCAACCTCTTTGGTAACAGTCGTAACACTTCCAGACCGGGAGAACACAGTGGAAAGGCCCAGTTCTGACCTCTCACCAACCTCAGAGCTCAGCGAGCCCTGTCGTGCCTTGGTAAGAAGCCAGAAGCAGGTTTCAAAGCATGGCCAAGGGTGTGGCCTTGAGGGACAACCGAAACCAGCCCACCCTATCGTGACCTGTCACGCTTGTGGGCGGCCCAAAGAGCAGCCCCAGCATCCCCAGGCAGAAGATGGCTCAGGATGGGGATGGCGGACTGTGAGCTGTGCCCTGGAAGGTGGCTTTGATGAACCTCTTGGGACCTCCTGGACATTGGCCAATGGGGCACTCAATGAAGCAAGGCTCGCCCGTTCCTGCGGTAGACAATGACTTGCCTCAGTTGGCCCCATGGAGATGGACCAGTCCGACCATCTCAGCCTCCCCCTCCTCATACCATCCCAAAGAGAGTAACTGCTGTACTTGGAGTTAAAGATAAACATATATTGATTACACATGGTCATAAAAATAAAAAAAAAGAATAATAATAATAATAATAATACATTTCCTAGAACATTACTTAAGACGCTTCCGAAAAGCATCCGAGCTTCCCCTCCCCTCCCCGCCTTCCCTTATCTATACAGAATAAAGTGCTTCGTTTAGTTTGTTCACACTAGTAGAGCCACCAATACACTCTTAACTTGGCATGTTTGGGCAACGGATACTGAACGCCGTAAAATAATACAGAGCCAAACACCAGGCATGAGAAACTCTTTTTGAGGCAAGTGCTTGGGGTTTCATTCATTTCCTTCAAGTTCCATGCTACTGAGGTTGTTCTTATTACTATTTTGTTTTTTTTTTTTAATAATTATTATTTTCTTCCTTCGTAAGTTCGACCCAACTCCCGTCGTGGTTCCGTGTCACTGGGTGGGGCTGCGTGTGGGGAAGCTCTTGCCGTCCGTGTGAACAAAGGGCATCTGTTTGTCCATCCGTCCGTGCGTCCTTCCCTCTCGACTTCGGGCAAACCAAGAGTTCACTCCGTGGAGTTGTCTAGCAGCGGATGCTCATCTCTNCCCCCCTGCCTCCCTCCCTCCCTCCCCAAAGTTCAAATGAAGTCGAGGTGGAGGGGGAAAAAACCAAATTTCCAACCCAGATGGGTCTGGGGTTTGGGTGCGTGGGAGGAGTTGTCGGCTGAATGTTGCGTCGCGGCATATCCGTGAACTGTGTCATGGAAAATCAAGCCCCTCTCCACCCTCGCGGTCTGCCGGAGAAGGGGCGTGAGAGGTTAAGGTGCAAGAGTTACAAATAAACAAAACAAAACAAAAAAAAGAATTTAAAAAAAAAAAAATTAGAGTAAAACATAAAAAGCTTGAAAACAATGGACCTGACTCCCCAGCCACCTGTCCTGTCCATCCACAATGGGTGCAACAGGGCTGGCTGGGATGGATCCGGGATGGATCCGGGATGGATCCGGGATGGACGAGGCACTGCGGGAGTGACTCGTCTGAGCTCTTAGTATGCTAATGAAAACCAGACATGAAGACACACTGGGGCTGAGTAAGGGTGTGGAGAAAAGGGCTCGGAGGCCTCAAAGGGCTCCTGGGAACTGCCCGGGCCTTGGAGAGGGGAGGGAGCAGCAGGGATCTGGTTCTCCAAAGTGCTGTGTGCATGGTCACATCTCGACGTCTCCAAGTGGCTCTCGAAGGGGATCGGACGCAGCTGGGATCAGTCACCAGGCTTTCCACTGGGCTTCCACCCTCAGTGAAGTGCTCTCATCTCACAGAGATGTCCAAGGCGGGGCAGGTACCCACTGGGAGAGAATGAACTGGGGCAGGAACAGGGAAAGCCACCTCCAGGTGGGCGGTACAAGGGAGCAGATGTTGGCGTGGGTGTTTACTTGGGGGGTGGAAGTCTACCAGCCAGGCAGGCTGATGGCCTCCATCACAGAAGACCACACAAGCCCTCAGGGCACAGTGCTCCCATCCTACTTCAAGGCTGAACAAGAGGGGAAGGAAGCATGAGGGAGCCCGAGGGGGATCTGGGAGGCAGCAGAGGAGAAGACATCATGGAGCACCCCAACACCTCCGTGGGTATCACTGAATGCTTCTCTAAAGCAATCATCTTCCAGTCTGGGTCCTGGTCCCTTCAGAAAGCCAACAGCCCCAAGAGCCAAGTGCCCCCATCCCTCTGTGTTTGAGAAGGCTTTGCACCATCCAAGCAAGCCCCAGGGTCACGGAGAACAGCAGGGAAGCCTCCGGTACCCACCTGAGAAGGTGGACATGGATAGGCAGCTCTGCCACAGCAACCTCCTTTTGCTCAAAGCAGACGGAGACAGGGGTGAGGTCACTGGGCCTGAGGGAGATGCTGGGGATCCGCAGGATCCCAGCCAACATGGGCATCAAGGAGAAGCCAGCTTTCCCAAGATGCCAGGCATGGGGAGCACCACTCAGCACCAGGGGACAGCACTCACCTGACCTGTCACCTCGAAAAGCGCTCAGGACAAGAGCAGAAGCCCCCTTGTGCTGTCCCTGTCAGGCTCCTGCATGTCCCCGGTTAGCAAAGCCCCTGAGCAGGTGGTGGAACCCTCCCATCTCTGCAGGGGCAGCCCCAACACTGCCCAAGGGCTCTGCTGAGTTGGTCCAGGAGCTGAAGCACCAAGACTTTTCACAGAGCCCAGAGTGGCTCGCTGTCCCCAGCACTCTGCTGTCACCCAGGACAAGCTGCAAACAAGAAAGGGCCCCTGCAGCCCCCTCAGGGACCTCTCCCTTCTTGTCTACCAAGAGGTCTGCTAGCCACCTCCTCCATGACCCGACTCACGTCCATATCTGATCCCAACTCTTGCCTTGGGAGCAAGGCATCAGCTGCAACACCCCCCACCTCTCTGCCTGTGCTGGGTGCCCTCTGACCCCAAAGGGGACACTTCCCCAGGCAAGAAGACCACACAACCATGGTAAGGCCAGTGCACGACACCCTGGAGCAGAGCACAGCAAGGAGACACCTCAGAGTCCAACAAAGTGGTGACAGCAAAGCCTTCCTCTTCTCCAACAGCACGAAGCCAGGCATATTATTCCTAAGTGAAACCAAAGACCAGCTGAACTTCAGAAACTTCAACAAGCACTGCAGGGCATGACCAAAACAACCAGAGCACTCGCTGGTCCCCTCTGGCCCCCCCAAACCAGGGCAGAGCAGGGGATGCCAAACCCACACGGAGAGGTGAACCTCAGGAAAGCCACGCAGGCAGCAAGCTGGAGGATGGGACATTGTCACCAGGCTGAAGGAGGTCTTGCTTTAGCTCCAAACCCTGCAATGGGACCCAACCCGGAGCTCACCCACCACATGGGGTTTATTCGGATTGTTAAGGCACTATTCCGGGCCGATTCCGCTGAGGAACAGCAGCGTCCTGCTCCTCTGTCCCAGGCCACCCTCCCTCCGGCCCCAAAGCCTCTGAGCGCTCCCAGGGACAGCTCACCCAATTCCAGAGCATCCCCAGGAGCTCAGCTCCTGCAGGAAGGCCACACCAGAGCCCGGCACACTCAGGGCACCCCAAAAACGAATGGACAGCGAGCTGCAGATGCCCCGAGACGCAACCTGGGTCTTTGTGCTTTTCCCTATGGAGAAGGAAAACCTGGCACAGGGAAGGAAGACGTGGCGAGGGCTGCCAAGGGGAGCGGGCTGATGGCTTTCCAACGGGACCGCTGGGGCTCCTCCGTGGTGCCCACCTCTCAGTCTTGTGGGAAAAGAGCCTGAATTGAAAGACCAGCTTTACAGTACAGGGATTCAAGCACCACTAACTGGATTTCGGCTTAGAAATGCCGACGCATTAGAAATACCACGGCATCCTGCTCCTCCCAGCCCCACCAGCACCCCGGCACGAGGATGGAGCTGGAGATGAAACAGAGAGCGATGCCTTTCTCCTACACTCTCACGGACGGACGGTGGTCCCCTCCCCAGCACCCACGCTCCTCTGGAGGGGCCCCCTCCTGCTGCCCCTCTCTGCGGGGAACAACGCGTGAAAAAAAGGAATAAAAACCCAAAACAACCCCAAAACAAGGAGGGAGAAGGGGGGCAGGGTGGGCAGAGAGCAAGCGAAGCCTCGTCTCCCCAGGGCGGGGAGGCATTCCCGAGGGGCAGAGCAGTCTGTGCAGGCGCATGGCCGGGGTTGGGGGGCACCTAGTTGTTGTTGGAGTTTATCCTCCCGGCGGGGAACAGGGGAGNCGGGTTGGGGGACAGCCGTGTCCGAGGCCAGGGGGTTGCTGACGCGGAAACATTTCTCCTTGTGGGCTTTGAGCATGTTGGAGAAGCGGAAGCGCTGGCCGCAGACGTCGCAGGGGTAGGGCTTCTCCCCCGTGTGGGTCCGGCGGTGCCGCTTCATGTTGGGGCGGCTGGTGAAGCTCTTGCCACAGATCTCGCAGATGTAGGGTTTCTCACCTGGGCGTGGGAGAAGGAGGATGAGGACCTGGTGGTTGGCCCACGCCGCCCAAAACCCCATCACAGAATCAACTGGGTTGGAAAAGACCTCTGAGACCTCAAGTCCAACCTGTGACCCAATGCCACCTTGTCAACCATCCCATGGCACTCAGTGCCACATCCAGTTTTTCCTCAAACACCTCCAGGGATGGTGACTCCACCACCTCCCATTCCAATGCCCAGTCACTCTCTCTGTAAAGAACTTCTTCCTGATCTCCAACCTAAACCTCCCCTGGCACAGCTCAGGACTGTGCCCTCTTGTCCTTCTGCTGGTTGCCTGGGAGGAGAGACTGACCCCCACCTGGCTGCACCCTCCTGGCAGGGACTTGTGGAGACTGAGAAGGTCTCCTCTGAGCCTCCTCCTCTCCAGATTGAACAACCCCAGCTCCCTCGGCCTCTCCTCATGGCACTTGTTCTCCAGTCCCTTCACCAGCCTCATTGCCCTTCTCTGGACCCTTCTGGCCCTTGAGGGGCCCAGAAGTGGACACAGCACTAGAGGTGTGACCTCA
>VWZG01012699.1:1959-17874 GCA_013396735.1 Grallaria varia | reverse complement strand
GGGCGATCGCGGGGCTCCGCAGCCTGCCCGGCGCCTCGGCCCAGCGATGTGCCCGTGGGCAGGATGCGGCTGCAGGATGCGGGGACCCCCATCCCATCCCATCCCACCCCACCCCGTCCCACCCCATCGCCCTTCCCCCAGAGCTCCTGACTGCAGGGGTCTGGGGCTGTTACCCGTGTGTGTCTTCATGTGCTCGTCGAAGTACTGCTTCATGTTGAAGTCCTTGCCACACCACTGGCACATGAACTGCTTGTGGCCAATGTGGATGCTCATGTGGGAGCGCAGCTGGTACTTGTACTGGAAGCGCTCGTTGCAGTTCTGAGGGGTTGAGATGGAGACGAGCTGCTGCTGAGCACCCAAAGCACCCCCACATTCCCCCCCAAAGTCACCAAAATCTCTCTTTTTTTCCCTCTCAAGAAACGACCCAAATAAATTGCTTTTTTCAGGACATACCCAGCCGGGTTTGCAGGCTGGATGGGCTTGGTGGGGGTTGTAAGATCCAGGCACTGGAGGGACAGATCCTTGTATTGGACAAGTTTCATCACAAGGTTGGGAGGACCCTCAGATCAGGAGGGGATGCAAAGTTTGGAACTGAGTGGGAGCATCCCTACAGCTGCACTGGCACAAAGCATGGGGGAAGCCTCAAGAAGTGGAAGCTCTTTCCCCAAGCCAGCATTTTTGTCCTCATTTGAGAGGATCTTACCTCGCATTTAAAAGGCTTTTCCCCGGAGTGCTGGAGCGAATGGACCTTGAGGGACATGCTGCGCTTGAAGGACTTCCCACAGGTCTCGCAGGTGAACGGCATGTCCTTGGTGTGTGCTGAGGGGGAGAGGGCAGGCTCAGGTCCCCACACCTCCTGCATCCCTCTCCCCACACCTCCTCCCTCCCTCTCCCCACACCTCCTGCATCCCTCTCCCCACCCCTCCAGCATCCCTCTCCCCACATCTCCAGCATCCCTCTCCCCCCATCTCCAGCATCTCTCTCCCCACGCCTCCAGAATCCTTCTCCCCACGCCTCCAGCATCCTTCTCCCCACATCTCCAGCATCCCTCTCCCCACACATCCACCATCCCTCTCCCCACACCGCCAGCATCCCTCTTCCCACCCCTCCAGCATCCCTCTCCCCACACATCCACCATCCCTCTCCCCACACCGCCAGCATCCCTCTTCCCACCCCTCCAGCATCCCTCTCCCCATGCCTCCAGCATCCTTCTCCTCACATCTCCAGCATCCCTCTCCCCACGTTCCGGCCATCGATCCTAACACCAGTGCCCAACTCCAGCAAACCCAAAGCCATCGTGGGAAGATGCACAGTGTCAACATTTCAAGCATTTCCCTAATTTCCTGGCCAAACCCTCCTTTTGTTCGGACCTCTTTGGTGCCCCCAAGGCCCAGAGACCCGACCATGACTGCCACATATAATTTGCTTTTCAAAGCTCAGCATGGGTGTAGTCTGGTCCTGTTTTGCAGGGGAAGGATGGCTACATTTGAAACCCTCCTCTGGTCACTTCTGAGGTCTAGTGTTCCTGGTTCAATAAAATAAATGGGGTTCTCCAGCACCACAACCAAGTGCTCCAAAGCCAGCACAGAGCAGACAATGGTTCAACATTGAAGATCAGGCCAGATTCTGAGATGTTGATGTGACAAAGCTCAGCCCTTAACACCCAACCAGACAGCAACCAAAAAAAAAACCTTTCAGTGCCAAACTGATGGATGAAGACCCCTAAAGAAACCTCCTTGGGGCACCAGTGCCTCCCACACTCACCAACCATGTGTTTGCGCACGTGGGCCATGGTGTAGAACTTCTTCTCGCAGATCTCGCAGGAGAACTTCTTCTCTGCATAGCCATGGACAATCTTATTGTGCTCGTGGAGAGACCAGAGCTTCTTGAACCCCTTCCCACATGTCACGCACTGCAAGGGTAGAGGGAGATGGTGAGGGAAGGAGGGGAACGTGCCCCAACACCACCAGCATTTTCATGTCACGAGGTAATCACCTTCATCCATGAAAAGGGAACATCACCATGAAACCCACAGCTAAGATACTGAAAACCATAATGACCAGCAAGTCTGACACACACCTTGTCACTTCAAAACATCCAAACCTCAAATTTCTGTCCCTGGGATGAGGAAGGGACAATGACCTTCCAGGGAAGGACGTGGCATCTCCACCAATGGCTGGGTTAGGACTTGCATGAACAGCAGCTCATGCACCAAGGCCCTACTCCCGGCTGGGAATTTTATTCCTAAATGAAGCTATCATCTAAAATAATCCCAAGCCTCTGTGCATTAGAAGGCTGCAAAGAATATAGAAACATGGGGGATCTCAAGGACAACTTCAGTCTTCAGCAGATATCACAGATAATTAACCACTAAATGAGTTTTCCAAACATATCTGTGATTCTGTAATATCCAAATGGACCAAAATGGACCCAAAAAACCAGTCTATCAACATGAGAACAACAACATGGTGTGCAATGTCTTCCCCAGGAAGTTCTGGTAGGGATTTGCTTCACCTCCAACAAGTTGAGTGTTTCTCTGGAAGTTCAGGAAACGTTCCAGCTTCGGGGTGAGATCTGCTTGAAACATGTGAGGGCAGGTTGGTGCTCACAGAAATGCTGATGACCACACAGGAAACCATTGCTGGAGCACAGACATGGCAGGCAAGGACCCTGCCAGGAGCCAAGGGTCTCTTTTTCCTCCAAGGGTCAACTCTTCCCCCTCCATCTCTCCACGACTTGTCCTTCTCTTGGTCAACAGGGATAAAACCATCCCTTCTCCTCACAGATGTGTTGAGAAAATAATTCAGGCCTTGAAGGCTCCTCACAGCAACAGGTCTGAGCATCACCAGTGAGCCCAGGGAGGGATTTCTCCACCTTCCCCCACCACCCAGAGGAACAGATGCTCGTTGATGGACTTCAAGGAAACTTTGCTGGGATACCCTGGAAAATGCACCATTATGCTGGGAAGTCACACCATCTCTCCACATATATTTATATTTAGGTGCCCAAGAGGCAAAAGTAAGGTCACAGAGCCATTCCCAACTCTCATCATCTTCATCTCGCCGTGCTCATGTGTCAACATGAGTAATCCTCTGAGTTTTACTGTTCCTGAGTGGGTATTTCCATGGATTCCAGTTTTATCTCTGCTTTAGGAGTTATTTCAGGGCAAATTCAGGCCTAGAGCCCCATATCAAAGACACATCAATATCCATTTTCTAGACATAGAATGAAAAAGGCTGCAGGGGAATTTTAAAATGAAAGGTAGAGGGAATGAAGCAGAGGCAGAAAAAAACCTCAGGCTGGGACCAAACACCCCTGGAGGGCCGAGCTCTGTGTCCTCGGTGACTGCAGAAAATCATCACTCAAAAAGGTAGAAGTAACGTCCAAATGGGGGGGGGAAAAATGATAATATGAATTCTTGCAGGTTAAGAGGAAAACAACAAAAAAAAAGTTTGAGGAACAACCCAAAAAAGCAAGGGATGAATCAACTTTTCAGGTGGTGGAGGCAGGATGCACGTTATGGAGATGGGAAATGACCACAGCGAGCAGGATGAGGCCTAAAGCCTAAAGCATTATGGATGAATTTGGGGACAAAACAGGGAGAGAAAGCAGCAGAGCTGACTGGGATAACAGGGATGGTTCCTTTATGGATCTGGTTAAAACCCAAGGAATAAAGACTGTCTATTATACGTACAGAGTTGAAAAAAAAAATCCCTTTTCCATCCAGACATAATTCCATGGTATATTGATAAAGTTATTCAATATCATCTGAGCAAACGGAGTGAATTTGACTATTTGTCAAATTAAAAATGCCCAATTAAGTGAGAGATAATGATTCCCTTTTTCCATGGAAGGAGGTCACCACACGGGCAGTTTGTGGCTCATCCTATTCAGAAATGCCTTGGAAAAGTCAGATTGCCCCCCAAAACTGCCCTGATTTACCAGAGGCAATCTGGATCTCTTTAGAACACAGAGGGATGGACACACCAAGGCTGAGCCACTCGTGGCTGTCAAACGCTTTTGGAAATTTGCTCATACGCACACAAAAAAGAAAAAAAAAAGCACAAAAGGCAGATTAAAACCATTTTAACTCCTGCCAGCAAATCTTCAAACGAAGCTAAACTGGGTTCAGCCCGGGTGGGAACGGCCAGAGTGTGTCTCCATCAGGGGCTCACAATGTTTCAACCAGATTAACTGAATTGACTCAAAAGAAAAATTACTCCTCAAAAATTAACTCCACGTTTCCACCCAACCAGCCAAGGGGGAGACACAGCACCCCGACACAAATCCCAGGGCACTGGGGGACCCTCCCGAGCCTGAATGCAAGTCACGGGTGAAGGAAGATCCTTCACATCTCCCATGTGCCAACCACATCAGGATTATCTGAGCATGACCCTGTCCCAAGGTGCAGCTGGGTGGGACAACCTCCATGGTGTTTGGAGGTGTTTGGGATATCCCTCCCTCACTAGGATGTCCCATCGTGGTGGGATGCTCCTCTTTTGGTGGGATGTCTCCATTTTGGTGGGATGTCCAACCCTAGTGGGATGCTCCATCCTTTGGTAGGACATTTCACCCTTGGCAGGATGTCCAAACCTACTGGGATGCTCCACCCTTTGGTAGGACATTTCACCCTTGGCAGGATGTCCAACCCTAGTGGGATGCTCCACTCCTTGGTGGGATACTTCCCGCTTGGTGAGATGTCCAACCCTAGTGCAATGTTCCAATACTTCCCACTTAGTGGGATGTCCAACCCTACTGGGCTGCTCCACCCCTTGGTAGGGTATTTTCCCCATTGGTGGGATGCCCATCCCCAGTGGGTTCCTCTATCTCTTGGTGGGATATTTTCCCCGTTGGTGGGATGTCCATCCCCACCGGGATGTCCACGCCCTGGTGGGGCGGGGCTGGCTCACCTGGATGTTCTTCTCGCAGTCGGTCTGGTGGTGCAGGAGCAGCTCACTCTCCAGCAGGAAGCGCTTCCCGCACTTGTCGCAGATCTGCATCCGGCTGTGCGTGACGTTCATGTGCTTCTCCAGGTACCAGCGGTTGTTGAAGATCCGGGGGCACTTCTTGCATGGATAATGCTGCTTCTCCTCCAGCTTCACCTTTTGTCCCAAACCATCCTGTTCCTTTTTCCTCTTCCTCCCTCGCTGGCCTTCCTCTTCCTCCTCCTCCTCCTCTTCCACCTTGGCCATCTCCTGGGACCTGGTTGCCATGGTGGGTTTGGTGGCTTTGGATGCCCGGCTGCCCCTGCGGGGCTGCCCACCCTTTTCCCTTTTCATCTCTGACGCATCTTCATCATTGTCGTCATCGTCCTCTTCTTCTGTCGTCTCCTCCAGGTCTTCCTCCTCGCTGCGCTCCTCCTCCTCCTCATCACCCACCTCCGCATCCTCCTCCTCTTCCTCCTCCTCCTCCTCCCCTTCCTCGTTCTCCTCCTCCCCGTCCTCCTCTGTGTCACGCCCGTCCCCGTCTGGCCGCCCCATCACGGCCGCCTCGCTGGCGGCCGCCTTGCCCTCCATGCCCTTGGAGACGTTGAGGGTCTGGTTGTTGAGGTTCACCTCCACAATGATCTGTTCCCGGTTGTAGGAGCTCTGGCTGTCCAGGTCCTCCTCGGACTCCTCGCCCTCCATCTTACACACAGTGCCTGGACCACTGTCCTTCTCCTCCTTGTAGTACTGCTTGGTGGGGCCAGCAGGGAGTGTCCCACCTCCCGTGCCGTCCTCCACCCTCACCGAGTAGGGGTCGTTGCCCTCCCGGGCGTAGATTTTGGGGTGGGGGGCGTCCACCTCCTGCTTGATCTCGCAGTAGTAGGGCGGGGGCCCCGCACAGCCCTCAGCGGGCAGGGCCATGTTGGTGGCCAGGCTGAGCGAGTGCGTGTCCAGCAGGTCCTGGCAGGACGAGGCGATGTTGTTCATCTGCAGCACGGCGGCCGCGTTCAGCACGTCCTGCACATTGCAGGAGTTGACGAGGAGCTTGGAGGTGTAGATGAAGTTGAGGATCTGCTGGAGGCCCTGCGAGGTGAGGGCCTCCAGGGAGAGCTCCACGCGCTGCAGCTGCTTGTTCTGGGTGAAGAGGGAGTGGAAGAACTGGCTGTAGGCTGCCAGGACCCCTTTGTGCGCTGGGAAGATGCTCTTGTGCTGCACCAGCACGATGTCCACGTCGCACAGGTCCGGCTGAAAGAGGCGCTGCTCGTTCAGTCTGTCCATCAAACACGTGAAGTGGAGGGCTACATCCTCCACCAGGGAGTACTCGGCAGAAGGGTAGTCAGTCGTCTTTTCGACTATCAGCTGGGGAGGAAGGAAATAAAATCGTTCAACAGGGTTCTTTCCCCCCAAAAATCACCCGCCAGGCCATGCTGCCCATCCCTGGCCATGCATCCCAAGTCAGAGATGCCAACTGAGAAGATTCACCACCAACCCCAGCTTGGAGATGCCAACCAAGAAGCTCCATCCCCCGTTACAAGATGCCAACCAAAATGCTCCATCCCCATTTATAAGATGCCAACCAAGAAGATCCACCACCAGCCCCACCTTGGAGATGCCAACCAAGAAGCTTCATCATCAGACACAGCCTGGAGATGCCAGCCAAGAAGCTCCACCACCTATGTCAGTTTGGAGATGCCAACCGAAACACTTCATCCCCATCCCCAGCTTGGAGATGCCAACCAAAATGCTCCACCACCAGGCCCAGCTTTGGAACACCAAGAAGTTCCATGACCACCCTTAGCTTGAAGACACCAATCAAGAAGTTCCAACAACAACTCGAGTCCAGGAGACTCAAGGAGGAGAAACACCAACAAAAGGGCAGGCCAGGGCCATATGAGCAACCACTGGTGCCCCTCCAACATGGGTGGGAGGCGCCATGGCTACCCCACCAGCAGAGAGGTCCAAAGCCAGGCTCAGCTGCCCAGACTCATACAGAGGTGTCACACAGGAGAGGGGTTGCCTTGACCTCCTGAACCAGATGGAGACCCTGGGGGGACATTCGCACCACGCCGGAAGCCAATTTTGAGCACCAGTTGAGATTCAATCCCCCAAATAAATCAGGATTTTAAACCTCCCTGTTTCTACAGATAATTACATCAAACCCTGATATTTGCCAAATACCCATCAGGATGATTTCTGTGCTTTTTTTATGGCCCTTTCCATTGCCTGGGGAAAGGCAATCCCTGGAAAAATTCAAATCCGGGAGCAGCACCCCCAGGCTGGGAAACGCTGCAACTGCCAACCCTCCCCAGGCTGTGTTTGCTGGGTATTTAATTGAACCCACGTGGATTTTGCACCATCCCTGGACGTTCATCACCTCACCTGGTCGTACCTGAGGCCCAGGATGGGTTTCCCAGCTACATTCCAGAGCCAAGGGATACCCCATGCTCTAAATCCTGTGTCCTGCATGAAGAGCAGGTGGGATACACCCCTTCTCTCTGCTTCTCCTGCAGAGCAACCAGCTTATGGATGGAGATGGAGATGGAGATGGATCTGGACGTGTTAACACCCTCTTTCCCCACCACTGTGGGATGTGACCAAGGGCACGGTGCAGAACAGTCACAGAGATGGAGGGTACGACCTGCTGGGTTTATCCTGCACCTCCTGCTCCAAAAAGAGTTTCTCAGCTCCCACTTTTTCTGGGACAAATGGCAGCTCTTGATCAACACATGAATTCCGGCAAGGCGCATTTTTGTTTGTCTTCTACTTTTCTTTGTGAGCCAAAGGCAAAAGCACACACAGACCAAAAATGTTTAAATAATTAAAAAGGGTGTTTTCTTCTCTGTTTTCTCAACAATTCAAAAAAACCCTTCCCTGTCCCTGCCAACATTTTCCATTTCACCGCATTTCTGCTCCACGACCAACCCGTCCAACCAGCGAGGACGTCAGCTTTGCATGGGCCTGACAGAGCTGGAGAGCCCAGAGAAACCGGGGAAGAACCAGCTCTGCTCCAAATTCTTGGCTCTGCAGCCTGGAGTGGGGCAACGAGGTAGTGAGAGAGGGGGGATTATATATTTTTTGTATACATTCATATATATATATATATATATATATATAATATTTGTAATGCTCTATACCTCTATGTTTATATATGTGTGTTTGTATATATATAAAAATATATAAATAGACAAACATTTCATATGCATCTTTGTTACAAAACGCCGCATCCCAGCTGGAACATCCATCCACCCCCTCCCCTTTGCTGAGCCTCGTGACTGCCAAGGACGTTTGGATGAGATCTTGGATGGCTCAGCCCCCACAAGACACACAGCAAATAAATAATGATATAATAAATATCGAACGCCGAGGAGATGGCAGGAATTCAGAGGAGCAGTTTGCTGTTTGCCAGGTTATCTCCTGAATTACAAAAAAAAAAAAAATACAAAATTCGAATTCAGGTTTTTCCCGCTGGAATCCCTCCTTGGATCCATCCCACCTCGCTCCCCATATGGGATGGGGAGACGTAGAACCACGACGAAACGGGCACAAACCAGGGGGAATTGGGTCTGCCACTGCACAGCCCAGCCTGGAAAACAAAAGCTGGGTGTTTGCTTTTTTTTTTTATTTATTATTATTCCTCTGGATGGAGGTTTTTTTGGCAGAAGGGGCTGATCCCTCACCCAGAGCCGGGCTTTGCCAGGCAGCTCTAATCAGTCCCAGCAGCGGCGAGGACAATGCGTGTCGTGCCCGCGCCCCGCCGGTGACTTCAGCCCGGGCCTGTCAGCGGGAGGCTTTTGCTCTTTATTGCTCTCAGATGCTTTTCGTGAGCTCGCCCGGAGACAGAGCCCCAGCCAAGACAAGAGGCGCCTGCCGGGGTGAGATCCCAAGAAAGACCCCAACTTGTCCCCAAAACAGCCCTCTGGCAGCTCCTGTCCCTGCAGCTCCGCCGGAGCGGAGGAGCCTTGACTGATAGGGATTAATGGGAGGGTTAAAGTCAGTGCTCGCCCTCTGGGAAGACACAAATATTTTAAGTGCACACATATATATTCATATTTAAAACATGCATTAAGAAAGTATATATATATATATAAAGAAATCAGAGTTTTTGCTCTTTTCCACCGTCATCACCTTGGGTGGTTCAGCCCCGTGACAACAGGAGGACCACATGAACGGGTCACCCATCCCACCTCCATCCCCAGTCTGGACTCAAGGGTGCTCAATGGGTGAACACTAAAACCGGCGGCCCCCAACACACACCACCAACCTCTGAGCAAGGTCTTGGCACAAAAAAACCCCAAACAAAACCCTAAAAATTATTAGAAAGCAGCACGTTCCTGAATTCCCCATCCCAAGGGGCCAGCGGCGCCTCCAGCCAGTCCTCCCCGCCCCGGCCCTCCTGCTCTATTTTAAGTGTTTTCAAGGGATGCTGCCAAAGCCCCGACCCAAAAACATCCATCGGGGCAGGAGGGCAGCCAGAGGATGGGGAGGATGCTCGGAGGGAGGGAGGGAGGGATGGGGATGGTTGTGGGGAACGGACAAGAGCAATTATAGGAACGGTGACCAAAGGAGATGCTGGTGCTCACCACACCAGGGCAGCCTCTCTCCAGCAAAGCCCCCAAAAATCCTACTACAGGAGGTGGAGCCCAAGCTCCATTCCCACCCATGGCCCCACACGTGCCTCAGTTTCCCTTAAAGAGTCCCAACAGCACCCGATAACCTCCCCTGCAAGGTGGCTGCTGCTGGATTTAAATCAATGTATTATGATGGAATTCTATTTCATTTGGCAGGTATTAAGAGCCAGATCCCTAAATGTTCCTGCAGCTCCAAACTTCCCCAAGGGACCAGCAGGTCCAGCCACTCTGGGTATATTTAAGCAGTCAAATCCTCAGCCCACCAGAAGACCATCTCTGACCTTCGCCAGCTTCTCATCCATTCCTTTCTTTTTTTCTTTCTTTTTTTATTTATTTATTCCATGTCTATTGCCCTCATCACCAGAACATCGACGGCCATGAGTAACTCCCCCCTGAATTACCACAGGATGAGGAGTTTTGGGGGATAAAATGCACATTTAGGTGGTGACAATCTCCTGCTTTGCCCCAGGCAGACCGGCTGCCCATGAACCAGTTTCCACCCAGCACAAAATTTGGGGGGGTTCTTTAAATTTTTCACCCTCGAAACGCCCATTAAAAAAACCCCAATACGCTTTTCTGTATCACTGCCAACCACCAAAACATTCACCACTGACCTTCAGTATTAAATTGCATTAAGGAAAATTGCTTTAATAAGGAGTTGAATACGATGTCAGCACTTGATCCTCAAAAAAAACCCCATGTACTTTTCTCAATTTGGACACGGCTGCACTTCAGGGTGAAAGAGCTTGGCCGAACCTACTTAGGGCCAAAACTCCACTTTTGCTAAAGAAATAATGTTAATAAACCTCTTTTTACAGATGAATTCAAATGATACAAAGGGGGTATCATCGGAAACCCCAAACACTCGCGCTTTCGGTTTCAATCCTCGCTCTCCTGCAATTTCCCCTCTGCTCTCCAGCCATAGTTTTGAGGGGGGATCTTTTACGGATAACTTGACTCTTTTGTCTTCCCATGACACCCCAAACCAGGATACACCAGGACGGAGCCGTCCCGGCACGAGCGGCGCTGCCCGTGCGCATCCCGTTGCCAAACCACCCATTTTTGGCGCACGGCCACGCGTGGGAAGGCGGCAGAGGGATGAACCACTTCCCAACACGCCCTACCTCCAACTTCTCCGCTCGCCTGTCACCTCCATCCCCAGGGATCTCTCCCATGGGCGCTCCGGACCCTGCTGGGGGTGGGGGTTTCTTCGCTTCTCCTCCGACCGCCGACCGCCGGGTGTTTTTTATTTCATTAGGAGAGGGTTGTCCGGAAAAACAAGCAGGAAGGGAAAACAATAGCTCGGCCACAGCCCCGCCTGGCGAGGCGCCGGCTGAGCACGGCCCGGAGCATCCACCGCCAGCATCCTGCCCGCTGGCATCACCGGCATCACTGGGATCACTGGGCTCACTGGGATGCTGCCACAGCTGGACTGTGCCATCACCAGGCATGGTCCTGTCTCATCTCCAGAGAATCACTGGGATCACTGGGATGCTGCCACAGCTGGACTGTGCCATCACCAGGCATGGTCCTGTCTCATCTCCAGAGAATCACTGGGATCACTGGGATGCTGCCGCAGCTGGAGCAGGCTGTCACTAGGGATGGTCCTGTCTCATCTCCAGAGAATCACTGGGATCACTGGGATGCTGCCGCAGCTGGAGCAGGCTGTCACTAGGGATGGTCCTGTCTCATCTCCAGAGAATCACTGGGATCACTGGGATGCTGCCGCAGCTACTGGGATGCTGCCGCAGCTGGATCAGGCCATCACCAGGGACAGTCCCATCTCATCACCAGAAAACTGGGACAGCCAAGGCCTTTGGGATGGTGGTGACACCACGGAAAGTGGTGATTTTTCCCTGCGTGCTGTCCAAAACAGAGCCACGTGCCGGCCACAGCGAGAGGAAACGCCCGGGGAAGGGGCTCAGCGATGCTCCCAGGGCCTCTCCCATCCCAGGGTGTCAGACATCCCAAAAAATACCTCCCAGCCTCTGCACAAGTGAAGAGGAGCATTAACCCAGCCATTGCGGCATTCAGACGCTTCCCAGGCTTTTAATTTTTTTTTTTCCCCTTTTGGTTGTTTTTAATTTTTCACTTGTGGTCTCCAGCATTTCCAGGCTTTGGCTCAAAGTGCTTTTTCCCAGGAGCAGCCTGGGAAGTTGGTAGCAGCACCAGGCTCACCAATACTGTCCTCAGCACAAGGGGACAGGGACAAATCCTTCCTCCATCCCTGTCTCCCTGCAGACAAGGGGGGGAAAGGTTCACTTGGGTTTTCCTTTCCAGCTGGGGAGAGCAGAGGGATGAGGTGGGATGTGCAACACGTGGGAGAAGGCACCGGCTTGCCGACAGCACAGCCCACAGAGGGTTAATGGCTCTGTGTTTTCTTATTTATTTTGTATTTTTTAAATTTTTTAAAAACCCCACCAGCCTCTTTGGATGTTTTTCTCCTTTTCTTTTGAGCACAGAGCTGCAAAGCCACAGCGAGACTGTCCAAGGAGGGACGGACAGATCACCCCCCATCCCCAAACTGGTCCAGCGAGGTGACACTGCTCCTGGGGGGTGCCACCACTCTGATGGCATTGGGGACGTCGTCCCTCTGTTCCACCAGGGGTGACAGCAAGGGCAGTGCCAAGCCCTGGGAGTCCATCCTGACACGTGTGAAGTTGAGCACCATCCCCTGTGCCTCCGCTGCAAAAATACCGAGGCTTCAGCAATGCCGTGTTCTTTCCAGCCCAGCACAACTCCCGATCCCTTCGGAAGAGCGGAGGCACCAAAGCCAGGCTGGGGGCACCCACCTGCCCCCTCAGTCAGGGTCCAAAGGGGTCTCTTCGGGCAGCTTGGCCAGACAGAGCCAACACGTGGCACAGAAGCTCTGCAGGTCATTCCAGAGCTGCACAAAGCCCGGAGCCAGGTCTGGAGTCACAGCCCAAAGGGATGCTGCTGGATTTCGGCAGAGCCGGCCTCCTCCTGGCAAACACAGATGGGACAGCAGGGCCATGGGGTCCCTGCCAGCGCCTGGCACAGCCGGTGACGCCCGGCTGATGGAGATGTCCCCGAGCCACCACCCTGGCACGGCAGCAGGCGGTGGGATGGGACATCCTCTGGGATGCGAGACCTCCCATGGAGCCACTGCTGGGCTGGAAGAGCCCCGGGGACACGCAGACACGCAAAGCCACTGTCCCCCTTCCCTCCCCCTGCCCGGGAAAAAAAACAAGCGGAGGAAAGATCGAGGGAGGAAACGAGGACAGAACCCAAGGCTGACCTCCCCAGCCGGGCTGGCGGCCAAGCGGCTGCGCCAGGGCCGGCTCCGACTGCTGCCCAGCCTGGGGGGAGCCTGGGGAGAGGCATCACCCCCAAACCCTGCAGATGTCCCACTGCCACCAAGTGTCCCTATTCCTGCTCCTGTGGCTCATGGGAATCCATCCCCAGAACCCCCAAATTTGGTGCCCAGAGCACGGACGGTGCAGCACGGCGGCCACCGTGTCCCTCATGTAGGACCTGAAGGCATCATGACCCTGAGCCAGCCCCACTTCCATGTGCCGTGCAATGGCTGGGAAGNGATTCTGGGCACCAGACAGCAGTATCCCCTTTGCCAGCACCACGGTGCCCATCCGTCAGGAAGCCACCACTACCTTCCAGGCGGGTCAACAGTGAGACAGGATATGTCACTTCTAAGGTTTGCCTCATGCCCAGCCCCCAGCAAGCCCTACAGCCTCGGCATTTTCCAACCCAACCACAGTCCTGTGCAGGGCTTTCCATCCTGGAGGATCCTCTGCAAGCCCTGGCACTGGAGCCCAGGAATGCTCCTATTTCCAGTTCCATCGTAAACTCAGCCTTGAACTGGGACTCTTTGGGAAGCACCAGTTGGGCTCCTCTGGTCCAGCCATAGAACGGTTTGGGTTGGATGGGACCTTAAAGATTATCTCATTCCAACCCCTCTGCCATGGGCAGAGACACCTTCCATCAGATCCAGTTGCCCAGACCAAGGATCGGGATATAGCAGATCCTTCCTGGACAACACCCTGAAAATTTTTAAGCACGTGCATTAAAATGCCTTATTTTTATCACATTTTTTTCCCAGCAAATCCAGCACCTCAGGAAGCAGAGCTTTAACTCAGACAGGCTGTCAGTGGCCCTGGCTCCTGGAAAAGTACAGAATGATAAAAATAATTATAAAACCCACCCAATTTATTGCCATTAAGTCCTTTAGCCACCGTACCTGTGCTGTCATGGCCACTCTTTCCCCACAGCCAAAGCCATCCCAGGTTTCACCCTCAGGAGAGGTGGATGAACACTGAGGTTGGCTTTAGAGGGGACAGCAGCCCTGAAGGACACGGGGACGAGTCCTCAGCGTCCCCAGGTGGGAAACCCACCAGGGCCATCCCTGCCCTGCACAAAGCACTCCAGCAACACCGCACGACGTGTTTCCCTCAGAAATCAGAAAGGAAAAATCCAGAGCAGGAGTCACCAAGCCTGACCCTCGGCACCAGCATCTGCTCCTCTGGCCTTATGGGGCGCCCGTGGGATGTCAGGGGCCATCCAGGATGCAAACCATGGGGAGGATCCCCGTTTTTGGGGCCAGGCGAACGCGGCAGCAAATTAAAAACTTCGTCTCTTGCTCTCCCCAGAGCACTTTGTCACAGCCACCACCACATCCCCACCTACAAAAGCTCCAATGCAGCAGCGTGGAAGAGCCCTCAGGTTCCTCCTGCAGCCGGAGCACAGAGGGATGGACGAGAAAACCAGCCATTCTCCCCAAACCCCCAAAGACCTTCTGATGCTTTGACACTTTCAGTTCATCCACATCCCCCCTTTTTTATCCCCAGCAGAAAAATCTGCATCTTAAAAACAACCAATATTTAACCAACTCGCGGGCACCCTCCTGCTTCTGCCTCCCTTTCCCCGAGGAGCCAGATCCAGGGGCGGTGGCAGCAGGGGGTTATTTTTGTGGAAGGGGTGACATGCAGGAATACAAGGCCGTTCATCTCGCCTGGTAACGACCCAACCCGCCGCTAATTCCTCCCAGAGAGAACAAAGCTCCGCACTGTGGAGCAGAGCCGGGTGGGAAAAGGGGACCCCCCGGGCAAAACCCACCCCCTCCGGAGCGCTGCTTATCCCAACCTGCATCCTCAGGGAAACTCCGTGGTCGGAGCCGGAATGTTTGCACCCAGTGAGATTTCACCACGCGGCCAGAAAAAAAAAAATTAAAAAAGAAAAAAGAAAAAAATTCCCTTGATATCTTTCCAAGGAGGCATTTTTGCTCTGCAAAGCAAAATTCTCCTCCAGTTCTTGCTGAGGCCGGGTGCAGAAGAAAAGGCTGAATTCCCAACTTTTCCTAGCGGGGCTCCGGGCACCTCCATCCCCATCGCTCCCAAAAAAACACCCCGGTGCGTCCACTGGTCCATCAGCATCTCCTCCGGGAAGGGATGCAGGGGCAGTTCCAGCAGCCGATTTTATGCCAGCAGGAATTTCTCAGGCCGAGCATGACCGACCAGCACCAACCCAATCCCAGTCCCAATCCCAGTCCCTATCCCGATCCCAATCCCTAACCCTATCCCAACCCTAATCCCGATCCCAATCCCAATCCCTATTATCCCAATCCTAATCCTGATCCCTATACCTATCCCAATCCTAATCCTGATCCCTATCCCTATCCCAATCCTAATCCCGATCCCAATCCCAATCCTAATCCCTATCCCAATCCCGATCCCTATCCCTATCCCTATCCCTATCCCTATCCCTATCCCTATCCCTATCCCTATCCCTATCTCAATCCCAATCCCAATCCCAATCCCAATCCCAATCCCAACAGTTCTACCCCCACAATCGGAGCCAGAGGATGCCGAGCCCCATCCCACCATCCCACCCATCATCCTTATTATTTTTTTTCCCCAAGCTCGCACTTTCTCGCCCTTCCCGAAAAACCTCTCGGACTCTTCCCGGCGTGTCCGCCGACGGGCACGGAGCCAGCGCCGGGGGCGATCCCAGCACCGCACTTTTAGCGATGGGGACGCACCGGGAGGGTACCGGGAACGGCGCATCCCAAAGGGATTTCCCCCCGGGATCCTCCCGGCTCAGGCCTGCCCTCTGCAACTCGGACGAACCACCCCTAAAAAAAAAACCCAACTCCGCCGCCCGATAAAATAGGTCACTGCCGCAGGCTCTGATGGTCGCGTTGTTATTATCGGTATTATTATCATTTATTTTTTTTTTTAAAGAGCGGGGATGGAAAACGCCTTCGGGCGACCCGCGGCGGGGTGGGATGCTGCGCCCTCCCCGCTCCTCCGGGATGCTCCCGGGATCCCCCAAACCCCTTGGAAAAGGGGGCCCGAGACGGGAGCCGGCCATGGCTGGGTTGGGAGTGG
>VWZG01012698.1:8000-21006 GCA_013396735.1 Grallaria varia | reverse complement strand
GGGGGGGGGGGGTGGTGTTTGTTTTGTTTTGTTTTTTTTTGTTGTTTGTTTTTTGTTTTGTTTTTTTTTTTTTAACTGAGACAGTAGTACTTCTTTTTCTTTCCCTAGAAAAACTTCAAGGCAAAAGTGGAAGAATCTCTCAGCAAACATGGCCTTTTCTCGTCACTCACTACTGCATTGTTTCTTTGGGAAATAACAAAGAAAAAACTGTAGAAAACAGGATTATACTGTGTTAAATTCTAATATCATACAGATATGAACATCGGTATAAAAAAGCCAACACATACAAATACTTGTTCAAGATACAATGTTCAAGAGAGATTATTATAGACTGAGTCTTTGTGGTGTACCTCATAATTCAAGTTAATAGTTTCAAATGCAGTGGCTGGTCTATTAAATCCTAATATTCTCCAAAGCACTAAGCATATAAACTGTGTTGCTAAAATCTGAATCACTGTTTCATTAATATCTAAGATTATTTTTATAGAAATAAGTTTTGGATGGCTTTTCACTTTGTTGCAGATACAGTTATATTTTAGCTCATATAAAATATTTAAGGAATTCTTATGCTGAAATGTTTAAAAGATAGAGAATTGTATTTAAAGTGATTGTCTTTAAAATCAGTTTGTTTTGGTAGATATAAAAATATGATGAGAAAAACCTGATGAGAAAATTTACTTCATGTTTAAACAAGTTGGAATGTTATTACCGAAAGAAATAATGACAGAACCTATCTAATTATGGATCAATTCTTAACTAATTATAGATTTTCTACTTAGTCTGAGTTGTAGACCAAGATATAAGTGAAGAAGATGTAAAGGTTCAAGTGGTCATGAGGCATTACATGAATGGAGCTTCAATCTGGAATGGTTTGCTGCCTACATATATAGGTCATCAAGGCCAGATTTGGGTTTAAGCACTAGCACATAACCATTTCTTTTATAATTTTTTATTTTGGCTCAGGTCAACCATGATTCTACCATATAGCATTTAAATCATTCCTTTGGGGTCATTGTCCACCAGTAACTGTTTCCAATTAGGCTGATTCCTGATTAGACTGTTTTATTGAATGTCATGGTGCAATTTTTGCACATGTGCACATGTTGTAGCAAACTATTTAGCCTTTGGACGGATAGTGGTCTGTAGATTGTTTAGTTTGTTACTATAGATATAGTTTTAGATTCTAGAGCCCTCTAAAAAGGAGTCTTTTAGGAAATTCCCAACACTAAACATGGATATGATATCATCAAGTCTTTAACACGGCTTAAAGCTGGAATAGAAAAAGAATGTGCCCGAACAGTGTGAAGTATTAATTTTTAGAACTTTCCTGTAAGTCTGCCTCTTGTGGCTGGTAAACTCACAGGCTAAATGCAAGTATGCTAAATTTGGTACTGTGGAAAAGAAGCCAAAATGCAACTTACCAATGGAACAGATCACTGGTACTTTTCCATTTATGAGAACAGAATATGGGTTGTGGTTTTCCAAAGAATCATAGAATGGGTTGGAAGGGACCTTAAAGGTCATAAAGTTACAAATCTCTGCCACGGGAAGGGAGACTTCCACTAGACCAGGTTGCTCAGAGCTCCATCCAACCTGCCATTGAACTGAACCCACATTTGCAGTTTTATTTTTGTTTTGGCTGGGTGCATCTTTGCAAAGTAAAATGTAATTGAAGTTCAATATTTAAAAGGAAAGCACATAATGACTGGTAAAATATTTTAAAAGAAGTTTCTTCTTAATATGTTTGCCTGTTCTCATCTCAGAATGACTAGTCAAAATAAGAATTTAGTCTCCTTTTGATTAGGATCTCGTCTTCCAACCTGAAAGTACCATAACATTTTCTGGTAAATCTGAAATAAATGTTCAGCAATACTGAAATATGAGAATAGTAATTTATAACGAGTGTGTAATAGTTTTAATGTCATCTATGCTGAAAAAGTCATTAATATGCTTCTTTTTAGATACACAAGATAGATTGTAACTTGGACTGACTTAAAAATCTTAAATAGCTTCTGATTTTTGTCATAATTTATAGGGTTTTTTGTGGGTTTTTTTTGTTTGTTTTTTTGGGTTTTTTTACTTTGTTTATTATAAAATTACACATTTTAAGTGACAATAGTTTGGTAGTACCAGAAATAGCTTGTAGTCCAAAGATAAGCTTCTGAAGAGGAAGAAATATGGTATTTCAGGAACTGTTCTGTTAATCTATTTTTAAAATTACCTAGACAGACCAACATTCCCTCAGAGAACAATTCAGTATTTAGAAGACAATTGTGCTAAAATATATAAGATTTATGTAGTGTGCCACCATCATAAAGGCCTGTTTCCAAAAAGAAAACAGCTGAGACAAAGAAGCTACTTTTATTTATAGGCTAAGCCATAATTTTTCATTATACAAGCAGTATCTTTGAATTTATCAGAATATTTGTCTCACATTTATTAATATTTTAATATATTTGCCAGTATTATTTACATGCATGGGCCACATTTATCAAGGATCCAAGGAGTTGTACAATCAGTTTTCTGCTATGGTGAGCTTTTCATACGATAAGAAAAAGGAACAGAGAAAGAAAAACACAAATGAAATGATAAAGAAAAGAGGAAAGAATATAAAGAGAAAGGAAGGGAGGAAGGGAGGGAGGAAGGAAGGAAGGAAGGAAGGAAGGAAGGAAGGAAGGAAGGAAGGAAGGAAGGAAGGAAGGAAATGTTACTGTTCAAATCTATATTCAAAATAATGCAAACTGGCATGACTGAAACAGTAAAATTTCCTGGAGAATTTCTGATGTCCTTTCTCACACAGAACACAGCACATCCTATCTTATCTGTTAATAACATGTTTTTAAATGAAATCCCTTTTCATTAAAAATATAAGTACCAGTGTGAAAAAGATTTAAACATTGCTTTTGTTTTTCTTAACTAATGTGATTCAGGGTCAGAAGCAACGTGGAACCATACAGCATAACAAAATAGAATTCATAATTCATTTATTAAATAATATGAAAGTTAGGAAATTTTTTTGAATCATGGAATAGTAAAAAGAAACAGCGTATAAGACAAGATGAACCTTAAAAGATTTCCTGGTATTTCTTAGACTGGTTTTGTGGAGAAAAGATATCAAAGTATTTACTAGAACACTATTGATAGGAAAGTAATGGAATAAAAAATATTTCTAAATAGTTCATAATAATTTAATACCTATTTTAATACATTAATGCTTTCATTTCATCATTATATCTTGGGTTTGTTTGCTTTTAAAATGTTTTGCATTTCATCCACTTTCTCTTCTTTTGGGGGCCTTTTTTGCTCAAGGCACTGACAAAGAGGTCTAGGCATTTCAGGTTATCTAATCAGGAGCTCTGGTCATGGCAAATCACAATGTTGCCAGCAAATGAATGGCCGTAAATAATGTATAAAGGATGAAAGCCCTCCCCGTTTATTGCTGCAGCCTGCAGTACATCTCCAGGCAATCCATCCATTTACCAACTGGAAAGTGCATTTCAATTCTCCCACATTAACCTGAAGAACAGAGGGTTCATTTGAGAAATTCTCAAGCTTCCTTCTAAAGAGTAAATCAACAAAGTCTCTGTTCTCCATGAGAAATCAGCTATGAATCTTTTTATGCATGAAAGAAAATAAAGAACTCAACTTTTACTAAAATATTTGGGATTGAGGAACGGATTGTTAAAAAAAATCCTACAGCATGAAACAGAAGTTCTGTTCATCTATTAAGCATTTATTTAAGAAAAAAATGCCCCAAATATTTAAATAATCAACATTACCTGCAATGAATTTGTGACAATATAAAGAAATATGCACAGTTCTTACCATTTCAAGAAATGTATCACAAATCAGCATTGTCAACTCTAACATGAAGCATAAGTTTTGATGCTGTCTCAATGCTACCAGGTAGTCCATAGGGGAGTAAGCCAACAGCTTGGACTTTTCAACATCTAAGGTTATTCTAGTTTTAAGACTGCACTAATATATGTAATACAATCATAGAATTTATGTTGGAAATGACCCTTAAGATTACTGAGTCCAACTGTAAGCCTAACATTGCCAAGTCTATCACTAAACCAAGTCCCTAAGTGACATTACATTATAGAAAAGTTCAGGGGTCATTTAATGATACTCAAAATTGGTTAACAGATTTATTTCCTGAGGGACAGAAGTTATAGAAAATGCTGAAGTTATCTTATGTCCTTCCTGATGCTGGGAACTCTGGTTGTTGCAGCATCATACAAGCCTTTCCTTATGGAACATGGCATACTGCGCAGAATTCTTGTCCTTGGTGAGATTCACCTCTAAGTTCACTAATACTCACAGGGTCTTGCTCACAATACACATTCATCAGTCACTGAAGGGAGTCAAGTTTACTTAGCTTTGTGGACTTAGTTTTGCATGGTGCCTCGGCAAATGCGTTCCAAAAACTTTTTCTTCATAAAGTTATGGTTCCCAAATGGGTGCATATATTACTTTAGGTGGAGAAAACAATGCACTATACATATAGTTCTAACTAAATACTAACTAAATACACATTTGTGATGTGCTGAACTTGACAGCTTCCAGCTGCCCACCCAGTCAATCTCCCACTCCTGCCTCTCAGCAGGACAGAGGAAGAAAATGAGATGAAAAAGCTCCTGGGTAGAGATCAAGATCGGGAGATCATTTGCCAATTACCATCACAGGCAGCACAGACTCAGCTTGACAAAGGTTAATTTAACTTATTGGCAAATAAAATAGATTTGAATACTGAGAAACAAAGCCAAAACCTAAAACACCTTCCCCCGCCCAGTTCTTCCTTTTCCCAAACTCAACTTTGTTTCTCCATTCCCCACTTGTCGACCCCCATGTGACCCTTAGAGATGCAGAAGGGATGGCAAATGGTACTATCAGACTATAGCAGTTCCTCTCTGCTTCCTTCTCCTCCTCTTGCTTTTCCCCAGTTCAAGGGTGGATCCTCTTTATGGGCTTCAGCTTCAGGGTCCTGCTCAATTCAGTATTCCTTCTGGTCATATGCACTTCCTCTGGGATGGTCCTTTCCACAGGCTGAATTGTAGATAGCTGCTCCACTGTGGTTCTCTCCACAGGCTGCAGGGAAATAACTGCTCCACTGTGGTCTCTTGCAGTGGCTGCAGGAGAATCCTGGCTCTTGTCTCTGGACAACCTCAAAGTATCACAGAATCACAGAATCAACTAGATTGGAAAAGACCTCTGAGATCATCAAGTCCAAACTATGACCTAACACCAACTAACTCGACATGTAACTGAGTGTCACATCCAGTCTTTCCTTAAACACCTCCAGGGACAGTGACTCCACCAGCTCCCTGGGCAGCCCATTGCAGTGCCCAATCATTCTTTCTGTGAAGAACTTCTTAATGTCTAACCTAAATCTGTTTAGGTTAGAGGACTGTGCCCTCTTGTCCTGTTGCTAGTTGCCTGGCTAGAACTTCCTTTCAATTAGTTGTAGAGAGTGATAAGGTCTCCCCTGAGTCTTCTCCTCTCCAGGTTAAAAAATCCCAGCTCACTTAGCCACTCCTCATAGGACTTGTGCTCCTTCTGCTCCTTCCTCCTGCTCCTTCTCTCACCTTGATATTTTCAACGTTGTTCCTTCCACCTTTTTTTATTCACTCCTCAGTGTCAGTACGTCATTTTGTCCTTTCATCAGTGTCATCCCCAAGGTGCCATCATCTCAGCTGACACGGCTACATTCCTTCCCTGTTTCTTTTTCAACCCCCAGCCCACTTGCTGGTAGGGCAGAGTGAGAAGCAAAAAAGACCTGGACCCTGTAAGCACTGTTCATCACTAGCCAAAATATCTATGTGATATCAGCATTCTTTCCAGTACAAATAAAAAACCTGCACCATACAAGTTACTATGAATAAAATTAACCATATATCCCAACCAAAACCAGTACATTTGGCTTAGCACTTTACACCAGTAGCATTTTCCCATTCCTACACTGGGTGTCATTGGACACCACTGCAGGAAAGGTAGTCTGACAATAAGAGTAACACCTTCGAGCTCTTGCCATCTCTTCTGTTGGTGTTCAATATGCAGCTGAATGTAGCATTTAAAAAAAAGATTTAATTTTGAGTTGGTGTAGAGACTATAACCCAAGAGGGGTCTTCCTTCCCTTCACTCATTGCCAGAGGCTTCAGTGGGCCTAGTATCATCAGATACAAGGCTTTCAATTTAAAATGTTTATGGGCCCATCTGGGCCCTAAAGCCACAGAATGTGAGGCAGCCTGTCTTGCATGGGCAAAAGCTGATATTTTTTTTCCTTTTCCCTCTGTAGGAGTAAATAACACTTTTCTGGAAGATTTTGCTACCAAGGAGTCAGTTATTTTCGCTTAAGAAAGGCTTCCTTGCCACTTTTTCAAAACAGTGCTGTTCTCTCCCTCCTTGCATTCCAGAATTTTGCTGTCTGATATGTGAGGAGAGAGTAAATGCCACAGGCTGTCACCTCCTGTGGGGAGAGAGCGGGAAGCAGAGATAATAAAACTCAGAGAAGAATGAGAAGGCATGTCTTTCTCAGGCCCAGTGTTTTTTGCAACAGTGCTAGAAGTTTTGCTTTATAAGTTTTCTAGTAGTCTTACATTTGAAATAAACCTTTTTGGATTCTTTCCACTGCCTTGGCATTTTGGGGGGATATCTCCATGTGTCTTATTTTACACCCCAGTATGAAGCACGCATTTTTTTTTTTGCATATATGATACAACAGCCTCAAGATCTGTGTGAGATGGGGAGCATTTGTCTCCAATAATCCAGAATTGCAACAAAGTTCTAGAACTAAGCTTTATTTTTCATGTTCAGGCATAAGTAAGATAGTTTGTTTGGTCACTTCAAGCATCATGTCAGGGTTTCTGACATAATTTCTGTAGTGGGCCCTTGTACCTTTTTCAGACTGATCTCCTATCTATTTTTTCATTATGTCTATAATATTGTTAGGAATTTCTCCCACTTCCTGCTCAGTGATCCCAATAATGACAATAAGATCCATGGAATGGAAAAATTTACAAGGCAGAGAGATGTTTATCAGATATTGTGCCCCTAGGCCATGGCAAATAGTAGGGCTATGCTAATGCCCCTGAGTCAGGACAGTGAAAATATTGTAGTTCTTCACGAGAAAAGGCAAATAGTTCCTGGGATTCTGCAGTAATGGATATGCTAAAGAATCATGAGCCATATCAGTCACAGCATGCCATGTTGCAGCCTCTATCTCAATGCATTCGAACAGTGCCACAACATTCAGGATGATTGCAGCCAAGGGAGAGGCTGCTTTATTTATTAGCTGGTAATCCACCATCATGCATCAGCAACCACCTGGTTTCTTTGTGGGCCAGATAGAACCATTAAAGGGAGAAGCAGATAATACTCATCTCCAACAATATTTAAACTGAATGATTTCAGCACGCCTCCCTGGGTAGTCTATACTGTTTCAAGACTACTGGGTTTGGAGGTGGCAGTAAAACAACTGGTGCACTAAAGTACTTAACCCACCAAAATAGCCTGAATTCCTAAGAAATATTTTCCATCTGGGGTAATGAAGGTTTTACACATCAAAATGTTATCCTCCATTATTTGCCTGGGAACTTGAGTCTCCTCAAGCAATAAATGTTGGATATTTTTCCTGATTAGGATTAGGTAGGTGTCGGATGGCTTTTTAGTACAACCAAATGAATGTATAGCCATAAGGTGACTCTGTGTGCAATAAAAAGGATTCCTGTGAATCTCAGTTACTTCAGATACCATATCTAAGACAGATCCATTGCCAAGGAATTTTTGCCATTTTAATAGATAATTAGGTGGGATTTGTGTTTGATGGTACTCCTGTCCCACTCTATCCCCCTGGAACATTTGGAGGTTTGCCATGCCTAATTAATCCTGATGTTGCTTTGGATATTGTTTTTAAAAGACAACAGTAATTAGATCCTGAGCAAATTTGTCTAGGAGTGGTTTTTCTTCTTCTCCCCATGACTAGCAAGGGAAGCCAAGGGTGTTATTGCATCAATAGTACACACCTTTTGACCATTTCTTTTTCTTTTCCCTGGACAGACCCCAACAAGACATTAGTGATGACCTTAGTATAAGGAAGATGCCTGTAAACAAATGGGACTGAATAACAGAGGTGAATAATTTGGTATCTGATCTCACAAAGCTGTGGGAAACAATTTCTTGCTTCAGAATCAGCTCCCAAATGTATGCCCAGACTCCTCCACAGGTTTCCACAAAACTGATTTATCATCTCAATCAAAAGGGGAAGATTATTGTGCTTGGACAGTTTATCATGCAATATTTAGGTTATAAAAGTTTCTCAAGATCATCAAGTCAAACATTTAACCTAACACTGCCAAGTTCACCACTGAATTGTGCACCTTATCCACACATTTTTAAAATCCTTCCACAAATGGTACTCCGCTACTTCCCTTGGCAGCCTGTTCCAATGCCTAACCGCACTTTCAATGAAGAAAATTTTCCTAATATCCAATATAAACCTCCTGTGGTGCAACTTGAGACCCTTTTATCTTATCACTTGTTAGTTGGGAGCAGAGACCAACCCCCACCTCGCTACTACCTCCTTTAGATGTTGAGAGTGATAAGGTCCTCCCTGAGTCTCTTTTTGTCCAAACTAAACAACCCCAGCCCCCTCAGCTGCTACTCATAAGACTTGGGTTCCAGCACCTTCTCCAGCTTTGTTGCCCTTCTCGGAATGCTCTTCAGCATCTCAGTGTCTTTCTGATACAGCACTCAATGTGTAACCTCACAAGTGGCAAGTACAGGGGGACAGTCACTGCCCTGGTTCTGCTGGTCACGCTTTTTCTGATACAAACCAGGATGCCATTGGCCTTCTTGGCTACCTGGCATACTGACAGCTTATGTTCAGACAGCTGTCTGAACCCCTAGGTCCTCTTCCACTGAGCAGCTTTCCAGTCACTCTGCCCTAAGCCTGTAGCATTGCATAGGGTTGTTGTACAAGGAACTGGCACTTTGCCTCATTGAACCTCGTCCAACTGGCCTCGACCCATTAATCTAACCTCTCCAAATCCCTCTGCAGACCCTTCCTACACACAAGCAGGTCAACAATCCTGTCGAGCTTCATGTCATCTGTAAACTGACTGAGGGGGCATTCAATCCCTCCATCCAGATAATTGATAAAGATATTAAACAGAACTGGCACCAATACTGAGCCCTGGAGAACACTATTTGTGACCTGCTGCCAACTGGATGTAGCTTCATTCATCAACACTCTTTCCCTCATCTACTAAGCAGGTCACTTTGTCATAGAAGGAGACCAGGTTAATCAATCAGGACCTGCCTTTCATAAATCCATGCTGTCTGAGCCTGATCAGCTGGTTGATCCTGTACAGATGACCTTCCCTGGCACTGAGGTCAGGCTGAAAGGCTTGTAGTTCCTCAAGTCCTCCATCTAGTCATAATATACCAAGTCACAGAAGGAATGAATTGCACTCCCTGAGCCCCCTTCCCCTGCTGTGCGATCACAAGGGTTTACACTAATATGCCTAATCACAGTAATTTTTGAAAGCTTAAATACACACTATCCTTCCACCCACCTTAGATCTGGTGTGAGAGACTGGATTTGTATCTCACTGGGTAGTTTGATTGTTTGGTCAAATCAACCATCTTGTGTGTGTGTGTGTGTGTGTGTGTGTGTGCGTCATAGTCATGCCTGCAGCCTCATGGCAGTATTGGGAGGCGCATGGTCTGCAGCCAACATGGCTCGGGAACCACGTGGGTGAGCTGTCAATCAAGGCAGACCTGCCTGGTAGCTTGCTCACACCACGCCCCATGGAGCGAACCTCTGAGTGGCTGACTCACCCTTCATTTTGGCCAGGAGGGCAGTGAGTGGTCAGTGAACCAGACGTCCCACCTGGGAAGGTGACTACGGTTGCCAGGGAACATAAATAGAGGTGCACAGGGCCTCCATCTCATTCTGCCTTCTCTCGTGGAACCTGCTGTCATGTGACCTCTGGTAGTAGCTATACCAACCTTCTTTCAACCTCTTTCTCTCCTATTCTTTCTTCTCTTAACTTCTTTCTCTGATTCTTTCCTCTTTCCTTAACCTTTTGCCAAAATACCTATTTTCTCACAAAATTAGAAGAAGTACTCTTGGGGGAAAGTGCGCAGCTTTTTCTCTTTACATGATTCAAGGTGTCAAAGTACTAAGACTCTGAAAAAGTTTCACTTGGGCAAACTGTTGGGAGTCTAAATATAGGTAAACCACCTGGGCAGTGTGCGGCTTCAACCCAGCACTTTACACCTGGTTTCCAAGATGCATAGCAAACACTGCCCCAGATATTCACCTGATTTTTGTCAATATAGATCAGCCAAATTTTGGAGCTATCTCTGTATAAACACACAGAGGGATCATAGAACAAGTGGTGTCTGAGGGATGCTACTTACTATTCCTGGAGTCTTTTCACTGAGGATATGTTATTTCTTTTGAGATCTCAGTAAGAAAGGCATCAACACTCAAAGCTGATTAACTAATTTATTGTGTAAGGGATGGTAATTACAGAAAGGGTAAAAACAATCCTACATCCTTCCTGATGCTTGGAATCACAGTTGTTGCAGCACTGGATAATGCCCCCACCCCCGGCCCCCCCTCGCCCCGCATGTTTTCACAAGTTTTCTAATTTCCATCCTTTGATCAATAAAGTAGATAGGGACCTTTGAGTGATGGTATCTTTATAATGAGGTCTGAAAAGGACTTGTACCTCCTGAGTTAAAACCATTTGCTATAATTGTCAGTGTTGCCAATCATCATATGTTCACTACAAGTGAATAGATAAATTTCTTAAAGATAAACATTTATTCCTCTTTCACATCTAGAAACTATATAAAGTCATCACAAGTAGGAATCAGTGACATCAGATTCTAATATGACTGTATACTCCCTATAGAGTCTTTAGGTCATTAACTTTTAAGTTTTATGAGAAACATGTTTTCTTAGTAAAATGCTTAATTATTTATCCGTTTTTAGGACCATGATTCTTGTCAGGAAGTAATTTCAGTGCACACTAGATTCTTTTTGGAAGACACTAAATGTCACATTCAACCGATACTTTTTCCCAAACCCTTGAAATAAGATCAAACAATCAAGGGGGTATAAAGAACTCCCCCCTATACAACCAGTAATTTCTCCTCATGCCACAGGTAGCTGTTCTACCATTGGAAACCATTTCTTCTTTTCAAGAACAAGGTATAATATCTTTGCACTGTAAAAGTGTAAGCTGCACAAGGTGTAAAAATGTAAAAGTTTTCCATTAAGGATTAAAACATAATTTTAGGAGGCAATGAGGTGATGTTTTAGCAAGTTCTGAATTCACTCTGAATGGTCACACTAAACTCCAGATTACAGGTTTAAAGGACAATATTTTTGNCCCCCCCGCTTCTTGCCTCAGCTTTTATATCTGAGTTGACGTCATATGGTATGGAATACCCCCTTGGTCAGTGTGGGTCAGCTGCCTATTTGTGTCCCCTCCCAGGATCTTGCCCTTGACTGAACAGTGAGTGCTGTGCTCAGTGGTAGCCAAAACGTGAGTATGTTATTGACACCAATGCAAAGCACAGCACTGTGAGGGCCCCTCTGGGGAAGCAAATTCTGGCTCAGCCAGACCCACCACATTTTCGTATTTTAAATATATTGCATATTGTTTAGTATTCTGCTGCAAAAATGGTTAAGTATGGTTGAGGGTTTTTCCACTCATTTTTGGTGCCTCATCAAAAAGATGAAAATAGAATATTAGCCAAGATGTTATCAGTTTTTATTGTCTGTTCTTGATGATCATGTTGATTGTGAGGAACATGTATTTCTGAAACAGAGAATTCCCTGAAGTAAGGGGAATTCTATTTTAAAGATGTTGCAAAAAAATTAGATATATATTCATGAAACCAAAAATATTAGTGTATAAATTTATACAATAATACAGCTGGAAACAACAGAGAGAATTTTTGTCAGGAACACTTAATATGGATCTCTTTGCTAGACAAGTCACCTTGTGGAAAATTCATTCTTTGTTTTGTGCTAGTCTACTAATTCCTATTGATTTGTCGCCACTCTTTCAAGTGCAGTTGTAGGTGATTGTTTTTTAAACAGTCTTTATAATAAGGTGATAATGTTACTGAAGGCATAAAATAGTTTAAGCCATTTATTTAATTGAAAGGGAGAGATTTAGCAATACAAATAAGTCTTCGCTTTTGCTCTTGTATTTCAATGATTAGATATGGATACCTATAAGATCCTGGTCATAAAAGTCTTTTAATGAATTTCAAGACTCAAAGGAACAATCTTTGAACAGATCCATTTGCTTTCCACAAAACAAAGTAGCAGCCTTTTCAAACCAAACTTCCAAATTTCTAGTGGGTTGACTTGAAAGGGCAACTTCTGTGGCAAAATAGCATTTTGCCCTGAACCTTTTTTAGATTCTGAGCCTGTCAACCAGGGTACAAGTAAGCATGAAATGTGACTCTTAATTCAACTTTCTAAATAGTTTGTTAAATTAATTCCATAGAAGTTCTTGAACAACTAGCAGGAACAATTTTTACTTACTACCAAGCTATTGTAGGGCTGAAATAAAATGGCTTTCATTTATTTTATTTCAAATGCAATGCAGAAGAAACAAAATTCCAAGAAATCTGGAGCTCAGGAAAAGAAAATCACAGATCACTATTTACTTTCTCATCTTCACATGAAACATATTGTCATTCAAATGAAAGTACAGGAAGTAACCATAGTTATATTCACAGAAAGGCAAAACACAGTCTGGAAGTCATTATGTAGAAAGTGCCTGTAAGTTTTTGCAGAGGAATTGAACACTGGATATGACTGTGTATCATAGGAAGCTCGAAGACTATTTGTTTCTTCCACAAAGCTGTTTAAAAAGAGCAGGAAACATATGGTCACACAGTTATGCCAGAAATGAACTTCATGCTTCCAAATATACCTATGAGCAACAAAGGTAGGCTTTAAATGTTTTTTACT
>VWZG01012697.1:40777-66661 GCA_013396735.1 Grallaria varia | reverse complement strand
GTAAGGTTTTGCTTCCTGTTTTTGCTTTTGTATTTGGACTATTTTGTTCCACTCACAGTAATACATAGGAGAGGGATTTTTCTTTAAGCAAGATTCTCAGTTAAGAACATTCATTCATCAGATTACATCACAGAGTAGGAAAAGCTCATTCGAGTTTCTCCTGTGCAAGATCCTTTAACAGACTGTGTTATCCAGCTGTCCAGCAGCTGAGAAGAGGTCAAACATTTCACTTGATTCTCTTCAAAAGGAAAAAAACCACCATTTTCAAAACTGAGCTCCAGATGCAATCTCGTTTTAAAAACAAAACCCAGTCATCCAGGTAATATATATTTTGCAAGCTGGCTCAGGAATACCAGGAATATTCATTGTTTCAGAAGGCAATACACATTCCAGAGTTTCAGCTCAGAGAATATAATTGAATTTGGTTGACTGCTGATTAAAACAAACTTTTGATGATTGGTTTGGCTGTTGTGAAGGAAAGAAGGCATAAATAGCCATAAACAGATGGTAGAGAAACATCCAGCCTCCTTGGTTTCATTTTTCCATTTTTCTGCATAGAAAAATGTATAGGAAAAGGCCATCCTTTTGGTCCCCTGTATCCCAAACCCTGCCTTTTATGCTCAAAACAATTGGTAAGAAGGAACAGGAAATTCCCACTAATTACATATATATTTGGCTTAAGAATATTCTTTTTTTTTTTTTTTTTTCATTTACAGATATCAATGAATGTAAAGTGTTCCCTGGTATGTGCATGAATGGCAAATGTAGGAACACAATTGGGAGTTTCAAATGCAGGTGCAACAGTGGCTTTACTTTAGATATGGAGGAAAGAAACTGTACAGGTAAGAAAGTCTTGCATTTCCCTCAGTTTTTCCCTTGAATCATAGAATATTCCTGGTGGAAAGGGGCCTCAAAAGACCATCTCCCTCAACCTTTTGTGGGGAGAGGGAGCCCAGGTGAGATCCCATAGCACCTGAACATGGCCAGTGATGGGGACTCTGCCACATCCCTGGGCCCTTTTAAAGGAACTTGCTCTTATGGCCTAGGCTGGTGGTCTGGAAACTTAATGTCGTTCATTTCCTTCAGTTTCTAAGAGCTCAATCTTTGGGCCAAATGGCCAACTGTGTTAAGTTTCCCTTGCAGGAGCTGATGATGTGTGTAAGAGGCTCGGGTTGTGCTCTGTCAGTACAGCCCAGAAAATCAATAAGGTTCAACAACCAAGCTGTGTTAATGTTTTAACACAGAGATTAGCTTGATTTGCATTCCTGAAACTCTGGTCATTGTATTACCAAAGGAACAAGGAGGCTCCACTGCAGGTTAATTTACATATAGGTTTGATAGCCAAGGCACCTCTGCAATTCTGACGCCAGTGCAAGTCAACATAAGAAGATACATGCGTTTAACTTAAAAGTTTAATGCTTTGTTCTTTACTGCTTGGAAAAACTGAAGATAAGCTCAATATTTTTGAGGTTGTAAGAACTTGGATGCCTGCACTGTGGGTGGCTCTGTTCTGAAAATGGGAGAGGTTTTGTTATGCCATACAGTCGTCTATGAGTGTCTGAGTGTTATGAAATGTGGGTGGTAAGGCACGTTAACTGAGGTTGGTCTGGATGTTAATTTGCCCTAACGGGTGATTTCCTTGTTTTTATAGTGACTGCACTGACAAAAAATGCACTTAACAAACTTTATTTCTAAACTAGCAAGAATACTTCAGACAGCTTATCCCTGCAAAAGTCTTTTTTTGGTTCTGTTTTCCATTTGTGGTGATGAAAATATTCCACTGAGAAACAGGTGTTCTTAAAGAGGAGACCACTTTTTTTTTTGTTTGTTTATTTTAAATTAGCAGCAAAATGTTTTCTAAAGTATATAGGATGCCAGGTACCTGGTAACATCCCAGACCTGCCACGTGGCTCTGACAACTCTGTGTGTGAGGACTGAACTATCCCCATCCAGCAGAAACCTGACTGTGGGGAGTGGCATAGGGGCAAAAGAGACTCTTGCATGTGGTGGGAAAAGAACTTGTCTCAACTTTAGCAATTTCTTTTCTTAAGCTGATACTTGCCTAGTTTTCTTCAACCACAAATGGATCTGCTGCCCACCCCACCAGTTTACTGCAAAAATGTTGATGCTCTTCTCTGATTTCTTGCTTTGGGGTGACAGAACCAGTCCCATGACTCATCCTGGACTAAAGCCTTCATGCTTCAAATATTCTGTTATATGTATTCTCTGTAACAGACTTCATGATTTTTTAATACGTAAATATTTATGACATGGTAGTGAATTAGGCTGAGGGTAGAGGATGTAGTGGAGAACATGAAACAAAGGCATTGAACCCCAGTGCACCCCAAAAACACTGGATGAGCAGGAGAGTAAGGAAGAGAGAAGCTGGGAACAAGGTGAGAAGATAGCCAATAACAAGACTACCCAATTCTTCTTGCCAGCTGTCTCCTTTGACACTGACCTGTTTCACTGGATCATATCCACATTACAAGTTCCTCTTTAGATTTCTGCCTCACTACCAGTGCGTTTTACAAAGAGCCCTTCCTTCATTTCTGCTTGATACCTCTGTAACAATGACAGCTCAGGATTTCTACACTTGTTGTTTCCTTAAGAATCTTCAAAAATTCCTGAAACTACACTTAGTGGAAGCCTACTTGTTATACAGTTTAATATACTTGAGAATTTTTATACCTGAGAATTCTGAAGACATTACATTACGAATCTTTCACAAACTGTTTCATGTAATCAGATGTTTCTTTAAATGATAAATTAATTTTTCTCTGTCAATTTATATACTATATATGATTTCTGTAGAGTTAATTTATTATGGTAAAGTGTTCGCTTCTGTAGGATAATCTCACTCTCAGTTTGACTTTTCTGCCTCTCCACTACTATGAAACAGACATTGATGAGTGCCGGATCTCCCCAGACTTGTGTGGAAGTGGCACGTGTGTCAACACTCCAGGAAGCTTTGAGTGTGAGTGCTTTGATGGTTATGAAAGTGGATTTATGATGATGAAGAACTGCATGGGTAAGTGTTTCCAGGATGGCCTGGAGTCTCCATTTACTATACAAAGCCTGACTGTACTCTGTATTATACTATCACTGAACATTTCATATGTATAATTATTCATGACCAAATGAGTCAAATATACCGTTTATAGGACAGATAAATGAATTAAGTATATAGCTTTAATTGCTCTTTTTCCTAATTGCTTTCACATAAATCTGTATAGGTATTTTAGAGTGGCAGCAACTATTCGTAGAAGTAGTTTAAAAATGGCTAATGGGGTAATCAAATATCTGGTGAAGTCAGGAACAGCAGGCTGGAGTTTCAAAAGTAGTGTCATTCACTTTTTCAGTGATTCTTCTGGGACACAAGAAATTCTGAGAGCATTTCCTGAAAAAAATCACATCTCTTTAATCAGTTGAAAGTTTAATCAGTTTAATGTAAGAGTAGACATGGAGTCATAAAAAGTTACTAGCCAGCTCAAAAATCTTGAATTAGTATTGTGGAGTACTTCATCTAAATACATAATGAGATACATAATGCAAATAAAAGATCTGGGATTTTTCATCTTGGTGAAGTCTTCTTCTTTGCCCATCTTGGAGACCGGATCAACATTTCTTCTCCTCCCACCTTAAAGATCCTTGCTTAATTTCCATGACCTTTCAGGAGTGGTCAGGAGTGGCCTCAGAATTACCTTGGCCATGTTGCTTTCAGTGCTTATGGGTCTTTTCCATGTCCTTTATCAGCAATTCCCTTCTTCCATTTCCTTTCATCTTTTTGCTGCTGCTCTTAACCCCTCACATCCCTGGTCATGGTCAAGGGAATGGACCTCTTCTAGTGGCTTTGGCTTTTCTAACCCCATCCCTTCACACTCAGAGAGTTACTCTGTGTTTCTCCTGCATCTTGTATCCTTATTTTTGCCTGTTTTGTCCTTTCATTTTATGTTTGAGTTTGGTCAGGTGCTTTTGTGCTCGTAATTGAACTCCAGTAAGTGGTGCTATGCCCCTCTGTGCCAGGAGGCCATGGGGTCCTCCTCTCACTTCCACTTGTTTTTCTGCAAATGGTGATGCTTTTAGACTCCAAAGTCAGAAAAAAAAATTATTACCTAAATCAAAGATGAACATAATGAGGAAACTAAACTGTGGAAGCTGTTTATAGCCTCCTTGAGAGACGAGCATAAATACAATCAATTCAGTATGGTGAAGATACCTACAAGGCAGAGGCAGGGAAGGAAGATGTCACACAAATTAGCAGAGAGAGAGGAGATAAAAAGATAAATAACTTATTGAGGGCATTTTGCAAGAACTAAGAAAGGGAGTACAAAATTTTCAGTGAAAACATTTTGGAGCTGTGAGGACAATCCAAGCAGGAGCGCAGCAAAAGAGACGTTGAATTCTGTCATCAGGAAGTTCCTCCCCTGGTAGGAATAATCTGCAAACCCCAGTGTTTTCATGGCCAAATTCTCAGGCTCTTGACACGTGACACTGGTTTGCCTATCTGTATGAAAGTCATGTTTTAAGGATAGGTAACCATAATGCTTCCTGGGAGTCCAAAAGTGTGAGTGCATCCTCCACCTTGAACATGTTTTTGTCCTATTTCTCTTCATCCAGATTTCTAGTGTTAGCTGGTTTTATCAGGTTTGTGAGTCAAAAATTCAGTTTGCCCTTATGGGCTGTGCCAAGCACCAACCACAGCATGACGTGCGCAGGAGTTACCAAACTGAATAGCCATTTAGGTAAAAATTGGCACCACCACCCTCCCCATTAATGGCATCCATTATGAACCATTTCAGTGCATACAGAAATGGGTGTCTAATTGCATTAAGATGCAATTAAAAAAAAAATAATTGTTTACATTAATACGGTGTTCCAAAGAGCTGCCATCCAAACAGCTGCTCTCTTTGCTTGTGTCTCATAGAATACTTAATTTTGAATGATGAATTTCTGGTTTTCCTGAGCAGAAAAATGCCCGTTTTTGGAGTTAACGCTGATTTTTAGTTCTTCTTTTTCCCTGTAGTGCAGTATGAGGAAAGGAGCAACACCATTCCAACGAAACAATCCTTTTCTTTTGTCACTTGCAGACACTGAGAACTGCATTTCTCTTTGTTGCTTCTCAGTAATGATTTCATATTATTTATATATATTAGATTATATATTAATGTGCATCATGGTTTCTTTGCAGATATAGATGAATGTGAACGCAACCCTCTGCTGTGCAGAGGTGGCACGTGTGTAAACACTGAAGGGAGTTTCCAGTGTGACTGTCCCTTGGGACATGAGCTGTCACCATCACAGGAGGAGTGCTTAGGTGAGTTTCAGCTCAGGATGGTAGTTTTCAGCTGGAATAATGATCATTTCTGCCATGAAAACATCCAGTCTCTGGGAAGGATGGAGGTCTTGGGAGTCTCTTACACAAATTCGTGGTCCTCCTTTGTATGAGTATCTTCAGATTGTAACCTCAGAGCCTGTGAAATCTTCGGGGCCCTTAATGCTGTTGATTTCCGAGAGGAGTGTTTTACCAAACATCCTAGGGATTATTTATCAACTCACAGGACTGTGCCACTCATGGCAGCAGCTTCAAGTTGGAACACCTGCAAACACAAAGTGAGCTTCATTCCTACAGTCACAAAAAAGTGTTGTCCCTAACTGAAGTGCAGCTCTTTTTGGCACTTAATTCACAAAAATAATGGGGAAAGAAAACAAAGAAAATGAAAAAAAAAAAAAAAAAGGCATATTACCTCTGTGGTTTCTGTGCTTGATGGAAAATAGCAGACTCTAATTAATGTCCACAGTGGACTCTGTAATTAATGCTCGCACAGCAGAACAAGAGAAGGGAAACCTTTGGACACTGGTTTAAACGTGCTGTTCAGAAATCCACTGCTTGGACTGGAACGTGCTAAGAACAGGAAGGAATTTGGAAGCACCTGAGAGCCCCCAGTGTACAATATTCCCTCTCTCTCCCTTCCCCTGTTGGAGCCGAAATCAATATGAGTTATTTCTTTTGCAGATGTGGATGAATGCTCACTGAGCAACAGTCTCTGCAGAAATGGCAAGTGTGTGAACATGGTGGGGACATACCAGTGTTCCTGCAGCTCTGGGTACCAGCCCACTCCCGACAGACAGGGCTGCACAGGCAAGTGTTGGGGCACCTGCACATACAAAGCTGTGCTTCACTTTGGCCACAACAACCCCATGGAGCACCACGGGCTGGGCACAGAGTGGCTGGAGAGCAGCCAAGCACAAAGGGACCTGGGGGACTGATTGACAGGAAGCTCAGTATGAGCCAGCAGTGTGCCCAGGTGGCCAAGAAGGCCAATGGGATCCTGGCCTGTATCAAAAACAGCGTGGCCAGCAGGAGCAGGGCAGTGACCCTTCCCCTGGACTCTGCATTGGTGAGGCCATACCTTGAGTATTGTGTTCAGTTCTGGGCCCCTCAGTTCAGGATGGACATTGAGGGGCTGGAGCAGGTCCAGAGAAGAGCAACAGGCTGGTGAAGGGACTGGAGCACAAGTGCTATGGGGAGAGGCTGAGGGAGCTGGGGGGGTTTAGTCTGGAGAAGAGGAGGCTTAGAGGTGACCTCCTCACTCTCTAGAACTCCCTGAAGGGAGGTTATAGCCAGGTGGGGGTTGGTCTCTTCTCCCAGGCACTCAGCAATAGGACAAGGGGGCACGGGCTTCAGCTCTGCCAGGGGAAATTTAAGTTGGATATTAGAAAAAAATTCTTTCCAGAGAGAGTGGTCAGGCATTGGAATGGCCTGCCCAGAGAGGGGGTGGATTCACCGTCCCTGGAGGTTTTTAAACTGAGATTGGACGTGGCACTGAGTGCCATGATCTGGGAAATGGACTGGAGTTGGACCAAGGGTTGGACTTGATGATCTCTGAGGTCATTTCCAACCTGATCAATTCTATGATTCTGTGATTGAGCATTTGTTATTTCGTCTGTCTCTGCTTTTATTTAATTTCACGCCTCCCTTTTGAAGCTGAGCAGGGCTGTCTTCATGTCTGTTATTAGGCTTATCATGAGCTGTCATGGACTTAGAAACATAAAGAGGGTTGAAAAGGTGGTTGCTGTACTGAGCTCTGCAGAATACTTTGAGAGAAATTATTTTTATGGTTCTACTCCATTAAAATCAGAGGCTTGAGATAACAGCAGGAAATATTGCTAGATTTCTTGATCAAGCAAGAACAGCTCCATGGTGATAGTTTCCCTTTTGATATTTTCTCCTTATCATATACATCTCTTAAATCCTTCACTGTAATAATACTGAATTGCATAATTGCCATCAGATCATAATACTGAATTTTATACTGTCCATCACATCTTCTTGTGAAGAACAGAGGTACTGAGAGTATTTTATATTTGCTGATTATGTTAATTTTTTTGTTTCAAGGAAACTTAACCTTCTTAGGGCTTTTCATTTCGACCTGTTGTGTTTTGCACGTTTTTGGTTTTTTTACATCCCTGGCAATACATGTGAGCAAAAGCCACTTGCTCTTAAAGGTGAATATGCAGCTGAAAGAGAGAAAAATGAACAAAATATAAATCAGAGACAGGAGAGTGAGAGTGAAAATTCAGAGTAAAATCACCAATAAACTGTTTCATCTACTAATTAAAATGTTAAGGTGATTTTTCCTTACAAAAGCAGACTTACAGCTCCTAATGTTGCTTCCCCAGATATTGATGAGTGTATGATAATGAATGGAGGCTGTGACACGCACTGCACCAACTCAGAAGGCAGCTATGAGTGTAGCTGCAGCGATGGCTACACTCTCATGCCTGATGTCAGGACATGTGCAGGTACCTTTTCATACCTTAAAAGTTCCACCATCCTCCCTTTCACCCATATCAAAGTGGTGTTACAACCCATCTGTGCCAGAGTGACAGAATTATCTGCTTTCTTTTCCCTCAGATATTGATGAATGTGAAAACAACCCAGATATCTGTGATGGTGGGCAGTGCACGAACATTCCAGGGGAATATCGCTGTCTCTGCTATGATGGATTCATGGCTTCTCTGGACATGAAAACTTGTGTTGGTAAGGGGCTCTATGCACCAAATTTAATGGTCTAAAAGTTAAGCAGCTTATGTCTTAAGCAGTTCTGCTGAATCCTCAAAAGTGGATTATATATATCTGAATATTTATATATATATATATATATATATATATATATAAAAATGTGTATTATAAAAAAAATCTCTATCTTTCTTGTCACTATAGGTGTCAGAAAGGGTAAAAAAAACCCTGGGAAGTCCTTAAAGATGAATCAGGTCATATAGTTCCCAAAAAAAAGCAGTGATTTTATTACAATGGTATGATTCCTCTAGAATATCTCTGTTGAGAAGGGGTTGGTGGAGTGCAAGCAGTTTACTTCATAAATTCTTCTTTGGAATAAATTTATTATAATGAAGGATGTGTTTTAAGAATGCTTTTGAGTGATTCTTGTAAGAAGAAATTTGCTTCACAATCCTTTCACTCACATTCTAAACAGAACTGAAAACGCTGTGTTACTTGCATCACACTTTTATCCTGAGTTGTTTTTAGGGAATTTAAGGAATACAGGTCCTCAATGAAATATATTATGATTAAGATAAATAGATGCCACATGTAGAAGTGCTACTGATATTTTCACCTGAATTAAATTTATTCCAAAAAGACAAAGTATGCTGTTAAATTACAGTAACATTCAAGTAATAACTAATTTATGTGCACTTACAGACGTGAACGAATGTGAATTGAACTCCAACATCTGTATGTTTGGGGAGTGTGAGAACACTAAAGGTTCCTTCATTTGTCACTGTCAAGTCGGATACTCAGTCAAGAAAGGAACCACAGGATGCACAGGTAGAGGAGATTTCCAGTGTTTGTGTCCCGGAGTGCACTTATCTTGCTTGGCTTTCAGGTGAAGTAAGTGCCCAAGTGTTCACACAAGGGTGAGAGTTTGGTATCTGTGCATAATAGTGCATATAAGTGTTTAAATCTCATATCATTTATCCACAATTTTAAATGGAGCATTCCTTGGCCAGTGTCAATGTGAGAGGCTGCTCACGAAATTAATTTTCAAGACCAAGGTTTTGTCAGTGTGGATTGTGTGAGCACATCTGTCACAAAACATACCTTGGGTGGGCACAGCTGCGTTTGTGTTAGAGGCGTTTTATCAGTGCTTGTTTGTCACCTCTGCTAGAAGTATGAGCTCATCTGCCAACCCAAGCTGCAGGAAATGGCTGTGTGAGCCTTAGGAATGAGAGATAAGGGGGAAAAAGTAAACAAAAAGAATGGGGAAAAAAAAATATTATGTGAAAGGGGAAGTGTATGCCAACCTTCAGCCCCACACCAGCAAATTTTAAAGGATGGCAGTCACTCATAGTCACTCTACAAGTTACCATGATACTTAAGTAGTACCTTGTCTTTTACAAGCTGGACCTGCTGTGTTCAAGGATATCATTTTTTTAAAGGAATTTGTTCTATAATCGCTGAAATCCTGAACTGATCATTTTTATACCTGAAACTTGCCTTTACTCCCAAAGGTCTCATCCCGTTTTTAGGCATATAAGGATCAGCATGTATTTAACATTTTTTAGGAAACAACTTTAATTTCAAACTGAAAAGCAGTGGTAGGAAAGCAGACTAAATGTCATGTTTACAAACCAAGGGCAGAAATAACATACAATTGTCACTATTTTTTATTAACACGGAATACGAAGTAACTTGTTTGAATTATTCTGAGGTCTTAAACATTTGCTTTTTAAAGGACTGCACACCTGCACAGTGGAAATAAGCAAGGTGTAAAAGTAACAGACTGTTTAATATTCTGGCGCTCCTGATGTAAATACAAATGGTTTGTTTTGTGATTGCAGATGTGAATGAGTGTGAAATTGGTGCTCACAACTGTGACATGCATGCCTCATGTGTCAATGTACCAGGAAGTTTTAAATGTAGTTGCAGAGAAGGATGGGTTGGAAATGGCATTAAATGTATTGGTAAGTATTCAGGGGGTAAAGCTTTTCTCTCTCTTTTATTTATTTCTATTTTCTCCTCCCCTTTTTTTTTTCCCCCTGAAAGCATGTAATCTGACCATGTGATTACTGTGTTAGAAACAAAGAATGGTTCTTCTGCCTGCTATACTCTCTGGATGGATGAACATGAAAGATTCTTGTGTTTTGGGAGTTTGGTTTTCTGAGGGAAAAAAAAAGCTAGTTTTGTCTCAGAAGCCTGACTCTGTAATTATGAATTTTACATAGTTTACATACAACTGCTATAGTGTGAAAAATAAAAAATAAAAAACAGTGAAAAATGAAATTACTTTGTTTCATAATTTCCTCTCAGTAAGACGTTATTTCTGTTACTTAAAACTGTTTTGTTTGTGAATGTCCTGTAGTATATAGAGTTTGTAGGCCATTATATAAACCAGGTTGGACTTGAGGGGTGGGAAACCTGATTCTGCTTTTGCTGGACTGTGAGTTGTGTATGTCCCCTAGGCTTTATATTTTGGTTTGGTGTGTAAAAGATTGTTATATTTACTCATTTTTTTTCCAAAATGTTTTGGGAGCTTTGTTTAAGAATTAGGCTTTATTGATGTAATATGTGGAAGAAGAAGAACCATATTAGATTTTACTGCAGGCCAGATTTTCAAAGCTTTTTTAAGCCATATGTAAGAAAAAGAGAAGGTCTTTATTATTATCAATTAATTAAAAATATATGAGGTTTTATTTTTTAATTTTTTCATTATATTGAAAGTCCAAATTGAAGGCGAAAATGTTGAAGAGTTTTTCTGGCAGCACCCCCATATCTAGAAAGAGCTCCTAGGTGTAGGGTGTTATAGAGTTTTATTCCAGGAGACCACTGGAAGGCAGGTGAGGAGGGACTGTGATACCCCATAGCACTGTGAATTAATGTGACTCACAGGGCCATTCCCATCAAACATGGCCTTGAGGGAAAGAAAAGTCTCTTCTTTTTTCTATCTTTTTTTTTTCTTTTGTCTTGTTTTATCTTTCGTATTTTTTCTTTTTTCCTTTTCTTTTTTTTTTCTTTCTTCTTTTTGCTTTTTTCCTTTTTTCTTTTTTTTCCATCCAAGTTGACATCCCAGTGGACTCTCACGGGGTAACACTTTCACTTTCTTCAATTACTTGAGGAGACTTTCTAAGTAAGTAGCATATTTTTGCCTCACTGCATTTCTTTGGTTTACTGGCGTTTATTTTTCGCTAATTCTGAATTCAAGTACCCTACCAGGATATTAACAGCCATGCCAAATTCCATCTGTTGCTTGAAAGTACTTTTCCCAGTCCCATTGCATTTTAATTCCAATGAAGAAACGTTAAAAGTAAATCACATTACTCAACCCTGTATCATCTAGTGAGAACTTTTTTGTGTATTTATGGTGACATAAATCATGCTTCCAGTTGTGCTGGTTAGCTCGATGGTTAACTGTTAGCTAATTACATGCACTAATTGCTCTGTTGGTGTGCTTTTGACCCCTGGTGTGCAGACCTGGATGAGTGCTCCAACGGGACCCAGCAGTGCAGCGAGGATGCTCAGTGTGTGAACACCCCAGGCTCCTACCACTGTGCCTGTGCCCAGGGATTCACTGGGGATGGATTTACTTGTTCTGGTAAGAGGTTTTGTGAGACCTGACTCACCACTGCCTCTTCTCTTGTGTGGAACCTCCCTGAGTCAGATCTCTAAGCCCAAAGTGCAGGGCAATAAATGTGAAAGTGTCTCTTAAGGTCACGATTCTTCCCACCTGCATAAGAAACGCTGACAAAGGCACCTGATTTTCTTTGGATCTGGTGGATGAAGTTCCTGTCTTCTCCTTCCTCCTCCTCATCTCCATGACAATTATTCTGAAGGTGCATGTGCTGCCTACAGCAACAGACTCTGCTCAAGAACACGAAATGCCAGCTCCCTGTTATAGTTCCTGTCTTGTAGGTTGCATCTGTCTGGCATCATCTGTATTCCCCTCACTGTATTAGTTGAACAGGATTTCATCATTATCACAGAACTCTTAAAAAAATAAAATAAATTATCAATTGAAAAATATTTCCCATCATATCATTTGTTGATAAATGTTCTCTATTAAGAATGAGCGTTGCTTATCACACAGTGAGTGACTTAAAATTAACTGACATGTAAAGGGCTGTATAAAGGGTAGAGATTTTTATATTAAAGATTAATGATTATTTATTGAGTCACTGTGGTGTTTATCACTTATAGAGTGGAGATGCAACACTCTGCTCTTGACTTCTAACACGCCCTTTATTGGGTCAGCAGATTTGAAGGGTTGAAGAAATGCATCCCAAGGGTAGTAAAATACCTAGAAACTAATCTGTATGCCCTCATTATTAGCCAACTGGCTATTTTAGATAAAAATTATTTTNATATCTGACAAAATTATTAGTCCTTATGATGACTGCAGTGATCAGTGCTGTCCTTTTATAGCTCTTTTGGGGAATCCCCAGTAGTATGCAAACAGTACTTAAAAGTGTTCATAATCCTCGAAGAATATTTTCTATAATCAATATGAAAATAATATGCTGTGTGTGATTAACTTATGAAAATTTGCTTTTTTGATTTTTACTGTGTTTTCTTTTTTAATGTCAAAATAACATAGAAATATATAGTAGGAGACAATATTTTGACTTTAACCAAAGTATTCAGTTGTTTTGTCAGAGCTAGTAGGTGTGAGTATGAAAAACTTGCATTATTAAAAAAAACCCAACTATATCTGTTAGTGAAAACAAGGAGTAAGGAATCATGGCAAGGTGAAAAGGATAACTTGGAAAATGTCATGTTTGCTTTTCTGCATTCTTCCAGTTTACTCCAACGTGTGAATGTTTTGTTTTATATCTCCAATGCTCAACAGCACTTTTGTTCTGTGTACATCAGGATATTTTCATATTTATTGGTGCGTGTGGTCTCAGAGGGACTTTTCTGTCTCCCACAGATGTTGACGAGTGCGCAGAGAATGTCGACCTGTGTGAGAATGGGCAGTGTCTGAACGCCCCTGGTTCCTACAGCTGTGAGTGTGAGATGGGCTTCACTCCTGCCTCGGACAGCAAGTCCTGCCAAGGTGAGTCTGTGCTCTGAGTTTGACCTGCCTGCTCTACAGCAAAGAACAAGCAGTGCTGGAAGGACCTCAGCCTGGAAGCAGAAAAATCAGCGCATGTTTCACATATAAGTAATTTCTCCATGCAGGGATTATTTTGCAATGTGAATTATGCTGAACGTTGCTTTCACCTTTTTATGAAGTTTTCCTGGCCTTTGTCTCAGTTTGTGGTTTCTTTTTTCTTTCTNTTTTTTTTTTTTAATTCAGTCCCTTCTTTTTGTTACTGGTGAATAACATGTGGAAAATCCTGTGTTCATCACTGCATTTCTTTTGGTGTTTTTACATAGGAGACACAAAGTGCATTATGTGACCTAATTTTAAAATAAATGTTTTCGGGAAAAATAAAGAAGACAAATCACCGTATTGGATTGCACCCTCAGTATTGTACCAGGTCATCTGAAGTGCAAAAGGAATTACCATCTTTCCAGTTCAGCTTCTATTCCCTATTGTGTTCTAACATCTTTTCTCTTGTTGTTTAATATAAGAAGATTGTGTAATCAACTTTTTTAGCTGGTGCTCCAAGACTTTTAACTTGTTTCATATTTCATGATGGAAACCACATCACATCCTAGGAAATTAGAATTCCTGATGAGATGTGAAAAAACAGATTCTAAAATTAGTCTCTAAGATGGAGTCCATAACATGGCATGTGTTCAAGCATTGAGGTGTACATGCATGAATCAGACTTTAGAATAACTTCATGTGCTTCTGAAGAATTACCTGCACCACTGTGTAGTCAGATCTGTTAATTATTACCAAGTACTGTCAGTCATCTTTACTGAATTTCTTGCTGCAATTCAATCATATTATAGTCATGCCACTGTTCTGATAAAAAGCTCCTAATAGACCCAAGCTACTCCAGCCAACCAATGTTTTGAAAAATATATAATTCTAGTTTTGAGACAGTGTGTCACCAACTGTTGAAGAATTTTGGAGACGTGCTTGGTGTATTACTGTGATTCCAACAGGAATCGGAAAGCATTCCATTGATTAAATTGTGCTGTTGGAGAACTAAAATATCTGGGTGCTGAATACTTAAAAGAAGTTTTCTTTTTCTTTCATACACTTTAAAGTTGGTACAGTAACTTGTTCTATGACAAGGAGAGTCCTTGGCTGATTCCTGCAGTCAAGGGACCAGATCCAAAGGGTGGGTTTAGTACATTAATTGTAATACAAACAATTAATCCACTGTCTTCAGAAGTCCCTTGAGACGTCAGTGCGTTAGCTTCCCAATGGCCTGATTTGGAGGGCATTCCATGGCTGTGCTCCAAGGTACTCAGAAACCTTCCATTCATTTCCAGGTTAAATTTACTCAGGTACTTTGGGGTATTAGGTATTCATTTCCCCTTAAAAAATTATCTCCCAAATTCCCCTCAAGAGTTAACCCTTCTCATCGGTTCCTTTAAGGAGGCATCATATCATTTTTCAACCTTGGCGAGCCAGCCAAGTTCAAAGTAGGTATTTCATAACTCTAATCATTTGAATATCCCTTTTTTTACACCTTGTGCAATTGTCGTTCATCATTCTTGAGCAGAGCACTGGAATTTCAAACGGAGATGTAGCTGTGCTTTGCAGAAGGGTATTAATGCTTCCCACTTCCCTGTCTGTGCTAAAAATAATTCACTAGTACGTGCTAGAATTGCATCTGCCTTTTCCACAGGCGCTTTATTCTGGCAGCTTGGAAAGTCTTTCTGTCAGACAGCAGGTGCAGGGATTTTTTTTTCCCCCTCTTGTCTTGTTTACCTTCAGCTCAAAGTCCATTATAGTTTGTGCCTAAAACCAGAGTTTTGCAATCTGTGCTGTCAATATTTAACTCTTTTTCTGCTAGTGTGGTTGACTAAATCTTCTAATTTTCTGTCAGTGTCTTCCAGCTTGATTTCATCTTCAGTTTAGATGAGCACACAGTCAGTCCTTTGCTTGCATTTCAGCCCATCTTTATGTATTTTCTGTACAACTGGGGTATGGAGATAATCACAGATAATTCTTACATTGCTCTTCCCTGTATTCTTTCTCCAGGGAGATATAAGCAGATGTTGATTACTGCACCCTCTCTTTCTTCTAGTGCACTTCTGAATGGTATTTTGAAAATCTTGTTTGCCGTGACTAAAAAATGTTGCAGACTGTGAGCTGGGGAATGACTGATACCTTTGTACGGTGTTACACTTCATTCTGTTTAATGCATGTTTGGAAAGGAACTTCACTGGCTCTTTGACTCAGCTTTCATTATGAGTCCTGAGAACTCAGTTCTGCTGTATTTGCTTCACTCCAGTTAAAATAGGAATAAATAACAAGCAGCTTAATGGAGAATGCCTCGAAAATTAATTTTTTTTGGAGTATTCTACACAAAACCAAAAATGTTGGGTTTTAGGTATTTTACGTATTAGCCTTTAGTAGTATGTAATAATAATGATGATAAAATAATAACCATAATATAGATGATAATAATTATGATAATATTATAGCAATGATAATAATGATTATAATAATGATAATGATAACAATAATTATTATTATGTAATGGTATGTAACTTTCTGTTCTTAATATATTCCCTCAGATACCGATGAATGCTCCTTCCAGAATATATGTGTATTTGGTACCTGTAATAATCTTCCAGGAATGTTTCATTGTATCTGTGATGATGGCTACGAACTAGATCGAACAGGGGGAAACTGCACAGGTATGTCACTTCTTTTCAGAAACGCATCAACAGAAAGGATGGCTCCTTAAATATGCAGCTGTACAAGGGTTATTCTAAATATATGGTGAATTATTATTATTTCTTTCCTTCAATTTCAGCTATTGCATTTTAAATTTTCTTGCTCATTTTATCTTAGAAAGTAGAATTATTCTTCTTTTCTGTCCAAAGAGCAGGCTTATGAATGCGACTTTCCTGTTTTAGATATTGATGAATGTGCCGATCCCATTAACTGTGTCAATGGTCTTTGTGTGAATACCCCTGGAAGGTATGAGTGTAATTGCCCTCCAGACTTCCAGCTGAACCCTACTGGAGTGGGTTGTGTGGGTGAGTAAAAACTACTTGAAACGTTACTTCAGAAGTCATAGCCAACGTGGCTGCTTTGATGGGAATAAGGGTGGCAAGATAGAAAAACAATAATTTCACGTGGTGCATATCCTGTTACGTTAGTTATTCCTGTTGTGTTATGTTAGTTTTTTAGTGGTGGAGTTAAAATAATTGACTCATTAATGGTTATAGTTCCTTTAAGTACCCATGTTCAAAATTTTTGAAGCATACATTAAAACCTAAAATTCCTGGTGGGCTCGTTCCCCATATTCTGCTGGAGAATCACAGGCTCTACCTCCATTCCAAGGTCTGTTTTCTCCCTTTGTTCTTCTCCCTTTGATTCTTAATGAGATCTGTCGCAGAGATCTTGTGCTGAACCCTCTGCCTCAAGAAGGGACCACAGTCAGAGTCACAACAGCCCGTCACAATCAGAATATGGCAAACAAACACTGTCACAGAACTCAAGCAAGGTGTGTGATGTTTTCTGGAGTGAAGGACTGGGAGGAGTATTTGGGCTACACTAGAGTGTGGTGAGACTTCGGAAGACGTGTGGTTTTTAACTCATCTCTGGGTACTTCAGGACGTGAAAATAATTCCATTTTCCCTGCTGCTGGCTCTCGACATCAGTAAGTGTCAGCGTCCAGGAGTGTTTTGAGCTTGCCAGTGACTTCAACAGCATGGTGTTGCCTGAATTCTCCCTCCTGGGTAGGAAATGTTGGTCCTTTGCCTGGGTCGTCGCTGTCACGTGTGCTTTGCCCGTAGATAACCGCGTTGGCAGCTGCTACCTGAAGCATGGACCCAGAGGGGATGGGAGCCTGTCCTGCAACACTGAGATTGGGGTCGGCGTCAGCCGCTCCTCCTGCTGCTGCTCCCTGGGAAAGGCTTGGGGGAACCCCTGTGAGACCTGTCCCCCCGTGAACAGCAGTAAGGAAATACTCTATTCCCCTGTTCTCCCCCCAGCCCCTCGTGTTTTCAGGAGAAGTTACCAGGGATGGAAAATGCATTTGGAATCTTTTGGTGTGCTGCTGTACGTTTGTCGTTCAGGGAACTTACTTGCTCCCTAAGACAGCATTCTGGCACAATTATAGAAGACAATCTCCCTGCCACAGTCAGAGGGATGATGCAGAGTTATGGACCTGAGTAAGAGAAGATCTGACCTCTAGTCTTTGACCTCTAGTCTTCTCTCGCTGACTGGTTGCCTGCTCTCACAGTAAGAAATCAGTGGTAACTTTAGAAGGCATTTCCAACTGAGCCAGGCCTATATATTTTGGGAATTTTGGGGTACTNAAAAAAAAAAAACAACGAAAAAAACCCACCCCAAAACTCTGAAAAACAAACAGAAAAAAATACTTGCAGATGTGCTTATGTGTCTTAAAAGCAAAATGGGTTGCAGACATCTACTATGAACTTCTGCTCACCCATTCCAAGCAGGTAGGGAAATAAATCAATAATGCTAAAGACTGAAATCATGGCTTTAATTTGGAGAGCTGCAATAGCTCTCAAAGGAGTGTCAGTGACTGCTGTGTGTCTGTGCCTGAGTCAGTCTTGAGTACTTTCAAAACTGTTACCCAGTGTTAGTTATCAGCTTTGTAGAGCTTTGAAGTTCTTTCAGTGAATAATGCAACAAAAATGACAAGCATGTGGTTCTTAACAGCCTCATAATAGTATGGATTCCAAGTTTAACACATATCTTTATCAAGGGTATACTGACATTTCATATTAAACAACTAGTCAAAACAGAAAATATGTGCCTATGTAAAGACAGAGAGTGGAGAAAACATTGTGCCTTCTTAAAAGTATCTGAGGTTATGGTAATAAAGCAGAGCTCATAATCTTACCTTGTTTTTCTGTTAATCTGATGCACTTGCTTTATTTACCGTTTAAGGGTCAAAAAGTAGAAAGCCACTGATTGTAGGAAAAACCACTCATTAAAAATACAAGGGAAGTTTTATATTTCTGATCTTGTGATTTTATCCTTTATAAGACTGACATGTTCTCTTGTTAATACTTTACTTTAGCGGAGTATAATACTCTCTGTCCAGGGGGAGAAGGATTCAGACCAAATCCCATCACTATTATTTTAGAAGGTGAGTTCCTCATAAATGAGTGTGATGACTGATAATCAAAACCAAAACAATTTAAAAAACAAAAAAGTGTCATCCTTGCAGAGATGTATACAGAAACTGCATTTTTCATAAATCATTACATTTAGTGCAAAGCAAAAGCCACTGCTACTATGAATTGGACAGCAACACAATGAAAAGTAAAAGAATATTGAAGAAGTCCAGCATAATTTCAGTAGGAAATTACTTGGTGCATATGTTTTGTGCGCTTCCTTACTTGAACTGGACTTCAAATTTGGACCCTGAAGGATAAGTCTTTAATGAAAATTATGGCTTATCCGTGGATGGTATAAGTTTCAGGAAATATTCTTCAGACAAAGAAAACCCTGGTTCCAATAAATGGGCTGGAGTGAGGAATTAGACATCAAATACAGGAGAAAAACAAAATCTGTGTGACACTTAAAAGCTGCTACTTGGTAAAATTTCAGGGTAGTACTTAAAATCTCTGGTTGCTTTTCATTCTGGAATGAAAATACAGTGAGTTTTGTGCTCTGTTTCCAGACATTGACGAGTGTCAGGAGCTGCCAGGTCTGTGCCAAGGTGGAAACTGCATCAATACTTTTGGCAGCTTCCAGTGTGAATGTCCAAAAGGCTACTACCTCAGTGAGGAGACGAGGATCTGTGAAGGTTGAGTCCCCTGAAGCCTCTTTCTCTTTGGCAGTGCAGTAGGCAAACCACTAATTTTTAGCTTTAAATCCATAAGTGGATTTGGTATATGGTAACCCACACCCTTACTTAAAATATTCCCTGCAGTTGTTATCTTTGACACCGTTTATATGGATGGTATAAAGCTTGAAATTCAACATTTGAATTTGTTTATTCCTACATGTTAGACCTCAGCTATTGTAGTCAGTAAACTAAGCTGGTTATTAAGGATTTCTGGCTTCTCTCCGGTTTAACACCTTGTATCTACTGCTAGTTTCACTAGCAGTTTAATTTACTTAATGTGAAATAAAGATAATAGTGGGTTTCCTTTCATGTTTGAGATTTTTGATGAGTTAGAAACAAAAATTGTAAATAGACCCAGAGGTGTAAAGAATCTTGCATGGTTTCTCCTAGTTTGGAGCGTTGTAAGTAATTTTCCCCTTCTTGATCCAATTTGTAAGGGAAAAAAAAAAAGACCTCAAGCCTCCTTTTCAAGAGAGCCTGTGAATCCTGAGGCTTTGCTAAATTAGGATGGGGAAAACTGACCAAACTGGGTTTGGAATAGAAATTGTGTGGGCAAAAAAGGTTTACACCCCAAATACCTTAAATAAGAAAATCCAAGAATAGAGCAGCAATTATTCCTACTACAAAGAGTATTTAAAAGGTCCTTTCTCAGTGGAGGAATGAACACATTAATAGAACTGAAAAGTGACTAACCCTCCTGTGTGAAGAAGGTGTGAATATTATTTTTTGTCTTTGTGAGGTTGATGGGTAGAAGCTGCTCTAATTTCAGTGGTGAATTCAAGAACTTTGGATTAGAGAGCTAAGGTTAAAGTAGAAATTAACAAAACTGCTTTTTAGCAGCTGTTGCAAGAGTTGTTTAACCCAAACCAGAGCTGTGCTTTCCACGCTAAACTTTAAACAAAACATTTTTAATATCTTAGCATGGTTTATTATGGTCATGTCTCTCAGAAACATTTACTGTGACTTAGACTTCTTTTCCCTTGTTAATTGTGGTGTTTTTGCTTGGACTCCAGATATTGATGAGTGTGTGGCACATCCTGGTGTCTGTGGTCCTGGCACCTGCTACAACACCTTGGGGAACTACACCTGCATTTGCCCCCCTGAATACATGCAGGTGAACGGAGGACATAACTGCATGGGTATGCAAAATGTCATCTTTACTGGAACTGTCTCAGTATCACACTGTTTGGGGGCCAGGCTGTGCTTAAATTTCCTTAGACATGGCCAGTTCTGAAGCTGTGTGTTGGTTTGGACTGTCTTTAACTTCCTGTATGTCATGGAGCTGGGAAATGCATCCCAGTGACTGGCATGCAGAATTCAAGTGCTTTTGTTCCATAACAAAACTCACTGTTCAATAGTTTATTTTCACTAATGGTTTCCAAATAGTAGGGCTTTTCTATACCAATGGGTCTCATGAGCACCTGCAATGTGTTTTTGATTTCTTGGGGATTTTCCTTTTCACCCTTTGTGTCTTTGAAAACTGAAAATATGTCAAATTTCAGGTCAGACTAAAACAAAGACCGTAGATTACCTCAACCCTTAAATTATTTTTAAATGCCTGTGCTTATGTTGCCTGCAGAAGCCAGAGGTGATGAACCATTCTCTGGTTTGGTAGGGGGTTGGTATTTATTTAACTCAAACTGTTGGTTACTTCACGAGTGGGGTTTTTTCTCACATCTAGACATGAGGAAAAGCTTTTGCTACAGAAGCTACAATGGAACCTCCTGTGAGAATGAGCTGCCCTTCAATGTGACCAAAAGGATGTGCTGCTGCACATACAATGTTGGGAAAGCCTGGAACAAACCCTGTGAGCCATGCCCAACTCCAGGAACAGGTAAATCTAATCCTCCCATTTTGTTGCTTTGCGTACTTGCTTCTTTGACCTGTTGGCTAAAGTCAACATTTTGGCCCAAAAAAATTCTCACTGTAATCCCAAAGGGGAGTGGCACAGCCCTGCCATTCTCTTACTGTCTGGATTAATTCTTGGTGTGCTAAGCAAAAGTGTATTTATTCCACAATTAAGTGTTTTCTCCACTCCGTATTCACAGCTTGACTAATGTGAAGGCACCAATCATTCCTCCTAAATGAAAAGGTTCAGAGGCCTAATATGGGCATAGAATAATTTTCAGTTATGTAGATTTATGTCAGAATTCTGTGTTTTGTAGGTAAAACCGACCAGGGAGGCACAGTAGGCATAAGCAGGTTTTCTGAATGTGTGATTATTGAACTCCCAGCTCCAAACCTTTCAGTTTGAGGTTTCTGGAAAACCAGTCATTGGGCAGTAATTCTGGGGTGGAGGACACTGGCTGACAAGAGATGCTTCCAGTCTAGTCTTTCTCCCAGGATAATTAATTTAGGACAGTATAATTTAGTTCTTGATAGTTGGAGATACTTTTATCCTGGTAGTCTTGGTCTGTCAGAGCAACAACACTGGGTTGCATTGCTGAGTTTTTTGTCTTTCTAGATTTTTCTGTTGTCTCAAAACTGAGTTTGATCTTCCTGGTTGCTTTTACATTTCCTCTATTGAAGATGAATGAACTTGTGAAAGCTCAGCAAGTAGGGCGGTGTAATGGGAAGTAAAAAAATCCTTTTCTGTAAAGGGAAGTGAAAATAATAAAGTACAGTTCATTTTCTGCTGGTCTTCATGGAGTTCAGTGCCTGGAATAAAACACTCTTGTAAGCTCAACTCAGAAAAAAATCATTGGTGGGAGAATCACCAACTTGGAAACCTGACTTTCACTAAAACATTCTTTACATTTGAATAAAAAGCAAAGATGCCTAGGTAAAACTGAAAAACTCAGGTGCAAACACATTTTATTGTTTAGTTGACTTGCCCCAAGTTTACTGCCACTAACCCCATCCCTCTGGTTCTGCATCGTATTACTTTCATTCCAAGTGTTTTATCCTCATGGATAAGGGGAAACAGCAGGTAATCTGAGACATTTTAAATTTTTAAAATTTAAAATTTACTCACAAGCAGTAAACAGGAAGAAAACAGGACTGAAAATAATAGAAAACAGCTTCTTCCTCTTCTTTCTTAAGTAGGCAGATGGAGAATGAAGGAATGTTCCTAGCAGCAGGAATGGGAGATGGAATTAAGCTTGAGAGAGGAAATATATGTTTACCATCAGAGAGAGCTCATAACATTCTTTCCCATAGTCATTTATCTCAGTGCCATAAAATTGTCATCATGGTGACAGCATGATGAGAAAAATACAGCAAAATACTAGCAGGGATTCATGCAATTAGTATTGTTGGGTGGAATAAAGAATTCTCCTTTTAAATTACTGAGACTGAAATTCTCAATAACTTCTGCAGCTTTTAATGATTTGTTAAAACAAAATCAGCTGTGGGGGTTAAAATATCTCCTGAAATATTTCAGTATTGCCTTGTTAGCTCTTTACAATACCTTTACTGTATTTGCAGATGTAGTTGGACCTTTTTCACCATGAAGGGATCAAACACAAATTCCAAGTGTAAATGGTTGAATAGCTGCACTTATGTCCTATAATCAGTTGTTTTGAAATCTGGGTGGGGGCTGCACATCACAGGGTGGGGTGGTGATACCCTGACCTGAACCAGGCTGAGCCCAGGAGCTCATTAAGAGAATTATTCTGCTCTGATGAGGATTGTGTTGTTCCTCTAAATGAACCTCACATGCCAATGTGTTTGACTTTTTTTCCTGGACGAAAGGAAATTTATTTTTATGCTTATGCTCAGCAATCCATCCCTGTTTGATGACTTTAGGTAGTAAAGCCTGTCTTGGTTTTACGCATCATGCAGATCATAACCATCAGCATACAAACTTCCAACAGAAATAATAATAGTTTTTTGTTTTTCAACCAGAGAAGTGTAGAAAAATGCTTCACTACTAAGAGGTAATGAACAATTTAGAGAACTCTTTCATGATTTGATAATTTCAGGAGTGCTTTGTCTCAGAGGGGTTTTTTTCCTGTGATGTTACTGATGTTTTTGTCCTGAAAAATAGTGCAATGAATACTATATGGGTCTTTGAAATATTTTTAGAGACATTAATGCCAAGCCAAGCTTTCAGAAAGTAAATCTCTGGCATGTTTTTGTGCGGATAATTTGGCAGTTTGTCTAAGTGCATTATAATTCAGTCTTTACCTGGCTGTATGCTCTTTTTCTACACAGCACAAGCTGAAAAAAAAAGTGAAAAACTGCATTCGGTGAAATGCATGAAACATATAGGCAGCTTATCTTACACACAATACAAGTGATAAATAAAATATATTAAAGCTAGAATTATAAAAGAGTAGAGAAATGCTGGACTGTGGTAGACACCTCTGTGGCCCTGTGTGCTGTACTGCAAGAATAATCTGAGCAGGCATCAAGCAGATCTTTAAAAACAGAACCTCTTTGAGTTTTATGTCAATAGGACATTTTTGTAAATTTTGCCCACTTCTTTAGGAGGATTTTTTAGTTTTGATTAATAATATAAAAATGCCACATCCTTTGAAATGCTTCCTACAGTAGTTTGGAAGTTGGTATCGAAAGACATTTTTTCTGGATAATTTCAATGTTGGTATGATCTGAAAAGGTTCTGAATAGCAGCTGTGTGGTTATTGTTGGCAAACACACTCTTGAAGCAAACTTACTCATTCTTACTGCTTGTTTCTTCACATTGAAATTATTTCATTCAAACAAGTACAGAATTCAAAAGATAGAGTTATCCAAATTTAATATCATTATAGTTGTAGGCCNCATCCTACAATGATTGGTAGAATCCATTCTAGAAATTTTTCTCTTTGTTTTGCAAATCCACTCAACTTCGTACACCTTGCCTGGGAAAACATGAGGTTAATTTATTTTATACTTTACACTATGCATTTCCCATACTCCAAGTAGGAAAAGAGGATATAGAAGGAGCATATTAAAACAATGCTCTTTTTTGGAGCATCTTTTTCTCAATGTCCATTCAGCTCTGCAGTTCAGTGCAGCTGGCCTGTAATAATCTTCACAGAAAATAACTGAGATAGTATTGTCAAAGAAGCGTAGTGCTAGTAAATTGTATTTATGTCTCCTGTTTGAAAGTGGTGCTGCAGATATTCGGTACAGATCTCTAGAAAACAGGAATAAACCATAAAGGATAAGGTAAGGAGTTAATATCTGAAAAAAACCCCCAACAAAACAACAAAACCAACTGAACTGCTGCTTTCTCAAACCAGACATTAACTCGTGTGCCAAAGTTTGCAAAGATATGAGAAAGGAGGAGAATGAATTAGTATTTCAACTTGTGTTCATTTGTTGGCAGTCTGAATTTTCAATACAAATAGTACAAGAGGCAGTGGCTCTTCTGGATAGATTTACCTTAAAACAGCATTGAAGATGCTCTTTTTTCACTCTAGCTGAGTTCAAGAACATATGTGGCAATATTCCTGGCTTCACTTTTGACATTCATACCGGAAAAGCTGTTGGTAAGTTTCACTAAACTTACTTTAAGCAAAAATTACTTTGTATAACACCTGCATAACGGCAACTAAAGTAAACATTTAATATAATAAAAGTTTAATTTCATTGCAGAGTAATTTGGTGACGTAAGCTGTGAACCAATTGTTGTGTAAGATATTTCTTTTTTTTTTTTTTTTTAATGTCTGCATTTTGTCGTGATATTTTGCTCAACTGTCATCCTACTTCACGATTTCGAGAGAAGATAAAAGATTTTGGCTTCAAAAGTATTGTGGTATTTTTCTGCACATTTGTAATAGTTTTGCATTTTGGTCCAACACTGTTGCTCTGTTTTCATCTCTTCCTGAACTTCATATAGTCTGTTTTCACTCATAGAGGGTTTATGTTGGGGTTGTAACTTGTATACAATTCCCGTTGGTGAAAAGGAACTTCTCAGCTCAGCTTTAAACGAGGTGGACATGGGAATCCAAGCCGTGTGTAAAGACATGAATGTGCTGTGCTAAGGCAGCTCATCTCACTTGCAGACATCGACGAGTGTAAGGAGATCCCTGGAATCTGTGCCAATGGTGTTTGCATCAACCAGATCGGCAGCTTCCGCTGTGAGTGCCCCACTGGATTCAGCTACAATGACCTGCTCTTGCTCTGTGAGGGTGAGTTGCAGTGATGTTGTTTTTTACTTAGCCCCCATAAGCTGCCTTAGAGGGAAGGGGAGCATTTTTTTCTCGTGTCTTTCAAAACGTAAGAGACAGACCGTGAGCCTTTTTGGAGGCTCAAGTCTGTAGACCAGTTTGTGAAGTGTTTGTCTTTAATACCTATGCACATGCACTTAATAAAATTTGTAATAATTTACTGTCAGGCAGTTAATTAATTGACTCCTTAATAGGCAGAAAATTAAATGACTTTTCCTTTCCTTTTCCTTTTCCTTTCCTTTTCCTTTCCTTTTCCTTTCCTTTTCCTTTCCTTTTCCTTTCCTTTTCCTTTCCTTCTTTTCCTTTCCTTCTTTTCCTTTCCTTCTTTTCCTTTCCTTTTCCTTTCCTTTTCCTTTCCTTTTCCTTTCCTTTTCCTTTCCTTTTCCTTTCCTTTTCCTTTCCTTTTCCTTTCCTTTTCCTTTCCTTTTCCTTTCCTTTTCCTTTCCTTTCCTTTTCTTTCCTTTTCCCCCTTTCCATTTCCCCCTTCCCCTTCCCTTTTCCCTTTTCCTCTTTCCCTTTCCCATTTCTCTTTCACTTTGCCTTCCTTCCCAAACCTTTCCTTCCCTTCCCAAACCTTCCCTTTCCTTGCCTTCACCTCTGCCTCTCTTCAGTGTAATTCTTGTTCTTACAACTTCTCCAAGAAAAGTTTCCTTGATTTTTTTTTTCCCCCCATTTTGTGTCTCTCTTGCTACAGTTTTGGAGGCAGAGATGTTCACAGAAGCTGATAGTGAAATTCTGTGTGTCCTGAAGTCAGCAGGAGTTTTGCCATTAGTTACTATCTAAGGCTTTTGTGTAACACGTGCACCTTAAAACCTCAACAAACTATGCCAATTTTTTCAGT
>VWZG01012697.1:11316-28836 GCA_013396735.1 Grallaria varia | reverse complement strand
GTTGTGTGAATGTTGTTGGGAGCTACAGATGTGACTGCAATGAAGGATTCCTGTCAAGTCCATCAGGCATTGAGTGCCTTGGTAAATGCCTCTTTTGTACACATTTCATCCTAAATTAAAGTGTAAAGGGTGCAGAGAGTGAATTAGTACCTAACAAAATTTAAATAATTATCCTCATGAATATAATAAAAAGTGTTAATATTTATATAGTATAACAATGCTATATAATAACATTATCATATCTCTATTAGAAGCATACAATTCAACAAAGTNGAAGTGTCTTAATTCTTTAGGCCATAAACCTAGGCAAAATACAGGGTTTTTTAAAGAAGAAAGAGAATTTAATTAGCTTGAGATAAAATCAAAAACTGGGATGCAGAGTGAAATTGAGTGTTTGCATATTCAGAACACGACCTTAAGAACCATAATACTGAAACAAAGCATCTGAATTTTCTGTGCCTTTAAATAAGACTGTGATTATGAATATAAAACAGTATGATTTCACTAAAAGTTTGCAAGACATATTAAAAAGTTTCGACGCAGGCCAGTGGATTAAATGCTAATGAAGGGTTTTGTGTTCATCAACCTGCATTTCTTTTTCAATACATTCAGACTTGCACTGCAGAATTCATTGTTCCCTCTTTGGAAGTCAAACAGAACTGCAAACCCTTGCTTGTCCATGAACAATTTTCAAGTGTAGGTACAACACTGAAATGGTATGAGTATTTATTGATGCTAATTCACCAAAGATGCCTGCACATTACCTCGTGTAAGCACTACAAAGCCATCTCCCTGTGAATTGCCATCAGTACCGTGCTGACTTCATGGCAAACCAATAACATGGGAAGTCAGAGCATTTCCTAAGGATTGAGACCAGATGGGAAGAGAATGCTGCAGTCTATAAATCCCAGCCAGTCATTGATGCCAAGGAAATACCCTGCTTGGAGGTCATTATTGCTTTCTTATACTTACTATGTAATTTTCTTATTATTTTCTGATTAGGAAGGTCTGCACTTTGCTGCTTCTCCTTTAGGGTTTCCTGGTTTAGAAATTACAAGGCAAAATGAGGCTGGCAGAAAAGAAACATATTTCTTCATAATTAAAGCACAAACGTGGAGTCATTTAGCTTACAGTGATTTAAATACATTGTCCAAACATTTATATTCTGTTCACATTGAAATTTATTCTGCTTCTCAAACTGGGGGCAAACCATTTGTGTGTTCCTCAGGTGATAATCTCCCTGCACAGCACACCTTTGTAGGAGAACATAAATCTGCTGAGCAAAGATGCTCTTCCACAGAGCTGGCACTTTCCACGGGGACAGCTTTATTTAATGTCAGCAGTGAAGTTACCAGGCACCCAGATTAAGTTCTGCCCAAAACCCAAGTTCAAGTTTTACCTGGTTCATGTAGGAAATGTCCAGGTTATGCCCCTCACAAAGGGAATGTCAGCCAGGTGTTGATACTTTAACACATTCTTGGGGTTCAGAAGGATTTTAACCTCCAGCTCTGAAAGATAAGATAAAAAAAGAAAGTCTTTAATCTGAAAACCTGTGTCGCGGTGAACCCGGAATCAGACACTCACTCATGGAGCTATCATGGCTGTTCCGTTTATTAATACAAAACGTGAGGTTTATATAGGGTTTCTAAATAGCGTGATATAGCATGGCAATGCTTAATTGGCTAATAATGAAGCGTGCTAATATTGGATTGGTCAATGTTTAACAATCGCGCGCTGTTCATAAGCTGATATGGTCGACCTTCCTCGGTGGCAGCATGTTTCAATCTGAGGGTCTCGAGTCCTACTCCCACATCCGCGTGCTATCTTCTTTAGACAGTCAGCTCTTGTTCATTGTTCACCAGCTGGTCTTGTGACAGTCCCGTGTTCTGCAGATACAGCTCCAATATCTTTCCATGACCCTGAGCTTCCAAAAAGTTTCCCACAAACCTGACCATTCTCAGACCAAAATTGACAATGTCTCCATTTTAATTAACAATTAAGACAGGTGACATAGCCTGTTTAGAAGTTGGGATCTCTGTGAGATAAGGGGTTTCCATTGGCACTGAAAACTGGGATCTCTGCTCTCCTTAGCTGCCTGATTGAAGGAAACCTGTAGGAGCTCCATGACTTTGCTCCCCTTTCATTATTGACAGGTATTAATAAAAATTAAAATGGTATTAGACTGGAACAGGTCAACAGTAAGGCCATAAAATTTATTCCCTGCCCCCGCCCCAGAAATAACTGGGAAAAACCACAGAGAAAGTCCTGAGTTGCATTTACACTTTTAAATGATGAGGATTTTGTTACTTAAACTGCATCAGGGTAATTAGAGGTGATCGGAGGTGTCATTTTGGCCAGTAAAGCAAACAAATGAATGAAGCAGACTTCTAACCCCTCTCCAAGTAAATAATTTAAATGCAAACATGACACAGGCAGCTTAAGGGAACACTCAGTTTGCCCACAGCTTGTTTTACTATCAAGCAAGTCTTTCTATCACCAGATACACCCCAGGGCATGACTTCCCTACAGGTAAAACTCTTACCCAGCTAGTGCAGGTACTGAACATTGGAAATGTCCTGAATATATTTGGAATGGCAGCGTATCATCAGAGCACACAACAAATCTGAAAGGCTAAATCAAGACAGGGTAACTAATAATCCTGTAGTGCTTGTGTGTGTTGATGGAGGGGCAAAGCAATGCATCAGGCGCTTGATTTTTGGCTCTTCTCTGCTTTGATCTCCCTCCTCCTCCTCCTCCCCTCCAGATAATCGCCAGGGGTTTTGCTTTGCTGAAGTTCTGCAGACAATGTGTCAGATGTCCTCCAGCAGCCAGGATCTGGTCACCAGGTCCGAGTGCTGCTGTGATGGGGGCCGGGGATGGGGCAACCAGTGCAAGCCCTGCCCGCTGCCCGGCACCACCCAGTACAAGAAACTCTGTCCACATGGGCCAGGCTATACCACAGATGGCAGAGGTATGTGCAGGGATGAAAAAAAAAAGAGGCAGAAAAGGGGAAAAATATATGCTCACGTATTTAAGAGAACGTGGGATCCTCTTTGAAGTTCCTCTGAAGAATTTCCTGGTAACGGAGTTTGGTATTTCAAGTGCTGCTGCTGAGAGACCAGATATTAAAAACACATTTCAACAGTAGCTGCAACCAGCACAGCTGTGCAGAATATTCAGGACTGGGGTCTGAAACAGGAGGTGCCTACCAGTAACTAAAAGCTGGAAATTATCCCAAAGCTTTTCTATGCTGGAAAGTTGCATACATGGCAAAGGCAACAAATGTTGTCCTAACAACGGTCTCACAGTGTAGGTGCTGTTTCCTCTCAGGAAGCAGAACCTAATGTGTAGTTTTTAATTGTGGTGAAAATTTTTTGTAACACACAAGTGGTCGTAAGAAAATCCAGTTCTGTGGGGATTGTATTTTGAGTTAGCAAAAGTGGGAGTTGAGTACCCACTGAAACAGCAGGGAAGTTTTGATGCAAAGAAGAGTAATGAGGGTATGAAGGATGTTTGACTTTGGCTTCAGTTCCTTTTTTTAAAGAGGAAGAAGGGGTAAATTTCCTATCAGAAGCATGATGGTAAAGCACTCTGCAAAAATGGAAGAGAAGAAGAACGTCACATTTAAAACTGAGAGATGACATATTGAATATTTTCTGTACAGATATTGATGAATGTAAGGTCATGCCAAACCTCTGCAGAAATGGACAGTGTATTAACACAATGGGCTCCTTCCGATGCTTCTGCAGAGCTGGTTATACCACTGACATAAGTGGCACATCTTGTAATGGTGAGATTCAGTGTTTTAATAAATCATTAATAATCATCAATAATTTTTGGGGTTGTTACAACCTCTGTAAGCCTTTGTAGCGAACCATTGTTTTTTTCTCTTTTATCTCTTTCCTCTAATTTCTGTCTTTCTTTTCCTAATACACTCTTTGATTTTTGTATTTCATCTGGAGAAATCAAGACAGGGGCTCTGCTGGCAGTATTCCTGCAGTGGAATGATCCCTGGCTTTTGTGTCAGCTGTATAACCACTTTAACTAACTGGTTTACATTTTCCCACTTTTTTGTTGGTTAACATGCATTACCATACCATAGTATGCCAAAAAATAAATACTTGTTCCTTAGATGAAAACAGTAATGCCACTGTCACTCTTTCAGGACAATTTTTCATGGCAACCCCTTGTAAATTCCAGCACAGAGAGAGGAAAAGAAGTTGAACAAATGTGAATCTGGGCCTTTCTCTACAAACAGTTTTCCCCTAAATGTAGTGCTGTTCAGCAAACATCCTTCTGTTGAGGAAATCAGTGCAGGAGATGCTTAATATTTTCTCTCTTTAGACCTTGATGAGTGCTCCCAGTCTCCCAGGCCATGCAATTTTATCTGCAAGAACTCAGAAGGGAGCTACCAGTGCTCATGTCCTCGGGGCTACGTCCTCCAGGAAGATGGAAAGACATGTAAAGGTGAAGAAAGTTACACACAGTAACTTTTTAATTGGGTTGCAACTTGACTTAAAAGGAAATAGTTTTGAAGTGTGATGTTTTTATCAAATTAGACTAAAACGTGTCTATTTTTTGTTGACTTTTCTTAAGACAACAACATCTCTTATTTCAGATCTTGATGAGTGTCAAACCAAACAACACAATTGTCAGTTTCTCTGTGTCAACACCCTTGGAGGCTTCACATGCAAATGCCCACCTGGTTTTACACAACATCACACAGCTTGTATTGGTAAGAAAATAATAGTTTTCTTTCACAGTTTTTTCTGTGAGAACAGCATTATCAACTCTCAGTCACTTCTTTCACTCTTTATACAGACCAATAGTGTCAGAAGTTCAGAAAACAGGTTTTAAAAAGTAAAAGTTATAGCTAAAAAAATCAGCCTATCCAGTCTGTATTTTCTTGGTTAATAAAGAGTTGTACGTATTTAAAACATGTTATTACGTTCTAAGTATAAGCACATGGAGACGAAAGGGTCAGTTATTAACATCTCATTTAAGATATAGTTAACCAAAACCAGACTTTGTTTTCTTTTCTAATAGGTACAGATGTCTTCAGATCTTTATCATATGTATGAATCTTGGCAACTGGAATTATTTTAGTTCATCTAACACAGTAGTGCAGCATTTTTCCAATACCAGCAATTACATGCCTGGTCTTCTGCACTCATATCATGACTGAATTACAGCTTGCACTTCCAATTTATTAATTACTCATAGCTCTGAGTTTTCAGGTCATCTGACACTTTAAAAATGAAAAGCTATGCAGTGAAATGTTGCCCCTCTGTGGATTTCAGCCTGTTAAGAATGTGTTACATGGACACGTCTGAGATCATGCCACAAGTTAATCAACCTTCTTCTCTTTCCTCTGTTTGAGATAACAATGAATGTGGTTCTCATCCATCCCTTTGTGGATCAAAAGGAATTTGCCAAAACACTCCTGGAAGTTTTACCTGTGAGTGCCAAAGGGGATTTTCTCTGGATTCTACTGGATTAAACTGTGAAGGTAACTAGCCGTGGTCATACATTTTTTATGGTTCACATCCTCACTTCAGTGTCTGGTGAATCATTTGATGTCAAAGGCAGAGCACCGGTCACAGTGAAAATAATTATCAAAAAGTAGTTGGAAAGCATTTAAGTATTTTTAAGCATAACATAAGACTATGTGGGAACTTACTGCCTGAATGATTTTTACACAAATTAGAATAAAAAGTGGCTTCTTAGCCAAACTCTTGAAAAGTTTTCAGCCTGCCACTTCAACTTCACAGAAGTTTATGTTATGCACCTGAAAGTTTAACAGGTTTTGTTTTTTTCATCTTTATATATCTAAACAGAATCTTTCTACAATTTTTGTTTCAGTTGATTGTAATTGTCCACCTGAGGGTGTCTAAGGCTAGATTTTAAGTTCTGTACTCTAGGTCTCCTTCCACAGAGGGACACAGTGAAAAGGCTAATTTGCTATTCTCAGAAGAGTATTTAATTACAGTTAAAATGCAAATTATGTTCATGAGCTTCATCTCCCTCTGTTGGCCCAGAAGGGAGCCCCAGTCAGGAAGTCACTATTTATGATCTCCAGACTCCTCAGTGGGCCTCAGGTATTGAGCAAAGAAGAACACAAAAGGCAGTACTAGGCCATCTGGCTGCTGAGAATTAGAAATGCAGGGCTATACAGTAACAGAGTTATGTATTCTCGAAATAGCAGAAACTCTGATACAGCATTTAAAACAGGAATCGATATTTAGACCCTATTTCTAGAGCAGCAGCTAGAGTTTTCAGAAAGATTAATCTCCTGCCAGATTACTTTGTTCTCATCAAGTACATGCACGTTCGTGTGCCTGTAAAACAAAAGAATTGTGTGTATCAAAGCATTGACAAGGTATGTAAACGACTAGCATGTCAAAACTGCTCCATATGCCCTTACTGATAAAAATGACAGCTTTTAGTTCCTGGCACGATGGTTTTCTGCACCTCAGGCTCTGGGACATCACAATTCCATTAAATTTGTTTCAAACTGTGGACAACAGGAGTGTGACTTACAATCTGTGATACTGTGCATGATTTTTGTATTTTCTACTAGAATTGCACTCTGTACCTGACAAATTACATTGCTTATGGTCCACTTATTTCTTACAGCAAACACACTTTCAGATGTTTGACTTTTTACATTTAGGGGAAGGGGTGGCTGGGGCTTTCTCCTTTATTATCCCTTAGACTTTTTAGATGGCTTTTTTCTTTTCAGTTGCAAAGGCACCCCAACTTTGCATTCCGACTCTTCACTATGTTCCATGAAACCTAAAGCTTAGCCCTATGTATTTGGTTTGAAACTGAAATTTAAAAAAAACACCAAAAACCCCCAAAAATAAAATTCTACACATTACACCAAAGGAACAACATGTGGGGTTACCAGTAGTGTTTCTTCTCCAAATCTTGAGTGATGTCAAGGCTGAAAGAGCTCTCAGCAAAGTTCCAATGGTGTCCTCAATCCCACTTTCCATGTCAAGAGGTGTTGACCACATCTCTTGGAGTGTGACCACCCAGCCAGTTCCTTGTCTACAGTGTGATCCATCAGTCAGATCCATGCCTCTGAAAAGACAAGGATCTCACATGGAACAGTGTCAGATGGCATCAGCTGCTCTTCTCTCATCCACTGCCTCTGGATACCTCCATGGAATGCCACCAGATTTGTCAGGCACAATTTGCCCATGGTGACAGCCACCTCCTTATTTTCCATGTGCCTTGACATAGTTTTCCAGGAGGATCTGCCCCATAATTTTGCTGAGCACAGAGGTCAGAATGCCTGGCCTTTAGTTCCTCAGGGTCTTCTCTTTTTTCTCCCTTTTAAAAACAGGATTTATGTTTCCCTTTTATGGGAGCTTCAGTGGACTGCCAGAACTCCTCAAATACGATGGATAAACTGAAGCATAAAAAAGCACTGGTGTTCCAATGATTATGATCCAAGTGAGCAATGTGTTTGGCAGTGTGTGTAATCCTGTGTTCTCCTGTGTTCTCTGCTTCTCCCCTGATCACACAGATGTGGATGAGTGTGATGGAAACCACAGGTGCCAGCACGGGTGTCAAAACATCCTGGGTGGATACAGATGTGGATGCCCACAGGGGTACATTCAGCATTACCAGTGGAATCAGTGTGTTGGTAAGGAAACAGACAGCACAAAATATATTTACACAGCAAAGGTGTCAAGGAGATTATAGTGACAATGCCAGGCAAGGGCAAGGAATGGACAGAACAAAGGGTATGCAAACACTAATCCTTTTTATCTCTGTCACTCTCCATACATGCATTTATTACTCCCAACACAAATCAGTGACATCAAAACACACTTGTCCAGTTGAAACTCTCTGTGACAAGGGGCTTTCCTAGTTAGGCCTGAATTATAACTCTGTCCTACTAGGAAAAATCCCCATCTTAGAAGACTGGAGGATGTTAATTGAATTACTGAAAGTATCAATGTCAATACCTCTGCCGGGGGAAAGAACCCTGAGGATCATACCCTTTATTAGTGAGAATTACCATTATTAGCAATTTGAGAATACTACAGAATAGCATGTATAGTGAATGGTGAGGAAAATATCAACAAAACCATTAAGGGTTTCCTACTTCCAAAACACAGTATTAAGGTCAACATTAGTTATTTATGCAGGGACCAGGGACAAATTAAGACTCAGGAGTTTTTATTGTACATTTATCTCATTCAGTCCATCATTTATTTCCTGTGTTTCATGAACTAAGCTAAATCCCATACCAGATAAAACATGGGAATGTTTATTTTATTTTTAAATAAAAACTAATACATGCTGAAAGAACTCCATCCTATTCTGTTCACAAAGACCATTACAGCATAAATACCTTTTCAGGTTCGCTTTCATGGTCCTCTGTCAGTGGTGTCATAATCAGAGGATATCAGCACTGCCACACATTTCATATAGGCTGATATTGCTGCCCTTATCCTACACATACAAATTAGTTTATTCTACCCATTTTACATCAAGTAGCACACCAGGCAGCTTTTCTGGAGTGCCACCACACCATTGTCACACCTGACTTATTACTGCTTTACAGCAAAGAAAGCAAAGGACTGGGGTGAGAGTGACAGAACACACAACAAACAGCTCTCACAAACCCCCAAACCAGCTACAGTTGCTGAATNAAATTATATATATATACAATAACCCTCTCTGCTCTTTTTCTCCCTGAAACCCAATCAAGTCACACTCCCTAGAGGTGTCAATTCTGCATCTTAAAACCCACATGGTAAAGATGATAGTCCTTTCTTCCTTCATTTGTTTGGTTACTTAGATTGGCTTTCCCCTCACAGTACCTGCAGGTTTTCACTGCAGGAGTGTGCAAACTTCTCCCCATCAGGAGGTGCCCAGGAACCACCCCATGGCTGGAGTTCCAGCTCATTTCCCCTCTGTGGACCTTGTGTGGGATGGTGGTACACACCTGTCCACCCTGCCAAGGGATACAGGACCCCTCAGTAAAAGAGACATTGAAGGGAGGGTGAACATGGAGTGAATATAAGGTTTAAACAGTATCCTAAAATACCTTTTCAGCCCCCCTCAGATACATGTATTTGGGGACAGTGTATGTTTGCTAATGTCCTTTTTCTTCAAAAACCAGGTCTCCATGGGGTGATGTGCTCAGGGATGTAGCAGAGCTTTAGGACTTGGAGATGATCTGGTTTCTTAGCTGCACCATGCTTGCCTGATGTCTGTCAGATTAGAAGATACCAATACATTTAATACATTTCTGTTTGCTCACCAGATGAAAACGAGTGCTCCAACCCCAGCACGTGTGGCTCTGCTTCCTGCTACAACACGCTGGGAAGCTACAAGTGTGCCTGCCCCTCTGGGTTTTCCTACGACCAGTTCTCCAGCGCCTGCCACGATGTGAACGAGTGTTCTTCTGCCAAGAACCCCTGCAATTACGGCTGTTCCAACACCGAAGGAGGCTACCTCTGTGGCTGCCCACCTGGCTATTACAGGGTTGGGCAGGGGTGAGTAAATTCACACAGTCCTTTGGCAAAGACACGCTCAGTCTGAGGAGCCAGGGTGCAAAGCAAGGACAAGCTGTTAAGTCCTTTCTGCTCCTTTCTGCTGTTGCACACAAGATCCAGAAGCTAGGAGAAAAAAACCATAAATGCCTGTATGTGCAACATGACATTCATTTTAATTCTACTGTATAAGGCACATCAGATGAAGAGTTGTGCTTTCTCCCCCAGTGTCAGCCCGTGAACTCCATCACAACCCTGCTCAGTGAGGACTGGTAGGATGGACAGGATATCTATCATGAGGATAGACACCACCTGTACTGAGGGAATTGAGGGTTTTAAATAGCACTGATGAATCCAGAACATCAAACACAGAATCAGCATTGTGCTGGTGCATGACAGTGGGTAAATCCTGTAGTTCCCAAGGTCAGGGCAGGCTGGGTTTTTTTCTGTTGCTTCACAGGTCTTGTAAATGAAAATTAGAAAAGCCTACAAGCCTTCAGCCAGTGGTTGTATTTCACTCAAAATGCACAAATCTGATGAATGAATGGAGAGGAAGGGATACAGACACGGTGGTACAGATGACACACACTCACTTTCTGTTTAACAGGACAGTTATAAAACTGCAAGGAGTGACTAAAAGAGGTGCTTTTATTCAACAGACACTGTGTCTCAGGGATGGGATTTAACAAAGGCCAGTACCTTCCAGTGGATGGAGATGCTGATGAAGAGAATGCTTTGTCCCCTGAAGGGTGTTACGAGTGCAAAATCAGTGGCTATTCCAGAAAAGACAGCAGGAAGAAGAGAAGTGCTAATGACACTGTACGTACTGGGGTGAATAAGCACAATAATGTACTTTCATTTTCAGGTATTATCAGAGCTATGAAACCAACAGTATCAGTAATAGGGATAATTTTTTAACAGGTCACATTCAATGATGAAAATCTCTTTTCCCCTGCCTCACCTGGGTCCCGTTGGCAGCAATAATGTGACAATGAGAAATACATCAACCACAGCTATGAATGGCTGAAGTTTTTAAAGCTTGTTAGGATTCCTTTGTGGTGGGATGTGGTCTAGTTCCTCAGCAAACACTCAGGGAAATAATTTTCCTATAATGACCAGAAAAGTGGTTATGTCTGCAGTCTGTTCTGCTGTCAAGAGAAGATGGGACAGCATTTGTAGTCTGGGACTGCTAAACAGACCTTCTAGCTGACCATTTTAGTCTTGGGGTCTGTCCCATGCCTGCTCACAATTCTGTGGGACTGGAGTCCATGACCTGGCTGATACACTGAAGCCCAATATTTGCAGAATTGCTGGGGGTATTAGAGAATTACACTTCAGACTTATTTTTGTTCTTACTCTATTCTGTGGGCTTTTAAAGATGAGTTACTGGGTATTCATGAAAGGACAGAACTACAGTTTGCACCTTTCAGATATTTTTAATTTCAAATGTTAGAAGAGTCCCTGTGTATCTGTCAGCTGCGTTGTCTCTGGGATAGCTCTTGTAGCTCTGGTCTTGAAATCTGTGGTAATCGGAAACTTACTCATTTTGGAGGTGGGGACACACACACACAGAGGTTTTCCTTCAGTAGTAAAAAAGCTGTTTAAGGCAGACAGGCAAAATGCAAACACTGAAAGACTGAAATGGTAGGGTGTGACAGGATGGGGAAGCAAATCTACTTTCTGAAAGGGTGAGGGCATAAAACAATCCAGGTGCTCCAGCCTTAGTACACACTGCTTTGCGTGGTGCCATCACAGCCAGTTCTTTTGTTGGCAAAGTTGAAAACAAATCAGTAATCCTGTAATTTCTGCTCTAAAGGATATAGTGTTGGCACTTAAAATCTAGATGTTTGATTTCCCCACACTCATCCAAACGTCCTACAAGCATCCCTGGTCCCCTCCCTGCCACCCACTCCCACTGAACCTGAATTCTAGTCTGAATTCTGTAGTCAACCCACTGCTTAAATTCATGGATGTTTTGAAAAGCATTTTTTTCTGTTGCGCAGTTAATTTCATATCTAGTTCCTAATTGTTACATCTTGTTACTACACTTTTTTAATAGCATTAAGCTTGTGGATTTCTAGTGCTTGGGTGGTAAAAGTGATGGATTTCACACCCATAAAACCATGCGAAAAAAAGAAAAACTCTTACCACGATTGAAATCTGTGGATGCAGGATTTAAAACACTGCAATGCTTGCTCCTGTCCACAAATTTTCCTTGTTTTCACCATGTGTTTTTGATTGCATTACGTATTGGTAGACATATTTTTACTCGCGTGTGATTTTTGCAGAAGCACTTTAAAAGCTGTTATTTGTTAGATGGCCTTCCTAGGAGTGCACTGTGTCCACAACTAACACCTCTGCGCAACGTTCACACCTGCAGCATAACTGTGCTGGAGCTCAAATTAAAAAAGAACATGTGAATGATTTGTCACGAAAACAACACTCTGGTTTTAACCCACACTCCCTTTAGTGGTCCAGATGGGATGTGACTGCACAGTGTGACAGGCTGGGCTGACAGGGCAGAAGTTCTTCCCTTAGCTCCAGTTTCCTTCAGAAGTGGCACCTCCTCATCACCAAGCACTGAGCCTGCTTGTTTTCAGGAGGCAAAGACTCATTAAAAGTTTCAGGGAATTCCCAGGGAAGGTTTCAGAGGATTCCCATAGTGCTGTGGTACGTGTTTCTGTAATGTGAAGTGGGTCATAAAAGCAAAGCTGTGCCTCGTGTACAGTCTTTACTGCAGCAGTAAACGTAGGTCTCTTCTTTGCATGGGCTCTTTGCAAGCGTGAAGTTAAGCAGAGTCTCAGAAGAATCTGAAATCAGAGCCTCCCGTTATTCATCCTGTTAAGCCTGTGTGGAAAGCCTTTAAGGTTTACAGGGCTGTGGTGGGTTCACCGTGGCTGAATGCCAGGTGCCCACCCAGCCGCTCTGTCACTCCCCTTCCCAGCTGGACAGGGGAGAGAATAAGGGTGGAAACAAAAAAAAAAAACCCGGCACAAATGGTGGGTTGCGATAAGGCAGTGTATATTGATACAGAAAGCAAAGCAAAGCAGGGTGTGCGCGCGCAAAGCAGAAGCAACAACTAATCTCTGCTTCCCATGAGCAGCGAATCCCCGGCTACGTCTGAGAAGCAGGGCTCCTAATCATGTTAGCAAGCAGCCATGGGAGACAATGAGTGCCTCCCCTTCCTGCTTCCTGCCCCAGCTTTTATATCTGGGTTGACGTCATATGGGATGGAATATCCCCTTGGTCAGTGTGGCTCAGCTGCCTATTTGTGTCCCCTCCCAGGATCTTGCCCTTGACTGAACAGTGAGTGCTGTGCTCAGTGGCAGCCAAAATATGGGTGTGTTATCGACACCAATGCAGAGCACTGTGAGGGCTCCTATGGGGAAACAAACTCTGGCTCAGCCAGACCCACCACAAGGGCCTGTTACGTGGAATGAAGCAGTTCTCCCAGGTGGAAAGGATTTGCAATTTTCTGTTTCATGGGCAGAAACTGTTAATTATCACCTATTATTCCTCCCTCTGTGCAAGTGAGTGTCTGCTTCCCTCCTGCTCCAGACATTCTTTCCCCCTTCACTTCAGGTGGAGCAGCTCAGTTTGGGAAGCCTGGACATGGAGAGCCCTTTGAGGATGAGGGTCAACGCTTCCAGGCTGGACCACAGGGAGCACATCCTGGAGCTGGTGCCAGCCATTGAGCCGCTCACCCACCACGTGCGCTATGTCATCTCCCGTGGCAACGAGGATGGGATCTTCAGGATCCACCAGAGGGATGGGCTGAGCTACCTGCACGCCGTGAGGAAGAGCTCAGTGCCTGGAATTCACACACTGGAAATCACTAGTGTCCCCCTGTATAAGAAGAAGGAGCTAAAGCAGCTGGAGGACAGCAACGAGGACAACTACCTCCTGGGAGAGCTTGGGGCAGTGCTCAGGATGAGGCTGTGGATAGACCTCTACTAGCTACGTTCCAGGCTGAGTCCAGTCCTCCACTCACCTCTGTTCTCCTTTCTACCCACCTGCGAGAATCTGCTCCTCAGAGGTTTTGAAAAAGCCACTGAATTCTTGGGCAGGGGGGGAAGAGCCCTTCCTTCCCATCCTGACAGGACTGCAGAACCACCCTTTCAGGAGGGTGACTCTCTGCCAAAACTTCTATTACAAGGGTAATCATGGTTACTGTATATTTTATATAACCTCAGTTTTAAAGTGTATTAAAAAGCTAAAGTTGAAGAAGTCATTGTAATGGCAACTAAATGGCACAAAAATGTGAGCTTTTTTTTTTTTTTTTTTCCTATTAGCAGTCTGTAACACTTTGGGTATTTTGCTATAGTTCCTAATTAAAAAAAAATATAGAAGATTATTTATTTTTAATGCAGTAATATATGGAGAAAATAACAAATTATGTAAACAAAAGGGGAAAATTGCTTGGTTTTCTTTAGATTTATAAATTTGAGCTATAACATTTTAGAAGTTTTTTCTTAACAAAAAAAAAAGGAGACTTGATAGATGTTTCCTTTTTGGGCCAGTCATCCAAATAGTACATAAGTGATTTTAAAATGTATCAGAGCCAAAAGATCACCACAGTACATCTTCTGGATATTCTAAAGTGCTCTTGTGAAACTATTGAGTATCAAAAAAAAAAAAAAAAAAAAAGGAAAAAAAAAAAAGGGAAAAATAAAAGAGGGTCATAGAGGACAAGTTTTACAATACCAGTCCCTGCAGAGATCATGTTTCACATCAGCCACAGCAAATAATGGGCAAGGCACAAAACCCTGTAGCAAAATACCTTGACTGTTTTTGATACCATTAGAACTGCAGAACCAAATTGTACTGCACTTCCCTCCAGTGACCTCTGAGAGCCACATGTGCAGACACACCTCATTCTCAGAAAGGGGTGCTTCTAAAATCTGCATCACTGCAGGCAGCTGAAGGGAACATCATCTCTCTGAAGGGAACACCACATGATGTTCCGTGCTGTTTGAAAACAAGGGTGCATTTGCTGAAACCTGAGGGCTGTCTCAGGACTGCCAGGTGTGCAAAGTAATTAACACAGCACAGACCAAAATGTGTTTTAAAAGTTCATTTGTTAGAAATTTCCTTAATGCTGTAGTTATACACCGTATGCCTCATTTTATCATAGCTTGTTTCGTAAGAAAGATGATCGTACCACGAGTTGAGTTTTAGTTTACTGTAGTGATTTCCTTTTTTGTTGTTGTTGTAAGTTTCGTACCATTATGTGTTAAGTGTAGGTCTCCATGGTGCTTTTTTATCTGACAGCTGGTGCCTGTAACTAACTCATGTAACAAAATCTCATATGTGAAAATAGCCAAAGCACATGCTGATTCCAGAATTGTTTCATGTAAGTGCTGACCAAAGATTATATGGAGTTAAACTCAGTGATTTTTCTTTTCTTTTGTTGAGTTTGGGGATTTTGAAAAGAAAAAGAAACTTTGTACATTTTTAATCAAACATTGTATGAAAAAAATGTTTTTCTTGAAGGTCTGTATGAGTAAGAAAACACATTTATTGCAATAAAGCTTATTTTGGGTTAGTTTTTTCTTTGAAATATCTGTATTCTTTACACAAAATAAACACTGTAATAATAAATCTGAAAGGTTCAGAGCAGGAAAAAAAAGCTGTTACCGTGCAAACACTTCTTCACTCATACTTAAGGTTATACAGCACTTGCTGACTTAGTTTCTTTGTCATGACACAGCTGAAATACAGGAGTTAAAAAGTCCTTACAAACTTCAAACTGCCTCTCTCAGAGTCTGTCAAACATAAGTTCAGGTGGGCTGGCCGTGCAGTGCTGAAGGACCATCACAATAATAAAAGTTTGATAACTCAGCTCTAAAAAAAAAGTCTGCATACAGTGAAGGGCAGGAGTGTAAGATCTCCATCCAACTTGAGCAGCAGAATTATGTTAAGACCATCAGTAAAGGAAATTTTGCTTGCTGGGAGTTGCTTCCTTGAATAAATTTGTTGTCCTTGAATGCCCTTCATTATGTACACACTCATACAATGCAAAAATTGCCTTTTTTTTCTTCTCCAAATTTGCAAAGTTTCCGTGAAGACATAAGTCATACTGTCCTTTATTCTCCTCAGAGTTAAACTGGTGATTGCTTTTAATTAATAGCCAATACCAACTGTATGTTTTTGTCACAGTGGTAATAGCCAGGGAAAGGGAAATTGGACACATTGATCTGCACCAAATTAAGATGAAAAATGCTCAGTTTAGTTGTACTCTTTCATTTCTGAGTATGACAGAAGACAGAATCAGTCTGGACCAGCAGTATTGGCCCTACATACTCTGTCGGGGTTCTTCTGGAGGAGTGGCACTTCACAGGGTAATTGCATTAAAAGTCAAGTTGAGGGTCTACAGTTCTAATTATTGGACACACTGAGTTTCCCTGGTGTTGCAAATTTTTTTTTTTTCAGCATAAAACTGCTCTTTCCCATGCTTTCAAAGGCCCAAGATAAGATACTTCTGGCACCCTACTGCATCACTTTTCCCCAAAATATTCCTAAATTAATAAAGGAAACGCAAGGGGAAAGGAAACATGAAAGAAGCTCTGGGAAGGGAAGGTTTGGGAAGGTTTGGGAAGGTTTGGGAAGGGAAGGTTTGGGAAGGGAAGGTTTGGGAAGGGAAGGTTTGGGAAGGGAAGGTTTGGGAAGGGAAGGGAAGGGAAGGTTTGGGAAGGGAAGGGAAGGTTTGGGAAGGGAAGGGTTGGGAAGGTTTGGGAAGGTTTGGGAAGGTTTGGGAAGGTTTGGGAAGGTTTGGGAAGGGAAGGGAAGGGAAGGGAAGGGAGATAAAAAGAGAACAGCATGGTGCCAGGTTTTCTGCTGTATTTTAAAATTCAATCAAGAAAGAAAATAGGAACTAAGGCATTGTAATTAATTTCACAGTGATGAAAGTTCATGAAGCACTGTCTCCACAGGGAGCAGGGGCAGACTTCTCTCCCTGAGCAGCAGCAGAAAACAACCTGTGATGATGTGACTGTCTCCCTGAACAGCTGGAGGGAGAGCTTGGGAAAGAGGGAGGGGGGGGGGAAGGTATTTTTAAGATTTATTTTTCTTCTTATTATCCTGCTCTAGTTTTGTTAGTAATACATTCCATTTATATCCCCAGGCTGAGCCTGTTTTGCCTGTGATGGTGGTCAGTGAGTGATCTGTCCTGGTCCTTATCTCTCCTCAGGAACCCTTGGCTGTACTCTCTCTCCCCTGTCCAGCTGAGGAGGGAGGTGATAGAGCAGCCTTGGTGGGCACGGGGCATCCAGCCAAGGTCAAACCACCACAAACCCACAAAACAAAAAGTATATTCAGATTTATTCAGATTTATCTGACATTTAGTAGTGCATCAGATTAGACAAAACCATATGAAAATGGAACCAGACTAACCTGACATCCAGGTCGTGTAAAACTTCATTGTGATTCAAAATTGCTTCTGGTAAAGGAACTGACATCTACAGAAGTAAAGAAGACCTCTAGAGGTCTGATGACAGACTTTAAAACTTAACAACTCTTAACAGCCACTTTCCAAGAAGGCTAATCTGTCCAAAACAGGAGCTTTTCCAGGAAACATTCACTGCAAGAAAAGCCAGCAGGCTGAAGCCAGTAAAGCATATTATCCTTTCTTGCCAGCTCTCAAAAAAGGAAGTAAAGTAGTAACAACACTCACTCATGACTCAGAGCTCTGAGGCTACAAGTTCTGGAGGATTTTATTGGTAGACAAGATTATTTCCATGTGCCATGCACACTTTTTAGATAACTGCAGACTTTTTTTCCTAAACAAGAAATCATCAGACAACACCTGTGTTAACTAATCACACAGTAAGTATAAACTACCAAAAAAATGCCTAACCCCTTAACTATAAAGGCAGCATTTTCCATTACCATCTTAAAGTGCACAAGACAATTATGCACAATATCCAGAAAGAAGTTACCCCCAGCTTCAAATTCAGATGGAAAAATGTCTTGAATTACTAAAAAAAAAAAAAAAAAAAAAAAAATA